>CAUYUJ010019001.1:27500-189875 GCA_963575745.1 Prorocentrum cordatum | reverse complement strand
GATCCCGCATCCATCTCGAGTGCCCGCTGCTGCTGCTGCTGCTGCTGCTCTTCCTCCTCCTCCTCCTCCTCCTCCTCCTCCTCCTCCTCCTCCTCCTCCTCCCCCTCCTCCTTCTTCGAACTTCTCACCTTCCTTTTCTTCGTCCTCCTCCTTATCCTCCCCCGTCTCGCCCTCCTCCGCCTCATCCCGCATGCTGCTCGCCCATCTCTCTCGCGGTGGGGGCAGGAGGATGACCACCAGGAGAGGGGCACAACGGGGGAGGAGGGGGGCGAACAGAAGCATGAGGTGGACAAACAGGGCAAGGCGAGAGGCGGACGTGGCGGAGGAGCAGTAGGTGGAGGAGAACGGGGGGGAGGGGGGGCGAGGAGGGGTGAAGGATGATCAACCCAACCATGGCGGAAGGGGGAGGGCAGATTAGCAGCAGGGTGGATATAGAGAGGAGGAGGGCAGATCAGCAGCAGGGCAGATCAGCAGCAGAGGGAGGAGGAGGAGGAGGAGGAGGAGGAGGAGGAAGAGGAGGAGAAACAGGATGAGGACGACACGGGAGACACATGAGGACCATAGCGAAGGGAATGAGGATGACGAGGAGGAGGGTGGAACAAGGAAAAAAGGTGATGGATGGTGGAGGGCGGGAAGGAAGTCGATGATTGAGGTGAACAAGGAGATGGACACACATGATTATGGTGATGACGATGCTGATGGCGATGACGATTACGATGACGATGATCACGATGATGGCGATGATGACGATGATGACAGTGATGACAGTGATGACGATGGCGATGATTATGATGATGACGATGATGGTGTTGATGATAAAGGTGATGATGCTGATGCGGATGGTGATAATGCTGATGATGCTGACGATGATGATGCTGCTGATGCTGATGCTGATAGAAATGATTAGCATGATGGTGCAAGTGATGGTGGCGGTGATGCTGCTGATTGTGATGATGATGCTGCTGATGATGATGAGGGCAAGGGCATTGATGATGATGATGATGATGATGCTGATAATGATGATGCTGATGAGTATACCAGTAATGATGATAACGATGATGATGATGATGATGATGATGATGATGATGATGATGCTGATGATGGTGATGATGATAATTATGATGATTATGATTATGATTATGATGATGACGATGGTGATGACGATGGTGATCATACTGATGACGGGGATGATGAAGTCGATGCGACTGGGTATATGATGATGGTAGTGGTGCTAATATCAAAGACGATTGGGATGAGTATGCTGCTGATGATGCTGCTGATGATAATGGTGATGATGAGGAGGGGGAGGCGAAAGAGGAGGGGAGAAGAGGAGGAGGACAAACATGGGAACAGGGCGGACTGGAAAACGGACTCGAAGAAGGAGGAGGGGCAGGAGGAGCAAGAGGAAGACGACGATGGATTCTGCTTGGACAAAATCTACAACTGTCTGACCGTTCAGGCGTAGGCACAACAAGCGTGGAGGAAACGCCATCAGCATGGGGGTGGTCTGCTTGGCGCGGACGACGATGGCAGTGTGGTCGGGGTCGCGATCCCACGCGGGCCATCCAATGGGAGGCCCCGGCTCGGCGCTGGAGGCGGCCAGCACCTGCGCTTGAAGGTGGCCGATCTCACCCAAGAGCACGGCCATCTCATTATCGTGATCGGCCATCCGGCCCTCCAGAACACACGATCGAGACTCGACGGCACCGAAGCGCTTCTCCACAAGGCCCGTCACCTCCATCTCGCTGGCGGAAAAATCTCTACTGTACCTTTCTGATGCTGGAGTGGAACGCCTTCTGGGCCTGGCGGAGGTCGCTTTGCACGTCGGAGTTGAGAGCGTCGAGCCTGGCTTGCACTTGCTCCTGGAATGACTGGGGGTACTTGCGGGGTGACGAGGACCCCGACCAGCCGAGGAGGGAGGAGGGGGAGAAGGAGGAGGAGGAGGAGGAGGAGGAGGAGGAGGAGGGGGAGGAGGAGGAGGAGGAGGAGGAGGAGGAGGAAGTAAGAGGAGGAGGTGGTGGAGGAGGTAGGCGGAAGGGAGGAGGGAGTGGGAACGGGGAGGGGAAAGGCGAGGGGAGGGACAAGGATGTGCCGTGGGCTAGGGCGGGAGGGAGGCAGATGAGGACTATAGGAGGGATGAGAAACGGAGAGGGGAAGGGAACGGAGAGAGGAGGAGGAAGACGCGGGAGTGGAGGAGGAAGGTGGAGGAGGAGGAGGAGGGGAAGGAAGGGGGAGGAAGAGGAGGATGAGGAGAAGAAGTAGAGGAGAGAAGGAAGGTGGAGGAGGGGAGGAGGTGGAGGAGGAGGAGGAGGCAGAAGGAGTCGGAATCGGAATCGGCCCCCAATGCGGTGCGAAGAGGAGGAGGAGAAGGAGGAGGGGAGGGGGAGGGGGGATGGAGGAGGAGGAGGTGGAGGGGAGGAGGAGGAGGAGGAGGAGGAGGAAGGAGCAGGAGGCGGAGAGGAGGGGGGAGGGAGGTGAGAGGAGGAGGACGAGGAGAAGGAGAAGGAGGAGGAGGAGGAGGAGGAGGAGGAGGAGGGGAAGAGGAGCGGAAGGGAAAGACGGGGCAGGGTGGGAGAGGAACTTGAACTGAGGGGACATGGGGAGTGCTGCGGTGGCCCAGGGGCACACGAGCATATATATATATATATATATATATATATATATATACAAATCCCAAGAGTCCCAATACTTTTGATATTTTCTGGATGTTCGTCTTCGCCACCAATTTCTGATATATTCCATCCGTTCCTGGCGATTTACGTTTACGTGTGTTTGTTTCCCCTCCTGCGGATGGCTGGGGCGGGGGGGGGGTGCAGCAGAGCGGATAACGAGCAGCGGGGAAAAAAAGGCAGATTGAGACGAAGGAGGACGAGGAGGAGGACAAGCGCAAATGGAATTGCTCTATCTATAACGAACGCACGCTCATCACCTCGACGTCGGGGTGAGCGACGCGCTCAGCGTCCGGTCACCCGTGGCTGTAGTACCGGACAGGGCGGAGATCATTGGAGCTGGCCGGCTTCCCCTTTATTTGTTGTTCAGATGGGCAAGGCCTGATGACCTCGTCACTGGTACCTTGCCCCACCTAGCGTACATTTGACAGAGGACAGAGAACCAGCATATGCATAAACTTTCGGAGCTCTGCGCCATGTTCGTGGATCGGCGCGGAGCGCGCAGAGAGGGCCAGAGGCGGCGCCAGAGGCGCCGCAAGCAAGGGCCCAGCGCCGATCCAGGAAATCCACGAGCAACTCCGAAAGTTGATATTTATGCATGCGTTTTTTCTTCGATTTCAGGACCCCCTGCGCTAAGAGAGGCCTGCATCGCAAGAACAAGATCCCTCCTGGAGCGGAACAAAAAATATCGACGCTCAAACCCCGACAGCGGGGGAGGCGGGCGTAGGAGGAGGCGCCACTCGTCGTGGCTACGCGCGCACACGACCAGAATCGAGGTCCGAGCGGGCAAAATCTAACATAACCAAATGGTTCCCTTAAACTGCACGTGCGTCGACTTTCGCTCTCTTCCTTCTCTGCTGGGATGGGCACCGGGGTTGCTGAGAGGATACGGGGGTACCAATGGATGCCAAGGTGGGATATATCTGATCTAACCTAGCTTATACATGGGTTACATATGCCTTTAGTGGCTTAGGGGGAGTCGATACTTCCGTTAAGTGGGCGGAGCCCACTTAACGGCTACAACACTTATAAGCTAGGCTCTGCCGGATCTGACCCACCTTATTGCGGCGCGGACAAGGGGGTAGGGGGATGTTTGAAGGCCTCTTAGAAGGGGGCTGCTCCTTAGAAGGCCCTGGCCTTCTGCGAAGCCTTCCCCCCTCCCCCTGCCCCCTTCTGCGCGTTGCCGACACTTGGCATCCACTGGTAAGTCCCCCTTGCATCCTGCTCAGAGTTGAGAACATGCTAGGCTAAGAAAAAACACTTCACGCTAGGCGTTTCATTAACAGTCCAGGCCCAGGTATACGATTACACGATCATCCTGCGAAGAAGAGAAGCTCACAGAAAACGCCCAGGGTCCAGACCATCTTGATTCTCTTAAACCAAATTTGAAGTCCATGAAGATTGCTGCGTGTTCTTCAGATGTCAGATGGGTGTATCCCCCTAGCAGCCCCCTCGCCCACCCTCCAGCTTAAAAGAGGGGGGGCGGCCTTCCCTGGCCTCCTCCCTGGGCCCCGGGGGAGAAGCGCCGGAGGGAGATATCTGAGGTTTCGTTGTGCTGGAGGGGGGGAAGATGGGAGCTGACCACCTGCTTCCACAGCTGGCGCCAAGACGTGGATGCCGCCACACAAGGAAGGCGGGCAAGGTGCAGCACGAGAGAGAACACGGTTGCATTTGGAGTCTTTTGGGGGGCGTCTGTATCCAGACTCGGGCAAATTTCCTTGCATGGCATTCACCCCTCATTTTCCGCCGCCATTTCGAGCAGCGCCTGGCCGAAACTGCGTGCAAGTGAGTCTAGACATGCGTGAAGTCCAGTGTCCTTTTGCGCGAACCCCCGTCCCTCACCATGCAAGTGAATTCACCCGAGTCCATACGCAAAGAACCTCATTCGCGTATCCTTGTGAATCTGCGAATGCAGGTAGATACATATTATATCTCATATATATAGATATACATAAACATGCACATACTGGCCATCTCATCGAGGCACATCAGTGAAGCCGCATTGTACCGACTTCGAATGGACCCAAAAATCCAGCCCCCTCACCTGAGCCAGTTGTCGAACACGGAATCATGTTCGATGGCCCCGCGGCACGACAACTGACCCTGGGGAGGGCCTGCAGAATTGGGGAACAGGGGCCGGGATTCGAAAGAACTGTCGGCTGCACGCAAGAGCGACGCAGGCACTCTGGCGCGCGGATTACCGATGCCGACCTTGGCATGCGATGGGACAGCGTGGCGGCCTTCGTGCCTGGGTCTGCACCTCCCCGGCCCGCCCACGTCTGCGCCCACCCGAGAGCCGCGCACCAGAGGCGCGGCCACTCTGGCGAAGGGCCACTTCCGCCATACGCAAGAGTGACCCTGGGCAACAGTGGCCTCTGGTGCACGGACCAAGGGGGCGCGAGGTGGCCAAATCCAAGCGCGCGAGCAGCCACTATCCCATCGCGCTCAGCGAGCGGGGGGACCCCGGTGACCCGCATCGATCTCTCTTACGTGCAGATGGTCTGGTTTGGGTATCGTAACCCGGTCTCCGACGCCCATTCGGGACGATCCCGGCACCCCCAGAACGCTCTCGGCGGGTAGCAGCTGCTGGAACGCACCCCGAGGCAGGGCAATCTTCAGGAGCTGGCGAAAACGCCAGAATACGTTACCTTGGACGATGAAGCCGAATCGAAACCCCCGACAGCATGCTTTCTCGCAACGTCGACCCCAAAAGATCTCGACCAGAAAATTTGTTCATCCGGATCCTTTTCTGACGGCTCCGGGGGCCCGCGAGGGTCCCCAGAGCCCGACAAACGCCCGTCATGTTTTCTTCATGAGGAGGGGGAGGAGGAGGAGGAGGAGGAGGAGGAGGAGGAGGAGGAGGAGGAGGAGGAGGAGCAGGGAAACACGAGGAACCCGACAGCCTCGACACAGGATGAGGAGCATGATCGGGAACACGCTCAACGCCAAAACCATCAGGAAAAGAAGGAGGCGGACGAGGTGAATCATGCATGTCGGCGGGTTACGGAGCCCCCCAACGGGAAATCAGTTTCGGTTTCGTGTTCGTGTCGTGCGTGCGGGCGAAGCGAAGCTTCGTGGGCGCGCGCGAGGGATGATCCCGCCGTCGATAGGGCCATTCGAATGCAAAAGTCTGGCCCTCATGTGGGCTCGCGGTGGCTGGGGGTGTCCCGCCGTGGTGTCTCGCGGTGTCCCGATGGTTTTAGGCGGCGTCTCGCCGTGGGCGCGGGAGAGGGATGATCCCGCCGTCGCCAGCGATTCGAATGCAGAAGTCTGGCCCTCTGTGGACGCGCGGTGGCTGGTTGTGTCCCGCTGTGGTGTCCCGCGTTGTCCTGATGGTGTCCCGTGGTGTCCCGCCGTTGTGTTCCGATGGTGTCTCGTGGTGTCCTGTGGTATCACGTAGTGTCCCGAGGTATTCCAGTGGTGTTCCGCGGTGTTCCGTGGTGTCCAGTGGTGTCCCGCGGTATCCCGCCGTGTGTCCCGATGGTGTCCCGATCGATAGCGAGATCGGTCGTGAGATCGATAAAGACAGAGGTGTGGTGACATCGGTAGTCAGATCGATAGTTCGATCGATCGTGAGATCGATCGACCGATCGACACTTACATCGTCATCTTCACATCCATCGCAGTTGCCAGCAGCTGGTTCTTCCCCCTCCCCCAGACCTCCTTATCAGCCAGTATGGCCCAGCTGTGGTCGCTTCGAGGGCATCGCTGGCGCCACGGGGCGCTCTGGCGGAAAGAGGAGGAGAACCACGAGGAAGAGGACAGGACAGGACATCCGCACAAGGGGGTCAACGTCAACACACCTATACTGGTGCCTTGTGCGCGTCTGCAAAATCCCCTGAGATTTGGTTGTGCAACAGCCCTGACTTCTCACTAGGGCCGGCAGGGGGCATATCTCGAAGCTTCAAGGGTGTGCTCCGAGGTGGCCCCGTGAGAGAGGCTCGCTGGCTTGTAAACGAAGAGGAGGAGGAGGAGGAGGAGGAGGAGGAGGAGAAGGAGGAGGAGGAGGAAGAGGAGGAAGAGGAGGAGGAGGAGGAGGAGAAGGAGAAGCACCGCTCCTCTAGCGGAGCTGGCGGGCCCAAGCCCTCGCGAGATGCGGCCTCGCCGTCGCCGGGCTCCGCGCACGGAGCCCTGGGCAGGGAGGACAGGCGCCGGCCAGCGGGCCCCGCGCGCGCGATGGGGAGGGCGGCGGGGAGGCGGCCCCAAGGGAGGGGGGGATGAGACCCATAGACCCTCACTTTGTTGCTACCTTCGGCCTCGGGGTGAACAAACCCACTCCTGGGGATTGGGTCGAGGCCTCTGGGGGTCGAGGTCGTGAGAAAATCGTGGCTTCAAGGTTCTGGGAGATGAAAGGTGGATCGAGGAGCTTCCTTTCGAGGGTCGAGCATACGTAGCACCCCGCAATTGTGGATAAGAGTGAGGGGGCGGGCGCGGGCGACGCGGGCGCGGGAGTGGAAGGAATTCAAAAACAGCCCGCCGCAGGCGCCGAACATTTTGATTTGTACACTGAACGCGGTTGGGGTTCCAGGTTCTCCACCTGGAACAAATGCAAAAGAAACCCGCCGCAGGCGCCGAAGTTTTGGCTTGTTCAGTGAACGTAGTTTGGGTCGCGGGTGGGTCGCGGGCTCTCCAGTTCCACCTGGAAGGAATTCAATTACCCCAGTGCGACCCTACCTAGAACTTGGAGCCCCTAGGAAAGCAGCATTAGTTGCTATGCTATGCTATGCTATGCTATACCATGCTATGTTGCGCTATGATATGCTATGATGTGCTATGCTATGCTATGTTATGATATGCTGCGCTATGATAGGCTATCCTATGCTATGATATGCTGAGCTATGCTATGTCATGATGCGCTGTGCTATGCTAAGCTATGCTATGTTATGTTATGCTATGCTAAGCTGCGCTATGATATGCTATGATATGATTTGATATGTTATGAGATGCTATGCTGCGCTATGCTATGCTATGCTATGCTATGCTATGATTGGCTATGCTATGTTACTCTATGCTATGCTATGCGCTATGGGCTATGATATGCTATGCATACTCGCCAAAAACTTGCGCTATGCTATGCTATGCTATGCTATGCTATGCTGCGCTATGCTATGCCATGCTGGGCTATGCTATGATATGCTGTGCTGCGCTATGCTATGCTACGCTCTGCTATGCTGTGCTCTGCTAAGGCTCGGCGAAGCTAAGATGAAGGTAAGCTAAGTTAAGATGAGCCTGAGCTAAGATGAAGCTAAGCTAATCTAAGATGAAATAAGCTAAGCTAAGATGAGATAAGCAACGCTAAGCTAAGGGGACGTAGCTGGGGGAACCGCGGGGCGGATACTGGGGGAACCGCCCGGGGCGAGTTCCACTGCCCGGCCCCTTTAAGCTTATGAAGTAAGAACCCTTCTGGGCAGAGCCTAGGTAAGGAAAAACAGCCCGCCGCAGGCCCCGAACATTTTGATTTGTACACTGAACGCGGTTTGGGTCGCGGGTGGGTCGCAGGTTCTCCACTGGTAACGAATGCAACAGAAGCCCGCCGCGGGCGCCGAGAATTGTGGGTGGGTCGCGGGGTGGGTCGCGGGTGGGTCGCGGGCGCGGTTTGGGTCGCGGGTGGGTCGCAGGTTCTCCACCTGGAACGCATGCAGAAGAAACTCGCCGCAGGCGCCGAAAATTTTGGGTGGGTCGCGGGGTGGGTCGCGGGTGGGTCGCGGGTGGGTCGCGGTGGGTCGCGGGTGGGTCGCGGGCGGGTCGCGAGCGGGTCGCGGGGTGGGTCGCGGGTGGGTCGCAGGTGGGTCGCCGCGGGTGGGTCGCCGGGCGGGCCGCGGGCGGGTCGCGGGTGAGTCTCGGGTGGGTCGCGGGTGGGTCGCGGGGTCGGTCGCGGGTGGGGGTGGGTCGCGGGTGGGTCGCGGCTGGGTCGCGGGGTGGGTCGCGGGTGGGTCGCGGGGCGGGTCGCGGGTGGGACGACGACAACAACAAACAACAAACAACAAACAACAAACACAACATCAACAACAACAACACCAACACCAATACCAACAACAACAACAACAATAACATCAGTAACATCATCAACAACAACAAACATAACAATCACAACAATCACAACTATCACAACAACAACGAGAATCCCCATCGCGGAATTCCACTTCAGCCACGCACCCAGGGACAGTGAATGACAGTTCGGTTCAGCCCCCTCACTCTGATTCTCGAGGGACGGGAAGCGAGAATGTATCTTTCAAAGATCGAAGTGATCCAGGGAAAGGCTGGCGATCCAGGGAGGGGGCGGGATGAGGATCGAGGGGGATCGAGTCGGAGGTGTTAGAAGGCAACTCCTCGGAGGTCTTCGTGGGAACTCCTCGGAAGTTGGCCTCGCGCCCCGGATTAACAAAGATTTGGCTGGAATTGGACGCTCTCCAAACGCGCATACATCACTCCCGATACCTAATTCAAGCTCCTGAGAGTTGCACCCGAGTAGATTGCCAGAGGTGGTCCTGGCCAAAGGTGCCTCCACCTTGTGGTGCCATTTTGGAACTCTTGGGCCCTCCGGGCCTCGTGAGGGGTGCTCTGGAGGCCGTGCCATGAAGGCCTCCTCGGGAATCCTGGGGGTCAGGAAGAACTTTTGCAACACCCAGCCAACACATGTTTCGAGGAGCGACGGTTTTGCTCGTCGATCGTTCTCGAGGGTCGAGGGTATTTGTTCGAGGATCCAGGTGATCCAAGGGAGGGGGGCGATCCATCGGCTGCTCGCATGGCTGACCCCAGGCTTGAAGGACCTTGGGTGCGCGGCTTGAGGGGGGCCGCGGCAAAGGCCGAATTTCAGGAGCGCGGGCCAGTGCTGCAGAAACCCATGTGGGCCGCACCAATGAAGGGGCCCTGGGATACACAAATAAATAGACACAAATAACAGGATTCCCCCATAGTTTCCCATATGTTCTGGGTTAGTGTCTTCCCCCCACTTCCCGTATTTTCCCATATTTTATGGAGAATCGATGATTAATTGTGTCTGTGTGTTTTTCCCTCCTGAACTCAAGGTCTCTCAAGCAAAGGGTCACTCGCTCGCGTGGCCGTATTCAGGGGACGGAGGGGATGGGAGGAGAGGAATGGAGACTTCTTTCGAGGGCCCAGGACCTTTTCGTTGTGGGGGGGTGGGGGTCGCGGATCAAAGGCCCTTTTCGGGGGTTTCTGTCGCCGAAGATCAAAATACATATTGCTCGAAGCTTGAAGATCCCTATTTCGCGGGTCGAGGACAGATTATATTCGAGGGTCGATGATCTTTTTCGAAACTCATGGTTTGCTCGATGACCGGGGGTCGAGGCGATCCAGGGGAGAGGGGGGGCGGCAGGGGGATCAAGACGGAGGTATTAGGAGGCACCTCCTAGGAAGCTTTGCGAGAACGAGTAAGGGATACCCGCTCAAGGGGCCATTGAGCCAAATGAGGTCACATGAAATTCAATATTAAACCAGAATGCACGGGAATGAACCAGATTGCCACAACAGTAAGCCGGAGTAGGACACTGTTCGACAGCGGATATACCAGCGCCGATACCGAATTTAAGCCTCCTGAGAGCTGCACCCGAGTAGATGTCCAGAGGTGGTCCTGGCCACTCCACCTTGTGGTGCCATGTTGGAACGTTTGGGCATTCCAGGCCTCGTGAGGGGTCCTCTCTGGAGGCCGTGGGGGCCTCGGGACTCCTGGGGGCACGTTGGGCCAGGGACGCTCTTGGCAACACCTGGTCGACTTTACGTTTTCCGAGGGTCGATGATCTTGGCTGGCGATACTGCTAGAGGGAAGAACGCATTGCTCTGAGACAGAGGGTCGAACGTATTGTGCGATGATCGTTCTCGAAGGTCGAGGGTACTTGTTCGTTCGAGGATCGAGGAGATCCAAGGGAGGGGGGGGGGGGGGCGATCCATCGGCTACACGCACGGCTGACCTTACGCGGGAGTGATCTTGGGTGGGCGGCGTCAGAGGGCCGCTGCGGGGCAACACCAAGTGCGCAGGCCAGTGCTGCAAGGACCCCTGTGGGCCCGCACCAAAGGTCACTCCGGCAAAGGCCCACTCTCACTCTCAGCATAAACAAGGGGAAGGGTGCAGGAGGAGGGCGGATAGTTCAGAGGATTGAAAATCATGTTCGGGAATCAAAGACCTTTGTGCTGGTGATCGGGCATCTTGTTCTGGGGATCGAGGGTCTCGATGAACTTTTTGAGGATCGGGGATTGGCTTTCAGTATAGATATGGTCTCCTCTTTCAGGGTCGAGGAGAACTTTTTCGAGGATCGAGAATCGAGGCGATCCAGGGAGGTGGGCTTGAGGAGAAGGATCGAAGAGGGGGTCGATTCAGCGAGGTGGGCGCAGCGGCAGGGAGGTCGAGGATCCCGTCCCAGGCTCACGACCATCAAACATCGATCCAGGACCCGGGGGGGGGAGGCGGGCGGGAGGAGGATCCTGCTCCTGCTTACCTTAGTCGTCGTCATCAGCATCCTCCCTCCCCTCCCTCTCGTCACCTCCCTCCAGCTCATCCCCCGCTTCATGGACGTTGCCCTTCCCATCCTCCGTCCCCTCCTACTCCTCCTCCTCCCCCTCCTCCTCCTTTTCCTCCTCTTCCTCCTGCTCATCCTCCGACTCATCCTTGTCGTCGTCGTCCGTCTCCGACTCCACCTCCTCGTCCTTCACCCCCTCTTCGTCACCTCCTCATCCTCCTCCTCCTCCTCGTCCTCTGCGTCGGCACTGATCACAGCGGCGCCCACGCAAGCATCTGGTCGCATCGGATCGTCGCAAGCCTGAACAGAATCGGATCGGGCCAGCCGGAATCGATACCGAATCGATATCGATCGGAGCGAAATGGATCCGGACTGTGAGCCCCAGTCTCGCAGGCGGGCAGAGTCGCCAGGCCCACGTGGGATCTGGGGGCCGTCCGCGCGAAGCCTTCCAGCCCTGCCAAAACGCGCGCCAAGCGACATCTCCGAGGGGCCGGTCCCCGCTGCGCTGGAGCTGGCTCCCTCCCACTTCTTCCTAGCTAGTTACGTCCCCTGCTCGGCCTCCCCCTCCTCTTCTCCTCCTCCTCCTGCTCCGCCTCATCCTCCTGCTCCTCCTCCTCCTCCTTCTCCCTCCTCCCCACCCTCCTCCTCCTTCCTCCTGCTCCTCCTCCTCCTCCTCTTCTTCCTCCTCCTCCTCCTCCTCCTCCTCCTCTTCCTCCTTCCCCTGCCTCCCCAATGTCCTCTTGCTCCTCCTGCTCCTCAAGCTCCTGCTCCTGCTCCCGCTCCTGCTCGTGCTCTTGCCTCTGGTCCTGCTCTGACTCCTGTTCCTCCTCCTCCTCCTCCTGCTCCTCCTCCTGTTCTCCCTCCTCGTCCTCTTTCCTGCTCCTCCTCTTCCTCCTCCTCCTCCTCCCTCCTCCTCTCCTCCTCCTCGTCTTCCCCCTCCTCCTCCTCCTCCTCCTCCTCCTCCTCCTCCTCCGACGTGGAACAGGGGTGATCAAAATAAGTCATGTAGAAGGAGGGATGGACTGTGCGCACAGTCCCTGATGGGGGGAATGCTAAGTCTCCCACCCCCCCGTGGGACGGGGGAGGATCAAGCACGACGAACTGGCGGCGGCGACCATACGACAAACCTGGAAAAATAATGAGAAAAAGGGCAGGGACGACTGTGACGGTGTGGCGCGGGGCAGCTCCTTAGCGGGTAGCGGAGATTCGGTTGATGAGGTCCGGTCTGCCTTGTCTGCTTGGTTCGGCAGACTGAAAGTCGTCCTGGAGCTGGCTCTGAGGCATGATGTCGTTATGGGGGTGTCTCTGTGCGTCTGGTCTCGGATCACCCCCTCGGCATTCTCGCTGTAGTCCTTGGCGATGTCCTTCGGCTTTTGTCTGGGCGCGTGGCCCGCGAAGGCGAAGTGGTCCGACCCTGCCCCTGCTTGTGGTTCTTCGCTGGTAATCTTTGCTCCGCTGCGACGGTGTACGCGTGTTTAGTAAGCAGCATGGGTCGTCTTACTCCGACCAGCAGCACCTGTTCAACCCAGCGGCCTTTCTAGTTTGGCGACGCGGTCCTCACTGGCACCATTTCATGCAACCCGTGAAATGGTTGTTGTAATGGTCTCTGCCCTTCCGGATCCCGTGCGCCAGTTGGTACTTTGACTCGCGCAGGCATGCCAACATAGCCAGGCGCAGCTCATCAGCATCTGCTTATTGGTGAACCACTCACGCGCTAGTGAGTTGACTGAGTTGAGCAACGCGCTCGGGTCGCTCATGGCGTAAGCTGCCGGTGCCACGGGCGTCGTTGCCTCTGTTGCCCCAGTTAATTGGTATGCGAGCTTACCGGTAGCGGTTCTGGTCGTTGTACCGCGTGGCTCGTCGCGTCGTGCTCGAAACGGTCGCTGGAGCGCGCGCAGTGACCTGTAGCGCGAAAGTGCAGTCGCCGATGCAGGGCCTGCGTATTCGCAAGGCCTTCTGTTTGCATGCAGTGTCCGCGGCCTCACTCAGTTTCCCGCTGGGACTGCGCGAGCGCTCGTTGATGTCCATCACCCGCTCGTGGAGTTCGATATTGTCGAGTCCCTGCCAGGATGTAGCTGGTCATCTGGCTTCGCTGTTCCCTTGGAACCGACCCCCGGCGCCGACCTCTGGTGGGTCATGACAGGGGGGTGGTCGTCGTCCGCCAGGACCACGCCGTTCGCGCCGATGGCGACGGCCTCTAACATTGTGTCCATGTTGCCCGCGGGTATTACGACATCGTCGACGCGTGCTCTCCAGTCCTCGCTCTTGCACGCCTGGTCGGGGCCGCCTCTCTCGGTGGCGGCGCGCGCCGCAGTGAACCTGCATGTCTGAAAAAACCCGTGTAAAAGGTTGCCCGCCCAAATTTTCGCCGAGCCTCTGACCGCAGGCGAAGATGGAGAGTGTGATCACTGCACCCGCCGTTCTGCTTGCGCCGGTTGTTGAGAAGTCGATGTGGAACTTGTTCGTCGCATTGCTCAGCTCGGCCCAGAAGAGATCGGGCTCCGTTTCGCCCGAATGGGCGCACGCGGCATGCGCCAGCGCCGCCGTCATCCGAAATCCTCGCGCCGCGATGCGCGCGACCCGTTTCGGATTATGGGGCAGGCGCCAGGTCGCTGTTTGGAAGCTAGGGCCTGTCCACCCAGTTTTCCGCCGAATATGGCAAGGCCGTGTTGATTAGGATCGAACGCCCAAGATTGTGGTTGTCACATCCACTCGACATGGCGTGGAACACCAATCCGTGAGACATTGCCGCGCTGCCCCCTACCTGCGCGGGCTGGGTCCTGGAAGCTGCACGCGTTGCAGGTGGCCGTCGTGATGTCGGGACCTATATTCTTGCTATCCTCGACGTGGATGGTGCGAGGTGCTCAGGTGTCCTCGCTGTCGTTGTCGGGGTATCCCTTCTTCGTCTGTTCGCTGGCTAGGCGCAGCCAGTCCCATTGCCGCGGCCACTGGGCGTCGAAGGTATCAGCCCATTCAAGTTGCGGGCTGGGGTCGTCGCGTCTGCTTTGCCGATCGGCGACCGAGTCTGCGAGCTCACCCCATGCGTGGCCTGCGTGAGCGCAGACGCGGTTGGTGTGGAGGTCGGTGGATGTTGCTGCGGGGTTGTGAAATTTCTTGGCTACGCATGACGCGTCGTGGCCGGCTCGTGCTCTGCGTCGTCCTGCGGTAAGACTATCTGCCACCTTGGAGTCGGTGTGGGCAATTGTTGGAACATTGCAGCATGTAACCTTTCTGCGCGTCGCTTTAGGCGCAGGCCCATATGAGAGCTGCCAATTCTGACGCAGTGGGCGCAGCTGTGCCGTAGTCGCCAAGTTGCCTAGATACGTAGCACTTGATGGTCTGGCTGCCATTGCGAAGGTGTGCGCGGCCTACGTCGTCCTCGACGGTGGTGACGACGGCCCGCGCAAGCCTGGCAGAATCGGATTGGCGCGCCCCGTCGGCGTAGAGGTGAATTCGACTGCCTCGGACTGTCCGTCGTGAAGGCGCTAGCTCCAATGCCATGACAGCAGCTGGGTGGGATCTCTTTCTCTGGTGGGCATGGGAATTGGGCGGCAGGTCGCGGTGGGGAGGTGCGTCGCGGGACTTCGGCGATCGGCTCGTCACATCGAATGTCGATCGAACGGCGGGCGTCGATGGCCGACCGGCGGGGTGGGCCTCGCGCCAGGTTTCCCCTCGCATGTGGCAGGGTCGGTCGGCGGTAACGACCTGTCCGTTATGAGCCTGAACAGCTGCAGCCTGCCGTGCGCCGGATGATTGAGCGGTCGACCTTCATCCTGCGCCCCCTCTTGTCGGACTGATTGCTCTTGACTCCAGCTGAGTGCCATTTCGAGAAGTCGGGTGCTCGTTGGCTCCGCGGCAAATGGTGTGCTCGCGAATCGCCGTGCGTTCATCGCGTCGTCTCCGTTGCCGCCGCTCTGGACTCGCGCGCGGGCGGGTGGGTAGGTGGGGGGTGTTGGGCGGCGCAATCTGCCTGAATGGCGCCGAGCCAGGCCCTCTGGCGATGGCTGGGCCGTCGGGCGCCTCTCATTGTGCCGCTAGGTTCTGTCGGGAGAAACGTTTGAAAATTGCGCGCCGTTTTTGGCGAGGCGGACCGGTCCGGGGGCGCGCCCTCGTCGCGTGGCGCTCCAGCCATGCCATCGGCAGCGTGACCTTTGTGCAGCCTCACGATGCCTGGTGCCTCGTTCTCCAGTTGAGCATGCGGCCCCAGCTCGGCGGGCCCTTTTTTGTCCCGGCGCTCCAGCTTCTCGCGGCAGGTGCTGAGCGCGCCCTTCCTTGCGGTAGGGGCGCCCGCCTCCCCGGCGCGCCGATGAAGATCCCGTGAGGGGGGGGGGGCGCCTGCGAGATCATCTCCTCGGCGGTCGCCAGGCCGTCGCCCTCCTTCCTCGGCGGCGATGGCGCAACAAGGATCGCGGAGTCAGTGGCCGTCTTCCCCTGCCCTAGAAATAGCGCTACCTCATCAATCTCTATGTCGGTGCCTCGATGATCTGCCAGGACAACAAGATTATCTGGTTGGTCTGGAGGCAGTGGTCTCGCTATCCACGAACTGGGCGCGGCTGGCTGTGGCGGGCCACGCTCCTGGCTGCCGCGCAGCAGGTCGACGACTTGCCCGCCTTGGCTCTCGCCCAGTGGGCGCGCGCTGCGCGTCGAGGTCGACGAATGGAACGCGTGGTGGTCGTGCAGCAACTGCTCTGCTGGCAATGGCACGCGCTGCCGGTCGCGCCCCGTTGGGGAGGCCGCGATTGCTCTCGCGCTGGCGGCCGCGGCCACTCTGGGACTGCGTCGGTCGCGCAGCGCCCAGAGTCGCATCTCACGCGGGCCGTGGCCCCGCCAGTAGCGCGCGATGTCCCGACCCCATCGGCGTCGCTGGGGATCGCCAGTGGACTGCGCCTTCTCTAGTCTGTCAAGTACCTTCATGTGCGATCGGCGCTGTTGTGCCTGTGCGGCCACTTTCTGCGCGTGGATGAACTCCTGGGTGGCCTCCTCGGTGCGCTCCTGGTGGGTGGTGTTCCGTTCTCTCCACGTTGCCTCCTCCAGCTTGTGCAAATCAATCTCGCGCTGGCGGGCCTCGCCCTGCTGGTGCGATCCCGTCTCCGCTCCCGCAGGGACAATCCGGGAGTGTCCTCCTGCATGATCTGTTTTTTGCTGTGTCTGCTCCAGGTACTCATTCGCGCCTGCTGTCGTGATGTTCAGCAGTTGTTCATGGCGCTGCGCTGACTCGGCGCCTCAACCGCGCACCTGCCTCTCGACGCCGGTGAATCGTAGCTGGATGCGTCTTCCTCGGCGTAGTGTCTTGGCGTGGGCGTTTCGAGAAGGGTGGTCGGACCTTATCGCGCGTCTGCGTAGCTGTGCTCGCTCACTGGAGTCGCGTATTCACTGCGCTCCGATGAGGTGGCCGCGGCGCTCTATCTCCTTCATCTCGTTGCCGTAGGCATATCTTTCGGCGGTTGTCTTCTGCCCGTTGCATGTGTTGTTGCATGGCGTTGCGGTCCTGCTCGTGGCGCTCGAGAGGTTGTTGTGCGTTGTTCAATCTGTTCACGGCGTCCACGGCGCCTCTCCTGGGGTAGTGTTGTTTTTCTGTGAGTCAACATTGACGTTCTCGATGATTTCCAATTCCTCTTCAGCGCCGTGGAGCTTGGCTGTGGATCGTTATTATGCGCATGGTGCGCGGGCAACTTGTTGTGAGTAGTTATGGCGGCGGCGAGATCCTCGTTCGGCTTTTGCTGAGTTCGGCCGTCTTCGTTTGCGGTCTGCCTTTGATTCCTCCGCTCGTTCTCTACGTTGGCCCCGACGCCTCGCAGGTGCTGTCGCAACTCCTGTTGTCTGGCTGTCGAACTGCTCATTGGCCTCATTTCTGATGTTCCTGGCGTCATGGATGAGATGTTGGTTGTCTTCCTGCAGCGTTTTCAAGACGGCCCCAATGTTGCGTCTTCCAGTCGACTCCCCGGCCGCTCTCTACCTCCTAGGCGCCAGCGTTGCGGCCCTCCTCGATTGGCCTTCCCTGTGAGATGGTTCCGTCTCGTCATCGGCGGGCCCGGTGCTGGCGTAGGCCATGCCCCTTGCGGAATTGGATGTCCCTCCTGACATGTTGTAATTCTTGGTATTTCCCTGCACTGTTGCCATTTAGACCACCGGCTCCTCGTGGTGCGCCGTAGTGTGTGCTCGAGGTGGTCCTCCATGACATCCTTGGTGCGCTCGACTTCCCTGGCTTGCTGGGCGAGCGGCATGCTGCTGACGATCGTAGTTTTGACGAAGTCGATGTGTGTCTCGGCGTCAGTGGTTTGAAACCCGGCGATGCTGTCCTTCATAATGGCCGCAGCCTCCGTACGCTGTTTATTTGATACTATACCACTCCATGTTTGAAGGTGGGGTGGATTGACGGTGGTTCCCAGTCGGGCCTGCTTGCTGCGTAGACCTTGCAAATGGGAATAACGCTGTTGAAAGCCCCGGCGACGTGGTCGCTACAGTCTCGGGTTTGCCTCTCGCTGCTTCTTCTTAGCATGGGTCCCCTTGTCCTGTTGTGGTTGTTGGCTCACCTTGCCTTTCTTATCCTTCTGCTTGTCCTTCTGCGGGATGTCCTTGCTCTGGGTGTGGTCATCGTGCGGCTTAGGGAAAACTGCTTTTGCCCTTGCCGTTCGTGCCCTTGGTGTTCTTTCCCGCGCCCCTGTGCCATTACTCGTCAAGACGTCGAGCTGCCCATTTTGCAGTCCACCGGTCACTATTCCATTTTCCAATCCCGCACATACCGCAGGAGACATCTGTCGCGTAGGTGGACCCCTGCTCGGCGTTCGATTCGATGTTGATCGCCACAGTGACGCCATTGCTGGAGCTTGTTGTGGATGTCGTGGTGGCCGTTTCGCATTACGGTGTGCATCGAGTACTTGTCGTGCTTTAGCGTTCCGCTGCAGTACTCGGGCGACGGCTCGTTCTCGACGTAGTCGCCTGTGCCAGGCAGGTGATTTCGATCTTGCCACGAATGACGGCGTGGCCGCAAGCAGGGGGCGACAAGAAACGATCAGGTTGTCTGTGTGCGCGTATGTCGCGGGCCTGAGCTGGCCGCCGCCTCGGCCCCTCTGTGGGGAAAATGGGGCGGGATTGGGCGATAGCGGTTCTCCTGCTCCTTCTCCTCCTCCTCCTCCTCCTCACCTCCTCCTCACCTCCTCCTCCTCCTTCTCACCTCCACTTCCTCCTCCTACTCCTCCTCATCCTCCTCCTCCACCTCTCCTCCAACTCCCCTTCCTCCTCCTCCTCCTCCTGATGTTCCTCCTCATCCTCCTCTTCCTCTTCGTCGTCATCGTCTTCGTCGTCCTCCTCTTCGTCGCCCTCCTCTTCGTCGTCGTCCTCCTCCTCCCCCATCTCCTCCTCACCTCCTCTTCCTCTTCCTCCGCCTCCTCCTCCTCCGCATCTCCTCCTCCTCCTCCTCCTCCTCCTCCTCCTCCTCCCCTTCCTCATCCTCCAACTCCTCCTCTTCCATCTCCTCCTCTCTCCTCCTCCTCCTCCTCCTCCTCCTCCTCCTCCTCCTCCTCCCCCCAAATCCCCGCGCCCCGTCCTCGCGCGTCCCCGCCTCGTTGCGTGCCCCTCCCGGCCTCTTCTGGCCACTCGAACGCCGCACCGCCTTCTGGACCCCTACGGGGCGACCTCTTCTGAGGTCAACTTCGCAACCCAACCAAACTGTGGATGCCCGACATGGGTACACTCGACCAGGATAGTAAGGATGCGCGGTAAGGATGCAAGGGCCTTGGAACGCCATGTTGACGTTTCCCGTGCGGAGCGCAGCAGACTGCCGAAGGATGCCGAATACCGAAGTGGCAAGGATGCAAGGGAAACCTTGGAAAGTTGCCCTATCCTTACTATCATGGTTGACTGTACCGAAAACTGGGCACGATGTCCAGCAACAAATCCCAAACCGACAGCGACCGCTGCTGGGCAGGCGGCCCTCTGTCTGAAATGGACAACGTCCGCGTCGACACCGACAACGAGTCCTGTTCAGAATGAACAACAACTGCTGTAGGTCCTCGTGTCCATTCTGTCCGTGCCCACATCGGTCCCTCAGACGAACGATGGTCCCCTCTCGCCGCACCCCGCCACGCTGCCCCAAAAACCACCCGGCCCCCCGCTGTCAGGCCTGCCGTGGGCGCCCGCGCCGGCGAACCAGGTGGGGGGCACCCCTGCGCGGCAGAGGGGGCAGGTCCTGGGCTGCGGGAGGCGTTGAGGCAGGTTTGCTTGCAGGGAGGGGGGGGGGGGAAAGGAATGGAAGAGGAGGAGGAGGAGGAGCAGGAGGAGGAGGAGGAGGAGGAGAAGGAGGGCAGGAGGGGATGGAGCAGAAACAGGATGGGGGTTCTGAGGTGGAGGAGGAAATTCGAGGATATCCATGGTTTCTTCCATTCCCTCCTCTTCCCCGCACTCCTCCATTCCCTGCATTGGGGTGAGGCGCGTGGCGAGGTCCGAAAGTGAATCTGCACTTCGCACAAGTCGGGACTCACTAGCACGCCTTTCCGGCCCAGCGCTGTTCGAAAACGCGGCGGGGGGAGGAAACGCCCAAACGCCATGCAAGCAAGCTTACCAATACCTACATCGAATACGCGCTGGGGGGGAGGCTTCAGGTTCGAGGCTTCCGCATGCATGTTACCCACCTCCCCTCCCATATGTTGTTGCACTGCGCAAGACCACGAGGACGAGAACGATTTGCAAGCGGCACCTCGCCGCGCAGACTGCCACCGGTGCCCCAGCGGGGGCAGGCGGACAACGAGTATGGGAGGGTGGCACAAGCGGTCCCGCCTGGTCTGAAATTGCTGCAGAGGCAGAAGGCAGGGAGAGAAGCGGAGGGCCAGAAGACACAGCGCATGCATGGGGCAAGCAGTGCTACCTTTGCTTCACTTTCGTGAATCAGCGTTCTCGTCTGAGTATCGTTTAACCGATCCCCATCCCCAGCGACGTGGCCTGGGCCCCACTGGCCGATTTACCCCCCTAGATGGGGATATAGGCCGTTCCCTTCGGGATTCGAGGGGTGTATCCTCAACTGGGGCGGTAATTTGGTGGGGGTCTCGAAAGGGATGTGGATGGGGATGGGGACCGGATAAACGATACTGATCGTCGATTCTCCGCGGTTCTCCGTCCTCGTCGGGATGCCCTCCAGGAGCTGCGCCTCGCCGAGAGCGCTCTGGGGGTGCCCGAACCGCCCCGGACGGCCGCCGGAGAGCCGAGAACCAGGGGGGCTCCGACAGAGGGACGACAGTAGAAGAGCGAGAGCTGTGCCCAAACACCGATCCTGAGCAGGCCCATCCTGAGCCCAGGATCGATGCTCACGCCCTCCTGGCTCGGGCCAGGGAGGCTCGTGCACTGAACCCTGTGCACAGGCTGGGCCTGGACAGGATCGGTGTTTGTGCACAGCTCTTCGCCCGAGACCAAGCGACTGCGACGCTGTGCACGCGGGCTCGTCTACATCACACGGGCATGTCCAGATGCGGTGGCAGCTCGGCGGAGGGGGCCTGGACCCCCAGCGTGCTAACACGGCGGCACGCTGCTCTTCGCAATGCTCGGCTTCTGGGAGCCATCGCGGGGCCCCGGGACCGTCACGAAACGGCTCAGGATGGAAGGCCCGCCCTGGGAAAGGGGTCGGGACTTCCGGAGGCCCTGCAGGAACACCATCAAGAGATCGGATGTGCGGGGAGCGCGCAGCGGCTCCAGGCGCCAGAGGGCACGGCCAGCGATGAGCCCTGCGGCGCTGGGTCGGCAGGCGTGGCCTGCCGCCCGAGACGCGCGGATGCCCTGTCAGGAGCCACCCGCGCTGCCTGGGGATAGACGAAGGGGATAGGGGTGAAGATGAGGATCCTCCTCCTCCTCCTCCTCCTCCTCCTCCTCCTCCTCCTCCTCATCCTTGGAGAGTATGGTGACGGGAGGGGGCGGGAAGCGAGCAGGGCCCGGGAGAAGGGGATGAGGGGGGTGCGCGCAGGCTGGGTGGAGCGGTGGACGGGGGGGGGGCCAGGGGGGAGCTGCCAAAGGGAGCTGAGGTGGCGGGCGCGGGGAGGGGAAGGTTGCCGGATTTGGGGAACCATCGAGCTCGCGGAGCAGTGGGCGAGGGGAGGGATTTGCTGGTTGCGCAAGGGAGATGGGCAAGGGGGGAGGACGATAGATAACTGGGAGGGCATCGTCGCCAAGTCCGCGGGCAGGCCATGTGTGTGCACAGGTGTTGCCGATCAGTTCACCATGACATTCACGTGTTCAATGCAATTTGTTGATTCGCTGAGCAGTCTCGTGCGGGTGCAGACGGTGAGGCACAATTTTTCCCCATATTTAAGGAAGGGTTTATTGTTACTCCCCATATCCAAAGGATGGGGTTCTTGCTATTCTCCGACCGCACAAGACCACCCGTCGCTGATGATGACGAGTATGATGTGAGTATGATGGTGATGGTGAGTGATGGATGAGTATGATAATGATCATTATAATCATGATGATGCTGATGACGATGACGATGACGATGACGATGACGATGACGATGACGATGATGATGATGATGATGATGATGATGATGATGATGATGATGATGATGATGATGATGATGACGATGAACAGATGATGAGGATGTCTCGAGCGGCTTGCTGGTTTTAGCACTCCGACGGGGGGAGGCCGCCAGGGGTATTGCACGGCCTCCGTCCGCGCCCAAATGGTGGGGATGTCTCAGGCGGTTTGCCTGTTTTGGTCCACAACATCCTCCGCTTTCGGAGCAGATTTGGAGGATGTCTCGTGCGAGGCGCCTCCTAAGGGGGGGCCGCCAGGGGTATTGCACGGCCTCCGTTCGCGCCCAAATGGCGGGGATGTCTCAGGCGGTTTGCCTGTTTTGGTCCCCACCTCCTCCGCTTTCGGAGCAGATTCGGAGGATGTCTCGAGCGAGGCGCTCATGTTTCCCCCCAGGGGGGCCAGGTTTTGAGGATGTCTCGATCGGTTTGCCTGTTTTGGTGGCCAGACTCGTGGGCACATATTCTCCCCAGGATGCCACCGGAGGCTCCAGCAGGCTTCAGGAGGCCCCAGGAGGCCACATGAGGTCCCAGGAGGCATCAGGAGGCCACAGGAAGATTCCAGAGGCCACGGGATGTCCCAAGAGGTTCCAGGAGGCCCCAGGAAGCTCCAGGAGGCCTCAGGAAGCCACAGGAGGCCCCAGGAGGCCACGGGAAGCGCCAGGAGGCCCAGGCAACAGGAGGCCCCAGGAGCAGGAGCCCTCAGAAGGCAACAGGAGACCATGTGATTGACGTATGCTCCTACAGATTGGGCCTCACCTGGCGCACGAATCCTCAATGGTATACGTATGTTTCTATAGATTGACCTTTTCCTGGGTATACAATCCTAAATGTTTTACGTCTGTTCCTATGTGGTGGGCCTCCCCTGGGGCACGAGTCCTTAGTGTTTTACGTGTGCTCCTACAGACTGCCCTTCTCCTGTGGCTCAAATCCGCAATGTTTGATGTACGGCTGTTCCTATAGATCGGGCTTCTCCTTGGGCACGAATCCTCCCTGGGAGGTCCCAGGAGGCTCCATGAGGCTCCAGGAGGCTACGCGAGGCTCCAGGAGGCCTCAGGAAGCTACTCGAGGCCCCAGGAGGCCCCAAGAGGCTCCTGGAGGCCCCAGGAAGGCCCAGGAGGTTTCTGGAGGCCCCAGGAGGCCCCAAGCTCATGCGCAGAGACGCGCTCGTACTAACGAGACTAATTCACGCTCCAATCCGTTCGAAATTAGATTCATGACCAGACCGTCACAACTCAAGCCCGCTTAGATTCGAAAACTCTTGCGCCTAGGCTCTCACGGCGGACAGGTCCATGCGAATAGATGCACATATGGGGGGCTCTATGCAGTAGATATTTATCCGACCGCGCCAGACCACCTCTCCCTGATGATGACCATGGTATGGTGAGAGCATGATGTGAGTATGATGGTGATTGTGGGTGGTGGATGGGTATGACGATGATGTTACTGATACTGGTAATGATAATTATAATGATAATGATAATGATGATGCTGGTAATGATGATGATGGTGATGATGCTGATGACGATGATGATGATGGTGATGATGATGATGGTGATGGTGGTGATGATAACAATAATGATGATGATGCTGCTGCTGCTGATGATGATGATGATGATGACGATGATGATGATGATGATGATGATGACGATGAGCAGATGATGAAGATGTCTCGAGCGGCTTGCTGGTTTTAGCACTCCTAAGGGGGGGGGGGGGCGCCAGGGGTATTGCACGGCCTCCGTTCGCGCCCAAATGGTGGGGATGTCTCAGGCGGTTTGCCTGTTTTAGTCCCCAGCATCCTCCGCTTTCGGAGCAGATTTGGAGGATGTCTCGTGCGAGGCGCCTCCTAAGGGGGGCCGCCAGGGGTATTGCACGGCCTCCGTTCGCGCCCAAATGGCGGGGATGTCTCAAGCGGTTTGCCTGTCTTGGTCCCCACCTCCTCCGCTTTCGGAGCAGATTTGGAGGATGTCTCGAGCGAGGCGCCCATGTTCGCCCCCTGGGGGGGGGGGGCAGGTGTTGAGGATGTCTCGATAGGTTTGCCTGTTTTGATGGCCAGACTCGTGGGCACCACATGAGGTCCCAGGAGGCATCAGGAGGCCACAGGAAGATTCCAGAGGCCACAGGATGTCCCAAGAGGCGCCAGGAGGCCCCATGAAGCTCCAGGAGGCCTCAGGAAGCCACAGGAGGCCCCATGAGGCCACGGGAAGCGCCAGGTCCCAGGCAACAGGAGGCCCCGAGAGGCCCCAGGAGCAGGAGGCCTCAGAAGGCAACAGGAGTGGCTCCAATCCCATGTGTTTTACGTATGCTCCTATAGATTGGGCCTCACCTGGAGCACGAATCCTTGATGTTATACGCATGTTTCTGTATATAGAAATATATGTATATATGTATATATATATATATATATATATATATATACATATGCTGTCCTTCCCCTGTGCATGCAATCCTAATTGTGTTACGTCTGTTCCCATATGTTGGGCCTCCCCTGGGGCACGAGTCCTTGGTGTTTTATGTGTGCTCCTGTGGCTCCAATCCGCAATGTTTGATGTACGCCTGTTCCTATAGATCGGGCGTCTCCTGGGGCACGAATCCTCCCTAGGAGGTCCCAGGAGGCTCCATGAGACTCCAGGAGGCTACGCGAGGCTCCAGGAGGCTTCAGGAGGCCACTCGAAGCCCCAAGAGGCACCAGGAGGCCCCAAGAGGCTCCAGGAGGCCCCAGGAAGGCTCAGGAGGTTTCTGGAGGCCCAAGGAGGTCCCAAGCTCATGCGCAGAGACGCGCTCGTACTATGGAGACTCATTCACGCTCCAATCCACTCGAAGTTAGATTCATGACCAGACCGTCACAACTCAAGCCCGCTTAGATTCGAAAACTCATGCGCCTAGAATCTCACGGCGGACAGGTCCATGCGAATAGATGCACATATGGGGGGCTCCACGCAATGAAGACTTTAGTCTTCTACAAACGCGGATCCCGATACAGGTGCCATCACTTAACCTGGACAATCTGGAGTATCTGAACACATATATCCACATCGGGAAGCATCACCCGATGGGAACTGTACGACTGGTACCGTTGACACGGAAGTCATGCAGACGGACTTGGTAGCTCATAGGAAGCAACTCAAAGGTGATCTTCTCAGGAACGATCACGGCCTATTTCGTATGAAGGACCATTAAATCGGCATCAGACCAGATTAAATCCAAAACCAACCTGGATTAAGCAGAATGGGGGCGGACTAAGCAGGGCTAGGCAAGAGCAGAACTGCTTTCGACCTAGGATCTGCCAGCACCGATGCTGAATTGAGCCTTCCAGGAGCTGCCACCGAGGCTCCCGACACGACACAAAATGGAAGGTGGGAGGGGGATGACAACTCATACCCCTGATGCTGGCTTGGTTTGAGCTTGGCCCCAGGAGTCGGAGAGCCAAACCACTATCAATGACAAGCCGCCGATGAGAACCCATCTGCCTGTTACTGATTGAGAAACGCCTGACCTTCGGACACAAAGACGGATGAGTAACCCGCTCACGAACTCACAATGGCAGGACTCGTTGATGTTCTTTCCCCTCGTAGGAGGGAGAGTCATGATAATGCCCAGGCAGGCCTCCAGACGGAACCACACAGCCCGAACCGGACAGGAGAAACACCATACAGCCAGAGAAAACCACGCGGGACGCTGAGACCCAATTTAACACAACATATGCGCCATCGCGAGAAGTCACGAATGAAGCCCTGACGCCATCGTCCAGCGAAAGCGCCCAGTGTGAAACAATTGCAACATCCGGATCTCAGGTGCGGCCCAGGCGGCTCCTAAGGCCCAGGGACAACCCACAGCAACCCCAGAGCGTTGACCAGAGGGCCCCGATGTGGCCCAGAGATTGCCTCGGGCACATGCGATGCGAGCCCATCCCCCAGCCGTGTGCCATGGCCTGGAGAGCTGCGCTCTCACTCTCTAAATTCCGCTCGCTGCACAAACATTGAAGAAGCCTGCTTGGGTATTCGAAGCTCATGCCCAGCCTTTCCCTCACCTTCTTCACTCCACCTCCTCTTCCTCCTTCTCCTCCTCCTCCTCATCTCCTCCTCATTCTCCTCCTCCTGGTGCTCCTGTTCTTGCCCCTCTCCCCTGCATTTTCCTCCGCAACATATGCATTTCTTGCTCATCCTCCACCTCTTCACCCTCTGGGGCATCCGAAAGCTTAGGACACCGTCACGAATCAATTTGGTTTGCTGTTGGGTCGCAGAAATGGCGAACGCCTCAGGGATGCAATTAGGCAGCAGCGTCAACGTGAAACTGGGTCAATGGGCGTGCGAGTGGTTGGGAGCGTGGGAGCAGGTGGTCATAGTCTTCTGCTCCTCGACAGTTCCGTCGCATCGCCCGCCCAGTCCCGCCCGGGAGAAGGTCCCGTGGGAGGGGCATGGCTTTCTTCTGCTCTGCCCCCTCCCTGCCGAGAGCTTGTTTGCCTCATCCGCTCGTGACCGCCCGCGCATCGACCTGGGAGGGACCCCTCCCGGGCCGCTCCTGCACTCGGAGAGCCAGTGCAGGATGCACTGGGCGTGCCAGCAGTCGTGGCCGCAGGGGAGCGCCTGGCGCCGCGCGGCGCAACGGCACCGCACTGGCCCCGCCAGCTCCTCCGGCCAGGAACTCCTGCGCAGCGCGCTGCGTCGGCGGCCCCGGCGACACGCTGCACCCTGCGAGCTGATGGCACGTGGCTCCGTTTTGTGGGGCGGAAGGCCGGGAAAAACTCGGGGTCGGGCGTTCACTAATGGGGGGGGGGGGCGGTAGATGGTGGGGTAAGAAAGATACACCTTTCGTACCCTTTCGGGGCCCCAGGGGGCTCGTTTAGGGCCCCTTTCGGGCCCCTTTCGTGCAACCCTCGACGCCCCCCCCGTTGATCGCCCCCCCATTGCCGCACGCCCGACGGGGCGGCGACGCTCGGGGGCCGGGGGGGCGGTTCGCGTGTCGCGCGGGCGTGTGGTGGGCCAGCACCGGCAGCGCGACACGCTGAGCCCAAGTTCCGGCCGCACGCCCCTGCCGCAGGCAGCAGGCATGATAGGGGGCACTCCCCCCTCCCTCCTTCCCCCCCCCCCTCTCCTTAGGCCTGGTGAGGCCTGGGTGGTTTGCGTCCGCAGGGCGGGAGTTCAGCCCCACACGCTAATGCTTTTGAGCTTTCAGTTTCCACACGTCCAGCCCCTCCAACTGTGCAGGGACCCAAGGCGGCGCTGTGGAGCCTGACGTTTCCCCTTGCCGGGTCGACCCGATCCCCCTCCCCTCCCCTTCGAGGAGAGAGGGCGGCGCGCCCGAGCCCAGGAGCAGCCGTCGCCGACCTCCGGCTCGCCGCAGCAGAAGAGGCACGCCGCCTCGCGCGCCTCGGGCGTCGCCTCGGGGGGGCCCCAGCAGAGAGGAAAACACTGGATGGTGGCAATTGGCGCCTTCATAAAGAACCGAACTCTATACACCGACGCGTCTTCCGGGCCTGCTCTGAAACTTGCAAACACTATAACGAACCCTGGTGTATACTGGATCCTGGTGTATACATTTTTCGTTGTTTCCCACGTCGTCCTCGACCCTCAAAAAGTGCTGGGTTTAAAAAGCAGCCCACCACTAGTAATGTATAGGTTCCAATATCCGACTTCAGATGTTCAGGTCAGACTTGTGGAAGGAATTTGGCACCCATCCCTAAGGCCGTCTTCGTTGACTGGGGGACCGTAAGGACCGGTGCCAACCTGCCTCCACAACTCCAACCTTAGTACGAGGAGGCGGCATATTCGGGATCACAGGGATCTGGAAGGGGGGCAGACGACGACGACGACGATCTCCTGACGTGTCCTCGCCCAGCGCAACAACTTCACATTTTTGCCACCGCAGCGCCACGGCAAACCCGCGGCGAACGAGTTGAAAAATGTGACCCGCTGATCCGGGCTTCTGAATGCAGGCAGGGGCGCACCAAAGACCCGCCCAGAAGCAGACCAAACAAACGGCTGGAAGAGGGCCCCAAGACAGCCCATGGGGGCCCCCATAGGGCCAAAGAGAGCCCCAGACGCACAAGGAGGACCCCTGGATGTGGAGGAGGAGAAGGAGGAGGAGGAGAAGGAGGAGTAGGAGGAGGAGGATGGAGGAGGAGGAAATCTTCCCCTGCCACTGTAAGACGTCTGCTGTGGGCTGTGCCGTGGACCGCCGCGCACAACGGGCCTCTTGGTCAGCCTTGCATGTGTGTTGTGGTTCTCCTCAAAACCTCTTTGGCCGTCTTGTCTGAAGGGCCCCTGGGACACACAACTAAATGGACACAAATAACCGGATTCCCCATATGTTCCTAGATTTTCTTGGTTCTGGTCTTCCCCCCCACTTCCAATATTTTCATACATGTTCCTGGGAATCGACGATAATTTGTGTCTGTGTTTTTTCTCCGCCTGATTGGCTACCTCACGGAGCCAGTTTGGACTGTCTTGGGCTCTCTTCGGCTGCATTGGGGGTGCCTCGGGCGTCTTTAGGGTCGAGGTATCCCTGGGGCCCTCTCGGGTCGTCTCTGCCGTCGGCCAACGCCGAATCTTCAACCTGTTTTCAAACTTGGCCCGCCATATCAATGGCCACAGCAAACGCACGGCAAGCTTCTAGAGTTGAGAACCCCAACGCCGACGCCTGAATGGGAGACTGAGGCGGAACGGGGGTCTGGAACGGGAACCCCAGCGTGGGAGCTGAAGCAAATGATGAAGGTACTAGGCAAGCAGTCACATGACCTCACAGACGCACCCTGGCTCTCAGCGGTGCAGCCTGAGTTGCCCGCGAAGTTCGTCTACCAGCACATTTGTCCGACATGCGTTTGTTAAGAAAAAGCCACCATCGCTTGACGAGCAAGGCTTCTCCCATTGCCCCCATGTTGTTGAACCACGCTCTGTTGCGGCCAAGGACCCAGCGTAATGCGCACTGAGACACGCCGGGGAAACATGCGCATCGATCCACATCCAAAAAACCGTCCGCAACACGGTCGGAAATGAGCCGTGCATCTGCACGGGGCAATATCAATCAACATTGAATCAGGACATCGAATCAAATCGGAATGTGCGTCGCATAGGGCAGCATCGGCGAACGAACGAACGAAGCAGCCATACGCCCAACGCGCGTGGGCAGACAGGTGCAACTAGGCAAGCGTACGAGCAAAGCGCCAAATGCGCATGAGAACGAACATTTACACAGCACCCACACTCGAGAGCCAGGCTTGAATGTATGTTAACTCGGAGCGTGCCTATACCATAAAATCTTGATTTTAGAGTGCTGGGGGCAGGCGGGGGTAGAGCGACAACCCTAATCAAAAGAGGCCCCACAGAATATCCGACGCAGCAGCGGGAGAGACAACCCCACAGGACAGCGAGCGGCTCGAGAGGAGGGGGCACCCTCCGAAAGTATCTGTTCGCAGCGGCGGGGCCCCGTGTGAGGCCCGAAACATAAAAGGCCGAGAGGTACCTGACCGTGCCTCGGCCCACGGTCGGGCCAAAAAGCCTCGCGGCGAAACCCCCGAGCTCATACAAGCCCAAGGGTGGGCAGGGTTGGGAGCCGAAACTTTGCGCCAGGAGAGGAGGGACAAGCACGAGAGAGACTGCGCTACTCCTCCTCCTAATTTGCAGTTGAGGCGGCTATCTGAACGTTTACAGGGGGTGTGTAAAAGTGTGTTTAAAAACGCGTATTTACACAGCACCCACACTCGAGAGCCAGGCTTGAATGTATGTTAACTCGGAGCGTGCCTATACCATAAAATCTTGATTTTAGAGTGCTGGGGGCAGGCGGGGGTAGAGCGACAACCCTAATCAAAAGAGGCCCCACAGAATATCCGACGCAGCAGCGGGAGAGACAACCCCACAGGACAGCGAGCGGCTCGAGAGGAGGGGGCACCCTCCGAAAGTATCTGTTCGCAGCGGCGGGGCCCCGTGTGAGGCCCGAAACATAAAAGGCCGAGAGGTACCTGACCGTGCCTCGGCCCACGGTCGGGCCAAAAAGCCTCGCGGCGAAACCCCCAGTCCCGTCATCACTAGACTGGCACTTGTGCCTTCACGCTTCCAGCCACAGCTAGACACGAGCGCGGCACACATTCGGGAGGGGGGGAAAGGGAGATAATTTGTGTCGCTCTCACCCACCAAAAAACCTGCTTTATATTTTCCCCATATCTATCAAATGTTCAAGGAAGACAAGTGGAGGACAGGGTGCACGCGCCCAAATCTCGAGGCTCCTGCATTCATATCAAAAGATATGGCCCCCGCAAAAGGCGGGGCCTGAAATGAGAGTGGGGGCCGCAAAAGGCTGGCCTGCTCATTGCCGTCTGGCCCTGCTACGGCCAGCAGTGGATGGGCGGCTGGTGGGCTCCGCGCCTCCGTCCGCCATACTCTCCAGCTGCGGCAGCACGACCTCGTCGTTCTTGGCTGCCACAAGCTCGTGCACCATGTCCCGCGCCAGCGGGGCCAGCACAGCGTCGGAACGGTAGATGGCCTCTGAGATCTGCTGGGCGGGCCTGCGCCAGAAGGCCCTCCCCCGCTCAAGCTGTGCGGGGGTGAGCCGGCTCCGCTGCTCGATCAGCACGTGCACTTTCGTGTAGCGCTGAAGGGCCGACGCGGTCTGCCAGCGGCCCTTCCGGCGCGCCGCCTCCAGCGAGCCGCCAGCGGCGATGTAAGCCGCTGCCCCCGCGTGCCTCAGCGAGTGCGGGGGGCCGAAGTCCGCCAGGCCCGCCCTGTCGAAGGCCTGCCTCCACGCCTTCCTGTACTTGTCCTGCGAGATCGGGAAGAGGAGGTCCCGTGGTGCTGCGCCCTTGCCAATCGCCCGTAGGATGGCCTTCGTCACCTGCCACGAGACCACGACGCCCTGGTTCGCTCCCGTCTTCACCTTCTCGCCCCGCTCTCTGCGGCCCTAGGTGAGCCCGACCTCCCCGTCGGGGCCCACCGCCACGTCCGTCTTCCTGAGGAGGCCCCAGTCCTGCTCCCTCAGCCAGCCGTCCAGCTGCAGCAGCACCGCGGCCCCCTCGTACAGCTGGCCGTGCTCAAAGAGGTCGTAGAGCACGCACCCCACCGCCTCGAACGGCACCGGCGCCCCCTCCTTCTGGAAGCCCATCCTAGACCAGGACTTCAGCGCCCTGGCCGCGACGGGGAGCCGATTGCGGTGGTCCTCGAAGATGTGCATGAAACCATTGAACAACGCTGACGCCCTGCCGAAGGGCAACTGCATCACGTAGCACATGTCCGATATGTACCCGCCAAGCGCCGCATCCCTTTCCTCGTAAGTGGAGAAGGGGAGCCCGTGCCGCTTCACGTCCAGGAGGAAGGTCCTCACTTCCTTCTCGTAGATCTGATTCGTGGCGTCGTCCACTGCGTGCACCACGAGCCTCACATTGTGGTGCAGCTTGTCACTCGGGGCCTGCTCCCAGGCCCGAGCGCCCCTCTTGGCCAGAGGGGGGGGCTTTGCAGAGGTCGTAGCGGGGCCGTCCACCCCGCGCCGCGGCATCGCTTCGCACAGCGCCAGCCCGCTCATGGCCATCGCAAATGCGAAGCTCCAGGCGGTCCTCGTCGGGCCCGATCTTGCAGCCGCTGAAGTAGCTCCTTCGGCACCCCACGGCCCACGTGGCCCGCCACGGTGTCCTCCGCCGCGCCTATGCCTTGACCTCTCGAGGGGCCGTCTGCCAGGTTGAGCTCGCTCGGCACCCACCTGAAGTACCCGCGGATCCTGCAAACCATCTGGATGATGCCGCCGATCCTCGCCAGGTGCAAGAGGTCCTTGGCAGACGAGCGCCCCTTCTTGAGAACGCCCAGGCTCACCAACGAGTCGGTGAAGAACAGCACGCGGTGATTCCAGCTCTGGGACGTGCGACTGAGGTGTCGGAGCACCGCCACCACCGTACGCAGCTCCAAGACATTGTTGTGCTCTGCGTGAGACCAACGTCCCTGAAACAGCACGTGCCACTTCTTCTCCAGCCAATGGCCCAGCAGAGGCAGGGCCGGCCCAGTCGCTCGCACGACGCGCCCGCGATCGCCCTGCAGGCGAAGCCGGGCCCCCGCTGGTATCGAGTCCCAGCGCGGCTCGAGCTCCTGCAGAGTGGACGCGTTTGCCCTGCACAACTCCAGCGGGTAAGCACATGCCACCTGAGTCCACCGTAGTCCACCTGGTGATCGTCCTCGTAGTTCTCGGTGAGCACGGCCAGTCCGACTGCATCGGCTCGCGGGGCACAAGCACACCCGCTGTAGCGTCGCCATCTTCTTCACGTTGGTGATGAACGTAGTTGGCTTCCTCCATTCTTCGCCATGCATGCAGTAATCCACCTCCACACGGAACACCCCCTCGAGATCCAAGAGCGCGGTCATTGGCGCGAACGCCCATATCATGCTGGTCCTGGGGTTCTCGAGGGCGAATCCAATGCCAAGGCGTAGGCAGATCTTGACCACCTCTACTGCTATCAAAGCCAAAGCGTTCCCTTCGTCTATCTTGGCCTGGTCCGTCTCCGTGCAGTCCGGCAGCCCCCACGGGTGATCGCTCGACCTCAGCGGCGGCTGCCTTGCTCTCGAAAACGTCGCGCACGGGGGGGCAACATGCACCCACCAGAACCAGCCAGTCCTCACTCTCCGTAACAACAGCTCCAAGTTCTCTGTGACCAGTACGTCGAACTCCACGCCCCGCTGGACGTCCCAGGCCTCGCCCCACGAGTCGGTCATCTCCCTGATCGACTCCAGCAAGCGAGAGCTCCCCGCGAAGAGCTCCAACACCCCAGGTCGCCCCGTAGTGGGAGCGGCCGGGAGGTCCTCCTCCTCGCCGATCGCCTCCTGCGCTCGCTCGATCTCGGTGTAGCTCTGCTCGGTCAGGGGTCCCCAAGCTCCCCCATCTCCACGGGCAGCTTCTCGTCGGACGTCCTCCTCCGTGCAGTCGCAGGCCAGGGCGCCGAAGCCTTCGTTGGATGCATCCGTCATGTAGGCTCTCGGCCACCAGCCCATCTCCAGGTTCGACTCCATGTAGACCGAGAGGGACGCGACGGCCCTCAACTCGCTCCTGACCTCCTCGGGCAAGCGGTGCGGCACAACACTCTCCTCCTCGTCGAACTCCCTCAGCCACCTGTAGGTCGCGTCCAGGATCGCAAACGAGGGGCGGAAGACCATCATGGTCCAGGTCCAGTGCCCGACCAGAGAAGCCACCGTCGACGGTCTGAGAGCCACTTCCAACACCGCCGCCTCGGTAGCCAGCACGACCTGCTCCATCTTCTTCGGCTGGACCCTCAGCGTGTAGGGCCTCGTGGCGGCGATGCACAGGCCCAGGCCGTTCTCCATCCCTTCGCCCCAGGCCTCCTTGTGCACTGCGAGCCCCTTGCCGTTCAGAAGCTCCTTGATCATCTCCTTGTCCTCCAGGATCTTCTGCTCGCCGTCCTCGCCCTCGAGGGTGAAGCCGATGTAGTCGTCGATGTACAACATCAGCAGGAACCTGATCGCCTCCTCCTCCGATAGGCCAAACGACGGGGTGGGCTTGCCGTAAGTCAAGCTGGGGGCCTTCAGGGACTCGAAGCTTGCCTCCAGGCAGCTGTGGGCCAAGAACACCGCCCACGCTGAGCCCATGACCAAACTCGAAGCCCCAATACCAACGTCCTCCTCGCGCGGCTTCGGCAAAGCCACACCCTGCTCCATCCCGTACTGGTACAGCTCCTGCGGCGAGACATCCTCCACCACAAAATACTCCGCCAAAAACGAACCCCAGTGCAACCGATAGAACCAGTCCGGTACGTCGCCCTGGAAGGAGAAGAGCCGCCGTCCACGCAGCACCGCCTCGTCCAGCTCTAGGAGCGCGAGGCCCGCGGGGCTGCCCAAAGGCACCCACGGGGGATCCACGAAGAGCAGGTTGACTCTTCGGCAGTCCCAGATCAGCCGCGACTTCACAATGCCACCAGTCTTGGGGTCGAAGTCCTTCGCCACCGTGAACAGCCCGACATGTTCGCGTACCTTCGTCGCATATGTTATCATTCCAGCCTGCGCCATCCGCAGGGCAAGTGCCAAGCGCTCCTTCTTGCTCCGCCACGCCGGGTCCGAGTAGCTCTTTGTCGCCTCGTACTTCTCCCAGTCGACTTCCCCCGAGCCCTTGATCATCAGCTGGCCGGCCTCTGTGAGGTACCGCCCAGCGAGACTCGAGATCGCCGCCACCTCCAAACTCTGGGTCCCCGGCGCTGGGAGAGACACCTGCTCCGCCCTCAGAGGGCACAGGTCGCCCTTCCTCAACTGCGGTGAAGCCTTCGATGCCGTAGACGTCGTAGGCCTCGCTCCCTTCGCAAAATACTCCGTCGGGCTTCCTCCTGCCAAGCGGCTCAATGCCGCCCTGCCGTCGTTGATGGTCCCCCACTTCGCCCTCGCGGCGTGAAGGTCCCAGGCTTCCGTCACCAGTCTTTTCTGTAGCGGCGTACTCGCACTCCAGTCCGTCTGGCACGTCTGCTTGTCCGTCAGGGTCGATGGATGTATCCAACCATTCGAACAGCCCGTCGCCATACTCCTGATCGCCGCTATCGTCCTCGAAGTCCGCTGCCAGGTTGTCCTCAGCTCCTTCTCGGACAGGCTCGAACTCGACCTCCTCGACTGTAGTGGGAATGGGAGCCCAGGCAGACTCCTCAAGGGATCCCTCTCTCTCAAATCCTTCTCCCCAGTAGGCATCTGGGACCACCGAGCGACCTGCGCTCCGACGTACGGGAAAACCTGCTCGCCACAGAACGGCGCGAGGCCCCAAGTACAAGAAAGGCCTCGACGCTCCGACGCCGCCGTGGAAGACCCCACAGCCGATCGTCAGGAAGCTCACCAGCCCGATGTAGCACCACCACCCGAAAGACGTGTCCAGCAAGAAGCTCGGCACGAAAGCGGCTCGCCGCCGCGGCCGTGGTAGAGGGGATTGACCCCTCAGGCCTTGGCCAGAGCACACCACGATAGCTCCGGCCGCAACCTATTCGTCCTCGCCGGCAGGCTGCCCCGAGCGCACCTCACCCAGGTGCTTGCTGAGGATCGCCCGCCGCCTGAGCTTCTCCAGACCTCGTCATCGGCCCCCCTGTTCTCGCTGTTGGGGTCCCCGTCGAGGCGCAGGTACTCCTCCGCCAGACTCCAGTCGACCTTGGAGCGCCACTTGCCGCCGTGCTGCGCCTTGGGCCTCAGCCAGTCGCTCTTGCACTGCACCCGCTCGTAGGCCTTCCAGATCGAGTACAGGCGCAGGCAGGTCACCTCCGCGGCCTGCGAGTTGATCAGCTCGTCGTACTGCCCCTGGCTCATCATCCTGTCAAGGACCAGGGCCAGCATGTTCAGCTCCTGCGCGATGCCCGCGCCCTGCAGCTCCTTGGAGCGGAGCCACTCCTGCGTCTCCACGCGTGCGCTCCGTCCGCCCTCGTAGAGCCTCGCCAGCACTGTCGGCGCCACGCGGGCCCTGATCCCCCCCACGGGGGAGCCCGCCACGCGGCGATACTTCTCCAAAGTCGCCAGCAAGCTCTCCTTTGGGTTCTTCGACTCCTCCTTCAGCTGCACGATCTGGTCCTTCAGGGGGTCCTCGAGCTCGCCCAGGTCTCCAACCTTCTCCCATGACGCTGCACTCGAGCTCGGCGTGGGCGACCCTGCCTGCGCTCGGGTGCTCAAGCCCGAGTCCCGCTGCACCAGCTCCTCGTGCTCCGTCAGCTTCTTGATGAACGCATCCACCTCGGCCGAGCTGGGGTCGTCTCCTCTGGTCGGCGGCGGCCCCGCGGGGGGCGGGGGAGACGGGCCTGGCTCCGACGCCAGAGCCCCACTGCCGCAGGCAGGTCCTGCTCCCGCTCCGCCCCCGACATCCAGCCTCGACTTCAGCATGCCCACAGCGTCGGCCAAGTCAGACTGACCGCGAGCCAACTCCGCGAACAGGGTCTTGGTGTCCCGCTCGTCGCCACTCACGTCACTCACGTCATCGCCAGCGTGCACCGACCCGCCGTCCGAGTCCGAGCCCGAGTCGCTGTCCGAGTCGACCTCCTTTCGGCACGAGCATCCGTATGTCCAGATCCCGTAGATCACGATGAGAACGCAGCCCAGGTATGCCGCGCACAGCTCGAGGTCGCCCGATTCGTACAGCTCCCCCAGGAACTCGCGGAAGTTGTCCAGGTCCTCGATCGCCTGCATCCCCGCCGAGACGGTGTGGTACCCTGCGGCGAAGAAAGACCCGAGATGCAGCCAACGCCACAACCTCCAGCCCACAAAGAACACCGCTGCAGCACCACCCCACGTCTTGTGGGCCCACGCCGTCACCACGGTGGTCACGAGGCCCTTGCCGAACCAGGACGCCACCTTGGCCTTCGAGCTCGCCTTCTTGCCCTTCGTCAGGTTGGCCTTGGCACTCTCAGCACCAGCCTGTCCCAGCTCATGTCGCACAATGAGCCGCTCCGCGGCGATGATCGCCTGCTCCCTCTCCTTCTCATTCAGGCCTGGGTGCTCGGTCCAGGTCACTCCCTTCTTCGGGCGCGGCAGCATCCTCGCCTTGTCCCGCAGGTTGATGATCTGCACCCGCTTCGCGGGGTCGATCGCGGTCCAAACCAACGAGGTCCCTGGACCGACCCGACTGACCAGCAGCATCACCACCCCCGTGTTCCTCCCCTGCGTCTGGACGTAGACGCGGTTCCACCTGCTCCACGGCGCCATGAAACCCGCTGGTGACCCCCGCCACTCGGCGCCTCCTCCGAGGTCGAGGGGCTCGATGAGGATCTCCTCGGCCTCCTGCTGGCGCCCGCCGAAGACCTCCAGCAGCCCGTCCAGCTCGCAGAGGGCGAGCGCGGTCACCAGCAGCCAGCCGGGGCGCCCGATGGCCGGCGTCGTGGCGGCCCCCGAGCCTGGCGGGCTCGGGGCGAGCTGGGGCTGGAAGCTACCCCTCTCTGAAGGCTCGAGTGCGGGCCTCGCCCGCGAAACCCACGCCTCGAGCCGAAACTTTGCGCCAGGAGAGGAGGGACAAGCACGAGAGAGACTGCGCTACTCCTCCTCCTAATTTGCAGTTGAGGCGGCTATCTGAACGTTTACAGGGGGTGTGTAAAAGTGTGTTTAAAAACGCGTAGTCACGCCAAACGCGTGAGAGTCGCATCGGCCGCGCCGGGCACAATCGAAATGGAATCGCATCGGCCGCGCCGGCATGCACAACGGCCCCATGCAAACAACCGGCCGCATCCGGCCAAAATCGGATGGCGATGGGCCCTGGCACGATCAGAGATGAGCCGGGCGTCTGCATAAGGGGTGGCTGCCAGTGGCTGCTGCGGCTGCTTCCATCCGCCCACGGGACGGGAAGGAGCAGGAACGATGAGGAGGAGGATGAGGAGGATGAAGGCCCGACATTCTCCGATCTGATTCTGTCAATCCGCGGCCTGAAGAGGTCCCGACCGCTTCCCTGGGGATGATAATCCGTCCCGGATCCATTTTGACGGTCCCTGGACCCGACAACGGCACTCCAAGGCCGAAATTGAGGAGAAACCGTCAGGATTGAAAAATACATCGTCGGATATCTAGGTATGGAAATGACGAAGAGGAGAAGGAGCAAGGAGGAGCACGATAACTCTGACCCCCGATGTCATGTTGAGTTCTTCTGGCGTGCAAAAACACCCACAAACACACACTCACACAAAACAATCGTCGACCCCCAGAGGTCTCGACCCATTCCCTGGGACCAGGTGTTCATCCTGGGTAATTAATTGTTTGACGGTCCTGGGGCCTGGCCAGGGCACCCTGAAGCCGAGCCTGACAAAAGAGACTCCCCGCCGTGATCTCTTCACGACGTGAGGGGCTCCTGAAAGGAGGAGGAGGCGGAGCGAAGAACGAGGATCGAGGACATATCATCTCTCTGGGGAGATGGGTTTGGGGCCCCAGGTAACTGTAACGCCTGGGCGGGGTGGGGCACATCGGTCTCGGGGTGCGCTGCGATCGCCATCGCATGCGCGCGAGCACCAGCATTTGGCATTTTCTTTTGGGGGGGGGTCAGCCTCTCCCACTGCGTACGATTGCATCGTTTCCCTTACCCAGGGGGGGAGGGGAAGGGGTTTCGTCGGGGCAACGATCGTTACACGCCAGAAGATAACAAGAACAGCCTCCAGGAGGAGGAGGAGGAGAAGGAGGAGGCGCCTGCTGCTGCCGCCTGTCAGCGGTGGCCGGGGCCCCGCCCGCGCCGCCCGGCAAGTCCATTTCTGTCGCGGGCCCGCGCGGGCATGGGCACCGGGCGGGCTCGGTAGCGCTCGGGGCGGCGTGGGGTGGGCGCGCGGCGGGAGGAGGAGGAGAAGGAGGAGGAGGAGGAGGAGGAGGAGGAGGAGGAGGAGGAGGAGGAGGAGGAGGAGAAGAAGAAGAAGGAGGAGGGGGAGGAGGAGGAGGAGGAGGGGGAGGAGAGTTAGAATGAGGAGGAGAAGGAGGAGGAGCAGGAGGAGGGGGAGGAGGAGAAGGATGAGGCGGAGAAGGATCGAGGAGGAGGATCGCGGAGGAGGAGGAGGAGGAGGAGGAGGAGGAGGAGGTGGAGAAGGAGGAAGAGGAGGAGGACGAGCAGGAGGAGGATCGGAGAGACCGAGGATCGCAGAGGGGAAAGTGGATCTGGGAGGACAGAGGATCGAGGGGCACCGAGAATCGATGAGGATCGACGAGGGTAACCGAGGAGGAGGAGGAGGAGGAAGAGTAGGAAGAGGAGGTGTGTCGGGGAGGATTGAAGAGCATCGTGGATCGAGGATCGAGGGTTTGGAGAGGGGTCGAGGGCAGTGGCGACGAGGGCCCCCCCCGAAGAGGCCAGGATCGAGAGCGGTGGAGGAGGAGGAAGAGGAGAATCGAGGAGGACCGTGGATCGAGGATCGAGGGTTTGAGGATCGAGAGTAGAAGCGTGTCGGCGCGTTTTTCGCCCCCTTCTGGGCCGCTGGGCAGGAGTCCCGTCGCCATGGCTGGGGTCCCCTCGGAGTCGTGGCAAGAGCGCAGGATCGGAAAAGTCTGGGGGGCGATCTTCGAACTGAAGAGGAGGAAGAGGGAGGAGGATGAGAAGGAGGAGGAAGAGGAGGAAGAGGGAGGAGGATGAGAAGGAGGAGGAAGAGGAGGGGGGAGGAGGAGGAGGAGGAGGAGGAGGAGGAGGAGGAGGAGGAGGAGGAGGCGGAGGAGGAGGAGGACCAGAGTGAACCCAAGGTGTGCCAACGATGCTGGAATACACTCTCAAATGCCACTGGGCGAACAGACACTCAGGCATGGTGCACTCACGCCTCCCGCGCTCCGCGGCCTCGCGTGCACGAGCGACCGCACTCAAAAACGCATGCGTATCTTGTTGGCCTCTGAGCCACGTCCTCGCAGAACAAGCAATGGCATACAAGTAAACTCCCAGCAGAGGTCCGCGCGGATTTCTTGGATCGTCGCTGGAGCCCCCTGACGGCGCCTCCGGCGTCGCCCCTGGCGCGCTCCGCGAGGGGGGTCCAGCGCTGAGCCGAGAAACTCGCGCGGACCTGCGAAAGTGTAGGTTCATGCCATCGTTTGTTCCCTGGAGTCCTGGACGCCCCAGCCACACCTGCCGAAACTCTTCGTGCGTTGAATGCCTCATCCCCCGCCCGCCTTCTACGGCCGCCATCCGCCTCCCTTCCCCCCCTCGTGCCGCCGGACAATTCGTACGCCACGCCCTGGGCTACGAGAGCGCGCGGCCAGATTGCCTCTGCCGCGCCGCGACGGAAAAAACGTTCCCTGGAGTCCGTTCCTCACGGCACTCTCTTCCGCACAGCGCGAAGCACCCCTCTCTCATTTCGTGAAGAGGGCGTCCCGTGGGCCCGCAACTCGGGGGGGACCCCCCGGTCTGAAACAAACCACTCTCCATCCTGCGAGGAGGTTGGAGGATCCTCCGAGCGCGTTCTAGTGCCAGCGTGTGCTCGCCCACCGAAGGCCCCTTCAACACGGCATTGGCGATGCAATGGGAACCACGACACGCGCTCGGGCCACCACGCAACTTGAGGATCATCGGAAGGCGAGGGCGAGGAGCAGGCAGGCAGGCAGGAAGGCAGGAAGGCCGGCGGGTCAGTGGTGGGCGGGCAGGGGCAGCCTGGCATTTAACTCGGGCCTGTCCTCCTACAGGGGAATTTTGGACGGAAAATAAAAGATAGTCCAAAACTACCCCCAAATGGCCAAAAATATGCTAAAATAGTAATCACCAGACAATTTTTCAAACTATTTTGGAATATTCTCCCTGTAGAGGGCAAGGCCCGACCTAAGCATGGCAGGGCCGTGCTGGGCGGGGCGGGAATGCAGATGGCGGAGCGGAGCGCGCCGGATCCGCCAGCTCGCTAGCCAACGAGTATGGGCCAAGGGCCCGCTCATGCGGGAACAGCGAGCGACCACAACCACATCGACGGCACAACCTGGGGATTGTCCTGCGCATGCCAAGAAATGCCGGAACACCGGAACCAGCTTCGTGCTGGTTGTTTTCGCTTTGGCGTTCCAGGGCGGCCAAATCGACCACAACCACAGCCAGAGTGCCCCTGCCGAGATCGGTGGGTTCTCCCCCGATGGGGCCTTCCCGAACAATTCCACTTAGTTGTGGTTGCGATACTTTGTTGTGCTCGGACTAGGGGCAAGGAGTGTGGGGCCAGAGCCCGCTCACTGCACGTGCTGGAGGAAGGCGTGCTCCCAGCAGGGGGGATGAGGGTGGCGCGGTAGCGCCCTGCCCCTCGCCCGCGGGCTCGAGGGCGCCCCTTCGGCGGCAAACCGCGCCCCAGGGTGCCAACGAGGTAGTGGTCCTGGTGCGTGCAGTCATCGGGGGAGTCAGAGGGGGCGGGCCTTCGCGGAAGGCGGGGATACCCTTTGGCCTTCTGAGAAGGCTTCCAAGCCTTCCCGAAGACACAGAAAACCGACAACCGAAGGCCGGAGGCCCTCACAGAACTATCGCCGCCTTCTGAGAAGGCCTTCTCCATCGCTCGCCGCCGAATAACGCCCGTGACTGGCCCCGCTCCTCGCCCCCATCCCCCCTCCTGGTAGTGTGAGGATCCGTGGCGGCGCTGTTTGGGAACTGGCCATTCCCGAGCCTTCCCAGACACCAACTCGGCGCGACTCGTGACGTTGCCGGCGCCCTCCCCCTCCCCCCCGCCACGCCCGTGATGGCCAGGGGACGCAACGTGTACCCAGACGAAGAGACGAGAAGGCGCCTTCTGGCCACGGCGGGCCTCGCCCACGCATGGGTCCCCCGACCTGCATCTGAGGAACGGCCCGAGCACAAGAGCCACTCCCGAATCCGAGGTGGTCTGGAGGCCTGGAAACGGGCACCAACACCAACGCAGGGGCTTGCCTCCACGGGGGGAAGATGATCCTGGATTTCGGTCTTGGTGGTAAGATTTCGGTCACCTTGGAAGCCAGAATGTTACCACCATCACCGAGATCGGGATCTTTTTCCTTCGGTGGAGGCACACCGCCGATATTGGTGCTGGTGTCAACATCTAGGCCTGCGAGTGGAGCTTATTTCAACGTCTGGACTGTAGTCGTCCCCCGGGGCTTCTTTCTAGTGGGAACCCTTTCTGGGCAAGGGACGGGCAAGCAGAGTCATTCTCAAAGATCCAATGCAGTCCAGCCCGTTTCACCTGAGACTTCTTCGCAACTCTGGGCTCCGAGATACTTTGACCTGAAATTATTCAGCCCGTTTCGCCTGAGACATCCTCTCCATCCTAGGTCCTAGGCTCCGAGATGCCGTGCGTAATCTGCTCCAGCCCGCTTCGCCTGAGACATCCTCGCAATTCGATGTTCCGAGTTGAAGTGGTCTGGCTTGATTGCCTGAAACATTCTCGAAAGAGGGAGGAGGAGGAGGAGGAGGAGGAGGAGGAGGACTAGGAGGAAGAGGACAGGAAAAGCCTGCACCAGGGCAACACGACTAACTGTCGCATTCACTCCTGATATCGAAATGTACTCTGGTAGGAGTCCTGGCGACCCTGGCCTGAGAGAACGGGTAGCCAGCGCCGGAGTGAGAGCACGACTCATGGGTAAATTGTGGGGAGGTTTGGGGCGGAAGCGCCGCGCCTGAGTAAATGCCGAAGAAGCTTCGAGCGAGAGCGCGGACAGGCGTGCAGGAGGCTGAGGAGAGGCTGGAGAGGGAGGGAGGGAGATAGGAGGAGGCAGAGTGGAGTCTGACAGCGCGTGGTGGTTCGTGTCGTGAGGGCACAGGCTATCGTGACAGTGTCGCCGCACATCGTCTGGGCTTCAGCAGTGCTCCCTCCCACATCCATCCCTCGTTCCGTATGGCCACCTCCCGTCCCGACCTCCGGCCGCCACAGCAAAACCTTCCCTGCCTGTATGATTCACCCCTCCTCGTCGACCCCCTCCGCCCCCCAAACGAAGCCAAGACGAGGATACATCAGGGGAGAATCTAATTGAGAAGCCCTGAGATCTGGCGGTTCTGGAGGATGTCTCGGGCGCCGCGGCCTTCTCAGAGCGGTCTGGAGCGCTCTGAGAGCGATCCGGAGCACTCTGGCACGGAATGATCCTCGTCCTAGCCCCATCCTAGCCCCCCCTTCGCGGGGACAAAATACCACATGCCCGTATGAGCCCAACTGTATCGCCTGTTCACGTTGAGGGTCCGGGCATGAAGAGACGATCGTGATAATCGGCTGCGGAGGTTGTGGCTATCAATTGGAGGTGGAAGCGTTCCGAGCGATGGAGTGGAGCGGATTGGAAGTGTTTTGGGGCGCTTCAGCCGCTGAGCCAAAACAAACGCACGTTGACTTCAAAGCTCACCGTGCGGTGTGATCACCTCTTCGACATGCGACTGGTCAGTATGGGGCGTCTGCCACACGGGGTATACCAGTGGGGGAACAATCAGCTCAGCGAAGGGCCCAAGGCCCAACCCTTTCCAGCTGCGTGTGGCGCAAGATGTGGCCCTCTCCTGCTACATCGCGTGCCGCGGGAAGGGTGGCATTCGGGACAGCCTAGATAGGAGGCTGCGGACTAAGCCAAGAAGAAGCGAGCTGAGCTGTGGGCGCTCCCTCATGGGGGCACAGGGCGTGTGAGGGGGGTGCTGGAACGAAGATGCGGCGGCATGCCCGCCACCCGCTGTGGCATTGCTGGAGCTCCCTATGGGGGCGTGAAGCGTGTGATGGGTGTGCCAGCATGGAGATGCGGCGGTATGCGCGCCCGCCCACATGTGGGACCGTAGGTGGAACACCCGTGTAGGAACGGAGCGTTTGAGGAGTGTTCCGGCACGGACATGCGGCAACATGTGCGCCACCTACTGGGACCGTAGGCGGAGCTCCCCATACGGGCACGAAGCATTGGATCGGCGCACAACATTGGACATGTAAGTGCAAGCGCGCCGCCCACTGGGACCGAATGAACAACTCCCTTTGGCTGCGCAAAGCATGCGAGGAGTGTGCCGGAATGAGCATGTGGCGGAATGCCTGTCACACGCTGGGTGCGCCGAACTGGGCAGGCGGATGTAAGCAAGCCGCCCACTTGGGCCGGCTGTGGAGCTCCCTGTGTTGGCACCGAGCGTGTGATGGGTGTGCCGAAGTAAGTCTGCTGCGGCACGCGTGCCGCCCACTGTGGCCGTAGGCGGAGCTCCCAGAGTGGGCACCACGCGTGCGGGGGGTGCCAAACTAGACTTGCGGCTCGTGCCGAAATAGACATGCTGACGGAGCGCAGAGGCAGGGAGAGGCAGGAAGAGGAGGAGGAGGAGGAGGAGGAGGAGGAGGAGGATAAGGAAGATAAAGAAGAGGACGAGGAGGTGGAGGAGGTGGAGGAGGTGGAGGAGAAGGAGGAGGAGTAGGGGGGGCAGGGGGTGAGGTGAGACGCGCGGCGCTCCGACTGCTGGGGCACACATACCGATACTGCTGCTCCAAGGGCCATCTCACAAAGTGCGTTCTGACTACGATTCCGAGGCGAATCCAGCCATGGCAACGAGGACCTCCCCGAAGCCCGCAAAAGACAAGAACGAGGGAAAGGTATCGGCATCGATATGCTATCATCATGTGGCAAAAGGCGTGCGCAAGTCTTACGTATGACGATGCCTGGCTTGCGTAGTCGTTTTCTGAAACCCTGTGCCCAAAAATGATGCCATCTCTGGGGGGGCGCACCTTTTACGTCCGCCATCTTCCGCCCGCCTTCCGCTGGTTCCCACCATCGGACACGCACCCATTTGAATTCCTCCTGCTTATATCTATCGTGCTCCATCCTTCTCCCTCCCCCTTGTCCCGTCCTTCCACACGCCCTCTTTTTCCCTGTTTTAGGGCTGCGCCGCCAAGTACACGCGGCAGGTAGGGAGGATACACTATACCCAGAAAAGTTGAAGACGAAGTGAGCGGGTATCGAGGCTTTGGGGCATGCGCGAGCGGGTAATGGCGAACAGTCTAAAAAGGATGTTGTTATTTTGGGGGGAATTTTACGTATGAAAATAAGTATTGTTGACCCCCCTGCCCGGTGCACGTTGATTTTTGAATGAAAATGCTCCTGATGGGGCTCGCACCCTGCTGCTCAATCAAGGAAAATCGTGGTCCTCAAACTGTCCCCCTGGCCACCGGGTTACATCAATAACGGTTCCCGCCTGATACTTCCTCAGATGGTATTTCACACTCGCGCTCTCGCGTGGGACTTCGTCAGCAGTTACAGGGATCTCGCTTTCGCGTAGTACTTCCTCACAATGCACTGCGGCGCCGTGCCTCCAAGACTCAGCAATCACACTCGAACGATGGATTCCCTAACGATTTACTTGGGGATCGCGCTATCGCTCGAAACTTCTTTCATGATGGATTGACGCTTAAACGGCCCGCCCGCTCGACCTGGCCGTCCAGGCCCGCCCGCCCCCGCCCGTCTGGTTATGCTGCTCGCTGCTCCGAACCCTCCTCCTGCAAATCTCTCTCGTGCTCCATCCTTCTCCCTCCCTCTTGTCTCTTCCCTCCTCACTTCCTTCCCAGTTTTAGGAGCTGCTCCAACTGCACGTGGCAGGTCGTGAAGATCTACCCTGCCCCCAAGGGGGGTACGATCGAAGACGAATAGTGCGGGTATCGAGGGTTTGAGATATACGTTTTGCATGACACGCGAGCAGATAAGACCGAGCAGTCCTAAAACGATTGGTGTTGCTGTCGCGTGGGTCGGCAGAGGCAGTCGAATCCCTCGCAGCGCCATGAAGCAGCCTGCATTGGTTCCAATTCGGGAAGACGTAGGGACTCAGGGTCGGGGGACTCGGGTTGGCCTGACGGGGCCGTCAGGAACATGACGAGACACGACCTACAATTTCACGCGACCTCCCGCTGCAAACACCCCACGGGAGCCGGACCGTCAAGATGTGTGGCGCGCCGGCCGAGTCCTGGCGCACTTGAGTCTTACGTCTCCCCCACAAGTGAGGTCATCGGATCGGTGAAGAAACGCTCGCAGAACAACCGCTCTGGCCGCAGCGCCAGGAGATGCGAGCGCGGTTGAGGCTGTAAGGCGGGCCGCGCGAAGCTGGAGAAGCGACCGCGGAGGGGGCACGGGAGAAAAAAACTCGATCAGATGATGTACGGCAGGTCCGTGTCGTGCCGACCCCAGCGTTGGTTCCTGACACCGCGGAGATCTTTCAGGCTTGAACGATCGGCCTTTTCCGAAACGTCCGACCGTTCAACATCTACTGATTCTGCGTCGCCGACGGCGTTCAACGTTGAACGCTGGCGGAGGGGACGCTGCCGGTCGACACGACGCGAACCCTGAATCCAACAAAACTGTCATCTCTGCCGAGCTTCTGCCGGCTTCCGCCGGCGGAGGCGGCCTCGCTTTGCTTCCCCCAGCTTCCGCTGACCTTCCGCCGCCTTCCGCCGAGGAAGAGATGCCGACTCCTTCGAACCTCGGGCGCAAGGACCTTTGTGAAGCGCGCCATGTGAGGCGATGGTAGCCTCAGGCTCCCAGCAACAGTCGTGCAAAAACAAACATGCACACAGACAGACACGAAACCCACGCGTCCGAGCGACGCCCAAAGCCTGCAGTGAGCCAGTCGGCGACTTGCAAAAATGACACTCGGCAAGCGTGGCCGCTGGTGCGCAGCTTCAGGGGGCGCGGTGGAGGGCCCAACCCAGGCGCGCAAGCCGATGTTACAGCATCGCATTCAACGATCGGATGCCCCCAGTGGGCCCGCACGAAAGGCTACTGCGGCGAGGGGCCATTCTGACGTGCAGCCGAGCAAAGCCGATGTTCGGTAACGCAGCTGGACACCCCCGGGCGCACAGGCGCGGGACTTGCGGGCGCCCGCCGTCTTCAGAGGAGCCAGAAAACACGTAAACACAAAGTCTCGAAGGTCCGCGCAAATGGACCGGCGCTCCCCCCCCCCCCCCAGAGCGTGCGGAGCGCTTCTGGGGCGGCGCCAGAGGCGCTGCCTAAGGGGCCCAACGCTGATCCGACAAATCATAGAAATCCGCGGGAACTTCAGAGAAATTATGTCTGCGCAATTTGTTGTTCTTCGTGTCCGCACCCTGAGGTCCGACGTTGCAAACAAGAATGCAACATCGAGACCAATCATACCAGGAGCCCTCGGCCCCGTCTGTCTGCCTCATTTTTCGAGCCGGGTCGATCTGTGAGGGGCTTTGGGCCTGAAATCCGGCGAAAACGCGAGGCGAGGCGAGGCGCCGCGTGTCCGGCCAAGGAGACCGACCCGCACGAGGCAAGGCGCGAGGGCAGCAGCCCTCACATGACGCTCTTCTGCACGGAATCAGACTCAAATGCTTCCCGATCTCCTGCGAAACTTTACGTAAAGTCTCGCAGGAGATCGGGAAGCACGGACCCTGGTACCAGGGTCCGTGGACCCCGGTTGATGCGAAGCACTTCCGAATACCATCTGACAGACAACACCCGGGTCTTCCTCGAGACCCAAGCGGAAACGCCCTGCGTGTAAAAGTGGCAGCGCCCGGATCCGAGGGCACGCCGTCCTCTCAGCAGTCCCCGGCTTGCGCTGGCGCCAGGGCTGCTCGAGGCGGCCCTGGCGGGGCCGCGGCGCCCTCGCCGTCCAGAGACGCGTCCAGGACTTCGCTGCACTCCGCCGCGAGCTCCCGGCGAAGCAGGGCCCCGTCGAGGCGCAGCGCGCTTAGCAGCGAGGCTTCCATCACGGAGGCCTCCTCCTCGCGGCGCGCATAAAGGAACCAACATGTGCCGATACCGCTACTCCCTGGACCTCTCCCGGGGTGCGTTATGACCAGGATTTCGAGGCGAATCCAGCGATGATGACGAGGTCCCCCCAGGAGGCCCCCCAAGGGGGAAAACGGGCGAAGGGTAGAGGTATGGGTACCGTTTCCTCTTCCGAGCGCAGGGAGAGGCTCCCCGAGGAAACAGCGTAGCAGAGGGGGGGCACAGACATGGCCGAACACCCGCTGCGGTCTGATTTCCACACGACGCGAGGGGCCCTGGGGGGCCGCAAACGCTGAGGAACATCGGGGGCCCCTCTTCATGGCGGTCCTTGGCGTCTGCGGCGCGGTCCTCCTGCTGGTTCCTGCCAGCCGCCACCACGCCCCTCATGGCCTCTCAACCATCAGTCCACTTCGGATCAAAAACCCGGATCGGATCGAAGCCTGCGTCGGATCGGGCCGTAGCGGCACGGCGCCGAAGTCACATCGCATCGGCCGCGCCAGGGTGCACAACATCGCCATGCGCAAGCATCGGGCCGCATCGGATGGTCGGACTCGGGAATCGAGCAGAATGGAGCGAGCCAAAGTCGAGGTCGAACGGATCCGACCGAGCGGGGCCCTGCCTCCCCGGCCTCTGCCAGCGCGGCCAGAAGGGCCGCCATGCCCTCCGAGAGCAGCGCCACGTCCTCGCGAGAGATCCGCCCGCCGCCCGGGCGGCCGCGGCGCCCGGAGACACTGCGGGCCCCCCCGGGGGCCCCTCCACCGCAGGGCCTGCGACGAGGCCAGGACAGGGACAGCATCGGACCGGGATAGATCTCGAGTAGAGGATCGACTGCAGAATTGATTTACCCCTGACTTGAGCTTCTCGTCGAACTTACGAACAATACGTAGAATGCTCGTAGATGTGCGGATTAGTATGTCTTTTCCATTGATTCGACGAACAAACCAATTCTGGGGTATATCAATTCTGTAGTCGATCCCCTGCTCGAAGATCGGGGATCTCGAAAATCGGGCGGCTCTTGAGGATGTGTCGGGCGCCGCTGTCGTTCCAGAGCGCTCCAGGAGGCTCCGAGAGCCCAGCGGCGGGGCCGAAACCCACTGCATGCAGCAGACTTCGAGCCCCCCCCTGATGGGCGTGTTTTCCACCACCACCACCACCATAAGTTGGAGGGGGGGAGGAGGAGGACGAGGAGGAGAAGGACGAAGAGGAAGAGGAGGAGGAGGAGGAGGAGGAGGAAGAAGAGGACCCCATCCTATGGTGGTGGTGGAAAACAAGCCCATCACCCCCTTTGCCTGACCCCCCCAGTGCTTCTGACCCGAGCCAGGGCGTGCCAAAGTAACTCCGGGCGTCCAACACGCTGTCAGAAAGCTTCAGGGCGTCGCCAAGGCTTCCCAAGAAACTGCCAAGGCCCGAAGGAGAGTACGGAAGAGGCTCCAAGATGCGCATGGGAAGTCCTGCCTGTGCTCACCGTACACCCCCGAAAATTTCCAAGATGGTCCGAAAGCCTCAACACAGCTAAAATCCGCCAGCCCCCTTGTGGGGCCACCAGGCTGTAGGCACAAGGTTTGCTGTTCCCTGCGCCAGTTCCAATTTCCAGTTTCCACTGTTACAATTCTGCTTCTTGCTGCTTACTGTTCCTTGTTGATGGACCGCGCGAGGGGGGGGAGCCGAGAATGAACCTAGTTACCACGCCCGAATCGCGTTGCCTCAATTCCTGAGGGGGGGGGGGGGGGGGGGCGTGGGACACATACAAATACATGAAATTCGCGCCCCAGAGGCCATACACCCTCGTATATTATACAATATTCGCGTCCCCGAGGCCATAGACCCTCGTGAATCACACAGTATTCGCGTTCCCGAAGCCATAAACCTTTGTTAAATACGCTGTATTCGTATCCTCGACGCCATACCCCCCGTAAATTACGCAATGCTTGCGTCCCGAGGCCACAAACCCTAGTAAATCAAAATATTCGCGTCCCCGAAGCCATACAACCGCGTAACTTACACAAGATTCGCGTCTCCGAAGCCATAAGCCTGCGTAAATGACGCAATAGTTGCGACTCGTAAATTACACAATCATCGCGCGTGCGAACACATAAGCCCTCGTAAAGAACACGATATTCGCGTCTCCGAAGCCATACACCTGCGTACATGACGCAATATCTGCGACCCCGAAGCCATACACCTTTTGTTTACACAATAACGGCGTATCCGAAGCCATAAACCTTCGAAATACATTACCGCATTCAACAATATCATCAGAATCTCAATTTGTCTTGCCGATTACTCATCGTCTTCGCGTGAAGTCCCGACGCTGCTTCACGGCGACGCCAAGGCCTCATGATTTCGCTCGTGCATTGCCCATTATCCGAGGAGAGGGGGCCGGCGGCAGGGGGCGAAGCCCTTACGGATAATCACTGCGGCGCCATGTCCTCGCCCTTCCATGTTCTCTTCTCTTCTCTTCTCAAGTTTCTCTCTCTTTCTCTCTTTCTCTGTCTCTCACGTTCGCTCCTTCTTTGCTTCCCCTCTCTCTCATCCGCCTACATCTCCCCTCCTTCTCTGGGCCGCTGCTTTATTGTCCCGAGGCTTGGAACGGGCCCAACACATGCAGGGTCAAAACACTGCATGAGCATGAACTTTCGGAGCTCCGCGTGGATTCCTCGGATCGGCACTGGAGCCCCCCTGGCGGCGCCTCCGGAGCCGCCCCTGGCGCGCTCCGCGCGCCAAGGAGTGGGTTCCAGCGCCGATCAACAAGATCGGCGCGAAACTCCGACAGTTTATGTTGATGATGTTTTTTCTTCTTCGACGCAAATCTCCTGAAGAAAGGCTTGACGAATCGTTTCAGCAGCCTCCCGCTCCCTCATCCAAACGTAGCTCTTGACAGTGACGCTGCCGCACCGAGGGTCTCCATTCAACGCTGGGCGGGGGAGAGGGGTGGGGGGCGCGCCGTTGCGAGAAGATGGCACAATGCCCAGGCAGTCCCATGAAGACACCGATGCGACCCCGGAGTGCTCCGGGAAACCAATGGCCACTTTCGTCAAGTTTGTTCTACAAGGGTGCGGCAGAGGCCAACAGTCGCTGAAAACGTCCTCTTGTCGTGGTCGTCACCTTGGTGTAACAAGCAGTTGCCGAGAACGCTGCTCAGCTGCACCCGGGATCTCCACGGGGGTGCGGTGTGGCGGGACGTTCGAAGAGCATCCAGCCGTGGGAGGGCGCGGACGACCATCCCGGCACCCCTGTAGGCCTACCACAAACTCCTCTTAGAGCAGCAGAAATGTTTCAGGAACGCAGCCATGTTCTGACAACGTCATACCTTGAATGAGAGCAAGACGTTCTGGACCAGAGATACTCTAGGAACAGCTCGTGCAAACAACACAGAGTTAAGAGGGCATGCTCTGGTGGGCCTCTAGGCGAGTCGGGACGCCTCGCCACGGTTTGAAACAATACCTAGAGGAACAACAAACTACCTAAGCATAAACTTTCGGAAGTCCGCGCGGATGTCTTGGATCCGAGCTGGACCCCTCTCCCTGGCGCGAGGAACGCGCCAGGGGCGGCGCCGGAGGCGCCCCCAGAGGGGCCCCAACGCCGATCCAAGAAATCCGCGCGAGACTCCGGAAGTATACCTCTCCCTTCTCAGCGCCATGGCGCGATGGGGGCCGTGGAGCCGACGGGTGCGGCGCAAGCCCGGCGGATCGCTTCCCGCCGCTCCTGCCGGGCCGCCGCCTGGTGGGGCAACAACAGACGGGGGGGGCACATCGACACACAGACAGGTCGGCGACTCAGTTGGGCTGCTGAAAAAAGGAACGTTCAGTCAGGAACGAAAAACCGTTTTGGCCCCAAATCGCCTGCGCAGACGAGGAAGGCTGGAGAAACTGCCATGGAAGGACCCAAGACCCTTCCGAACCCGAACTGTCTCTTACTACAATGTCTTGACTGCAGGCCCCCGATCCCGAATCCGGTCCTGGGCGGTGTGGGCTATCGGGCCCTTGTCGGCAGTCAATGGGCGACTGGGGATCAGTGCATCCCCCTGGCGACTGAGTCTACCCCCCTGCAACGTTGACCCCTGGCTCTCGGCTCAACTTGACTCTCTGGCGGCCCGTCGAAACGATCCAGGCACCGCAAAAACGCCCTCGGAGAGCCGTAGCTGCTGGTGGGCACCCCGAGGATGGACCCCGAGGATGGACAGCAGCCGAGAACTGATGAAAACTTCCGAAAACCTCGAACCTGGAGCTTCATGCCAACATTTGTTTAATTCGCGGCGATAACGGGCTTTCTGGGAGGGGTGGAGGGGACGCCCCCCCCCCCCTGCCGTGTGGTTTCGGCACCAGACTGTGGTGCTGGGCGCACTGCGGCGGTGCTGGGGACTTCTTGTGGGGGGAAGGAGAATTATGTAGTGGGGACGACAAGGGAGGGAGGAGGATGGGCAGGGCAAATTGCACGCTATGGCTCAGAGGGTGAAAAGCACTCTCCCCCCATATATCTGTCGCTCCAATTTTTTCAATGGACCGTCTGGACTGGACCGTCTGGACCGGACCGTCTGGACTGGACCACTTCCCTGAGGAAGTTGTTTCGTCCCAGATCGTTTTGTTGACGGTCCTGGGGCCCGTTCAGCGCCCCCGGAAAGCGATAATAGGTGAAAGCCGGCCGCTCCGATTCAGTTCGGAGCCTCGGGTCTCTGGGTGTCAAGCTTCATCTCCCTCTGGCCCGATCCCCCCTCCTAATTGTGCCCCAGACGCCTGCAGACCCACGAGCTCGCCCACCGCCTCGCGGAGCCCCGCGAGACCCTCGGCATGGTCCCTGGAGCTCCGGGCCTGGGAGTTGCCGAGCTCGGACCGGACCTCCTCGGAGCCACCACCAAGGGAGATCCGTGCCGCCAAACACGTGGTGACATCTGAACCCTACCCGCGCCAACCACCGATTCTCCTGAATCGATGGAGTGGCCGGGGAGAGGGTTCGGAATTTGCCACGTGCTTGAACCTTCTTGCCCCGCCGCCCATGGAGTTGCCCGAATCGTGGATCGGCGAGGATAGGGTTCGGATTCCGCCGCCGAGTCAGAGCGCTGCCACGGGGTGCCCCGCTCAGGCCCCAGACCTCTAAACGTGGTGACAAACATCTGGGCGGAAGCTGCTCCTCTTGCTCGGCGTCAGGGGGCCCTCGCTGGGCCCCAGGCTCCTCCTCCTCCTCCTCCTCCTCCTCCTCCTCCTCCTCCTCCTCCTCCTCCTAGAAAGAACTGCTCCTGGGACCTCCTCCGAGACGCGCCAGAAGCCTCCGTGCCGTCGGGATGTTTCCTCAGGGTGGCCCAGGCCTCCGAAGGCATTTTCTTTTCGGTCCAGGCGTTGTTCTCCAACCTCGGCCCCTCTGGGGCAGCTGCCAGGTCCCCGGCCAGGCCTGGGGGCAGAACACCGGGCCCCGCGTCGGAGAATGTTTGGGGAAAGGAGCGGCGCAGCCGCTGTTGGCCATGAGCGAGGATCCCGGAGGCGCGAGGATCGCCAGATGAAGGATCGCACAGGACCCAAGGCACACCGAGGTCCCCTCGGGACCGAAGTGGGCCTTGAACCAAAAGTCTGACAATCTCTCATGAAGGATCTGCGCACGCACAATCAAGCATACTTTTTGTTTGGGACCGTTGGTTGGGAGGAGAGATCGGGCACCCCAACGACAACAGCCTCCTCAAGCGGTGCGTACGTGAAATTGTCTGAGACACGCGGGAGCATAGGGGCGGCAATGCGGGCAGCTATCAGACAATGAGACTAGAAGGCGCACACCCTGAGGAACGCGTGCGCTGCCTGCCGGCGAAACTGGGGATGGGCCTGACATTGAGGATAGGCCCGTACACCCAAATCAAGCGGACAGATCCTGCCCCCTACATCTTGGACAACAGGATCACCAACACTTGTCTCGGACTCGGTGGCCGCGGACATGTTCTGCCACTGCTCGGGGAACATCCTCCAACAACATGTGGCTCTTTTCCCGCTCGCACTCCGGAATTGGAAGCACAAAGGGTGGCACACCCACATCGCGAATCAAAAAGTCGTTTCGGCAAACCGGCAACACCGCACAAACCGACCTGCAATCGGCAAGCTCATGCAATGAACCGTGGCCTGGACAAAAACTCGACAATGCAGCTCTTCTGCATGCATGTGGGTATTCCCCGAAGCGCGAACGTCCAACGATACTTCCTGCTCACAGCGCCGAGGGGGGAGAGGAGGGAGGGGAGAGGAGGGAAGGAGCGGACAACATGATTTCAGCAGAAGCGCTGCACAAATTCGACTCCGAGGCCGTATGCGGGCGTGCCTCCACGCTCGTTCGAAGCGGTGCACAATTTCGACTCCGAGGCCAGTTGCGGACGTGCCTCAAACCTAAAAACCCTGTTCACTATGTCACGTAGACGGTGTGGAGTACGAGGATGAGCCTGAAGACAATGCGCCAACCAACATGTAATAGGAGAGCCGATCCGCGTCGACGGGGTCAGGGAAGGTGGACGGATGAGTAGATTGATACACCCCCCGTGGCCCAACTAGCCAAACACCATGAATCCACCAAGAAAGAAGGGAGCAAGATGACTAGGAGGAATAAGAGGAGGAGGAGGAGGAGGAGGAGGAAGAGGAGGAGGAGGAGGAGGAGGAGGAGGAGGAGACGGAAGAACAGGATTCAAAACGCAAGCTCGGTGAGTTACCACGCATGCCCGGCAATTCGAAGCCTAAGCACGCCGCAGAACAGGCGGGCAGGCCCTTGTAATGCACACGCACAATCAAACCTATAGGGAGGAGGGCGGGGGAGAGGCAAGGCGATGAAGGCGCTGTAGGTTTAGGCGCGGACTGTCGGAACCCAAGATGGCTCCTGTTCGAGCGGGGGGCCCTATCCGACACCCCGCATCTGTCCCTAACCCCGGCGGAGTTCTGGCCCCGGGATCAGAAGATTGATCTTCATCGCATATCGCTGGTTCCGGAAACGCCGAACCCCAACATGTTATCATCTCTCGGTGGGGGTACCTCTTACTTCCCCCGTTTCCGTCGGCCTTCCGCTGGCCGAGCCGCCCTCATGTTGCCCCCGCCGGCTTCTGCCGCCCTCCCACCGCCCTGCCGCCGATGAAGAGACGGCAACTCCTTCGATCCTTGCAGGCGAGGCCCTTTCTGGAACGCCTCACACTATAGGTTCGAGGGCTACTTGAACGCCCCCGAATGGCCGCAGCTCCTGGGGTCCTCCCGCAGGCCAAGTGGGGTCAGCGGTGGACGTGGGAGGCTTTCCCGCCCTCAGGAGCGAGCAGCGTGGCGCACTGCTCCGAAGGGACGAACACTGGTTGATGGGCGTGTTTTCCACCACCACCACCATAAGTTGGAGGGGGAAGGAGGAGGACGCGGAGGAGGAGGATCAAGAAGAGGAGGAGGAGGAGGAGGAGGAGGAGGAGGAGGAGGAAGACCCCCTCCCCCTCCAACTTATGGTGGTGGTGGTGGTGGTGGAAAACATGTCCTTCACTGGTGGTGCGCACAGGGAGGGAGGAGGGAGGGAGGGCGGAGGAGGAGGGAGGGGGAGGAGGGAGAAGAGGAGGAGGAGGAGGCGGAGGAGGAGGAGGAAGAGGAGGAGGAGGAAGAGGAGCAGGAGGAGGAGCAGGAGGAAGAGGAGGAACAGTCGAACACTGGTGGTGCGCAACAGGTGGGGGGGCGCGAGGGGGGCTGGCCTTCCCAGAGGAGGGCGGGGGGGGGGCCAGGGGGGTTCTCGGAGGCCTCCGTTGGCCGGGGGAGCAAATCAGTGGCACAAACATGACCAACTCGCAGCGATCCACGTGGATCTCTCGGATCGGCGCTGGACCCTCGGGAGGCGTTGCCAGGGGGCTCCGGCGCCGATACGAGGAATCCTCGCGGATCTCCGAGTTTTTCTGTTGATGTCATCGCGTGCTCCCCGATTGGCCGCCTGCCCACCTCCTGAGGAGGACGCCCACCCCTCCCGCCAGCCTCTCGTGCGCGCCGCCAGGGACATAACCGACGTGCTACCATAGAGGGCAGAGACACCTCCCTCATGATTCGCACCCCGACGAGCGAAGCTTTTGGTAATCAAGGATGGCGATGGTCTGGCTTTGAGACAAGACGGGCTCGCCCACGTCCATGCTCTCTGTTGATCAGGGCATCAAGAGAAGAGCATGGCGGTATAGCGAATGTATTGTGATGGTTGTTCCAAAAGGTCGCCAAATCTCAGATGTACCACAAGCTAGTGTTCAGAATTGGGTGAATATCGCTTGCATGCATCACGGGATCCAGAATTCAGGTGTGACTCTAGATGCAACTGCAGAACCTTTGTGTACTCTGCTCGCGTAGCGCCAATATAATGGACGCGTTAATACTCTGCATTCCGACTGCTGCAAGAGGCCCTGGTCCGAAATTCAGGATCAAGCTCATGTATTATACCCTTAGGTATGTCGAACAGCTTGCCAATGGGTCCAGTTACAGGTGTCAATGCACGTCCCATCCACGACAGCGCAGTGAACTGATCGAACAGGGCAGGGCTGTGGTGCAAACGACCAGCGCTGTTTAGTAAGCGCCGATTGTGGCGGTCGGGGTGTTTTCTCATCCCTTGATACCACACATAGACAACTGGATAAGACACAACGGGGCCGTTCTGGCCACGGCGAGCCTCGGCAACGAGTTGGATCCTCGACGAAATTAGACCGAAGGAGCAGCCAGAGAGTACCAGGACGGCCTTGACTGCAACGCATCCGAAAGCGACGCAACCGAACCGACCGAACCGCGAACACCCTTGTTCCCTTGTTCCGCGGGACGGACGGGTCGGTATTCGGGCCAAAACTTGATCTTCCGGCGGTCGTTCAGGACGATCTGGGCACCTCTACACTGCCCTCGGCGAGGCGCAGCTGCTGGCACGCATCCCGAAGCGGGAAACCCTCCAAGGACGCATGAACATGCCAGTGGCTCAAACTCCAGCGTCTCAAACGCATGGGCACATGTATTGTGGAGGAACAGAAAACAGCATATACATCAACTTTCGGAGGGCCGCGCGGACCTCTTGGATCGGCGCTAGGCTGGAACCCCATCACTGGCGCTGCGGAGGGTGCCATGGTCGGCGCCGGAAGCTCCGCCCGTGGGACCTGGGCGCCGATGCATGACATCCGCGAGGACCTCCGGAAGTTTATGTTTATGCAACTGTCCTTTCTCAGAGGCTGAACTGCATGGATCCGCCACCATGCCGGCACTGAGCGGACGTGTTAGCATGCTCATCGCTGTCTGTGAGGGTTTTTGTTTATATTTTCTAGGGCCGCCCCCCTCCTCGCACGCGGGGTCTTGAGACCCCTCCCCCTGAAATTGTCCTCTGGCGGTCTTTTCGGCCTCGAGACGATGGCGTATCAGACGACTTCCAAGACAGCTAAGATGACACCGAGATGGCAGAAGACGGCTCAAGAGGCTCCCAAGATGGCTACACGACGGCTGAAGAGGCCCCCAAGACGGGGTAAGAAAGCTTCGAGAGGCACTCTAGGAGAGCCTGGGGGAGCAAACACATTGTGTGTTCCTGAGGTTGTTGCAAGACTTTGGTGTTCTCGCCTATTTGGGTTCTAGCTCCAAGGCAGTCCATGAGGCCCCCAAGGAAGCTCCGAGTCGGCCACACAGGACCCCAAGACGCCCTGCGAATGCGTCCGACGGGTCGATCGCCTCCCCAAAACGGCCCAAGGGGCCAAAGAGACCTAAGAGGCCCCAGGAGCCTCCCAAGAGGCCCCCAAGAAGGCCCTCAGGCGGCTCCCAGGCGGCCCTCGGGAGGCCCCAAGAGGGTCCCAAGAAGCTTTCTCCTCCTCGTCCTCGTTTTCTCCCTCCCCTTCTCCTCCTCCTCGAGTTCTTTCCTCCCCCTCATCCTCCTCGTCCAAAGGGTCCTCCCTGTCCTCCTCCTGTTCCTCCTCTCCTCCACCTCCTTCTCCTCCTCCTCCTCGTCCTCCTCCTCCTCATCCTCCTCCTCCCACGCCTCGTCCTCGTCCTCCTCGTCGTCCTCCTCCTCCTCCTCCTCCTCCTCCTCCTCCTCCCTCGCCTCGTCCTCGTCCCCCTCATCCTCCTCGTCCTCAGGGTCCTCCCTGTCCTCTCCTGTCCTCCTCCTCTCCTCCTCCTCCTCCTCCTCCCTCCTCCTCCTCCTCCTCCTCCTCCTCCTCCTCCCTCGCCTCGTCCGCCTCGTCCGCCTCGTCCTCCTCGTCCTCCTCGTCCTCCTCCTCGTCCTCCTCCTCCTCCTCCTCCTCCTCCTCCTACCGCGCGGACGAAGACGATGTCGGGATCACGACCGGTCCCAGTTCAGGCCACTCGCTGAACTGCCGAGGCGTGTGAACTCGACCTCCGTCTTACTGCACGGACGAAGACGAGGTCGAGTTTACGACCCGTTCGTATGTATCAGACCACTTGTCGGAATTGCGCTGTGCCTACAATCAGTCTCCTTTCTGCAGCGCTCTTGCACAGGCACGGTGGCGGGGTTTGCCGCAGGCATCTGGATAAATCTACTATGGCGGTGGGTCCTCCATCTGCGAGAGCACGCGGGAGACGTCCGCCTGTAGAGGCCTCCTTGATCGGGCCCAGCAGACGGGGTCGGAGAATCGCGCCGCATCGGCGACGCATCGGCAACGCATCGGGGGTGCATCGGCAACATCGGCGTGGAGAACATCGGGCTCCAAATTGAGCCGCATCGCCGATGCATCGGCGATGCGCCGCGACCCAGCGACCCCACCACTAAGCGACGAACAACACAACTGGACTCACGCAAGATGACGTAATCGGCGACCTTACGCGGTGGCTCACGCGGGCCGCCAGCGCGGCACGCCACATTGGAAACGAGGGCGCTCCTTCGCGACCCGACGCGGGCAGCCTGCGCGCGAATGTCGACGCAGTCGACACCGTTTCTTCTCTGTTGCGTCGCTCGCCCGCTCTGGCCCCAATTGGGAGGCCCGGAGAGCCTGCCCCCGGGCCCGGCGCACCTCCGCCTGCACGTCGTCCAGCCGCGGACCGAGGCGCCGCACCTCCGCGAGCAGCTCGGCGAGCGCGGCCGAGCGGGCAGACGGGCTCGCCGCGCGGCTGCCGTGCGCCTCCAGAAATCGAGATATGGTAGCCGTGTTTTCAACCACCACCACCATAAGTTGGAGGGGGGGGGGTCTCCTCCTCCTCCTCCTCCTCCTCCTCCTCCTCCTCCTCCTCCTCCTCCTCCTCCTCCTCCTCCTCCTCCTCCTCCTCCCTCTCTTCCTTCCCCCCTGAGAAATCGCAGACCCCCTTGCGGCTTGGCAGAGGTCATGACGGACGGTGTTATGATATTTCTGGCCCCTGGGAACCCTCGCTGAGCCCCTGGACCACCAAGAAACTATGATCGTGATGAAAGGCCGTTCCGTAGGAATGGGTCGGGACCTCCAGGGGTCAACCCTGTGAGCAAAAATCATGGCGTTGTCGGACTGGGATCGTCACGCGCCAACTCTTAGGTCGGGCCTGTCCCACTGCAGGGGGATTCTGGACGACTAATTTCAAATAGTAAAAAATTAGCCTGGACCGCAATTGTGAGTACCGCGATTGTAAGTATCTTCTTCGGTAGCGCTCCCTATGGAGCCACGAACCGCATGAGGGGCGTGTCGAAAGATGTGGCGGGGTACACAAAACGAACGAAGACGATTTGTCGAATTACGAGAGACTGAGCGCGGGTACGTCTGAGAGCGAGTGAGTCTGGGTATGAATGAGTCTGCGTGCGAGTGAATATATTTGCATGAATATGAGCAGGGCCACGCCTCGTGTAAATGTATATGAATGTGCATGGTTCGGGCATGCCCGACTCTGAGGACTCGCGACACTGAATCTGGCCGCCGCAGGGAGCTCCTCCCGGAATCCCGGCGGCAGCGCCCGCGCGCCGCGACGCCCATGCCGGCACGCCCCTCACAAGGATCGTAGAAGGAGCGGCCCACTGGGACCTTCGGTGGAGCTCCCTATGGGGCCGCGAAGCGTGTGAAGGGTGTGCCGAAATGGGTGTGCGGGACGCATGCGGGCACACCCACTGGGACCTTCGGTGGAGCTCCCTATGGGGCCACGAAACGTGCGAGGGGTGTGCCGAAATGGGTGTGCGGGACGCATGCGGGCACACCCACTGGGACCTTCGGTGGAGCTCCTATGGGGCCACGAAACGTGCGAGGGTGTGCCGAAATGGGTGTGCGGACGCAACGGGCACACCCACTGGGCCTTCGCTCCCTATGGGGCCACGAAACGTGCGAGGGGTGCCGAAATGGGTGTGCGGGACGCATGCGGGCACACCCACTTGGACCTTCGGTGGAGCTCTCACTGGGGCCACGACACGCACGAAACGTGTGAGGGGTGTGCCGAAATGTGTGCGATGCCGCCATGCGAACGCAGCCACGGAAGCCTTCGGTGGAGCTCCCTATGGGGCCACGAAACGTGTGAGGGGTGTGCCGAAATGGGTGTGCGGGACGCATGCGGACGGCAGCCATGGGGCCTTCGGTGGAGCTCCCTATGGGTCCACGAAACGTGTGAGGGGTGTGCCGAAATGGGTGTGCGGGACGCATGCGGGCACACCCACTGGGACCTTCGGTGGAGCTCCCTATGGGGCCACGAAACGTGTGAGGGATGTGCCGAAATGGGTGTGGGGACGCATGCGGCAACACCCACTGGGACCTCGGTGGAGCGTCCTTCGGTGGAGCTCCCTATGGGTCCACGAAACGTGTGAGGGGTGTGCCGAAATGGGTGTGGGTGACGCATGTGGGCGCGGGCACTGGGGCCTTCGGTGGAGCTCCCTATGGAGCCACGAAACGTGTGAGGGGTGTGCCGAAATGGGTGTGCGGGACGCATGCGGCCGCGGGCACTGGGGCCTTCGGTGGAGCTCCCTATGGGCCACGAAACGTGTGAGGGGTGTGCCGAATGGGTGTGCGGGACGCATGCGGGCACACCCACTGGGACCTTCGGTGGAGCTCCCTATGGGGCCACGAAACGTGCGAGGGGTGTGCCGAAATGGGTGTGCGGGACGCATGCGGGCACTGGGACCCACTGGGGACCTGTGCCGAAATGGGTGTGGAGCATGCGGGCACACCCACTGGGATGGAGCTCTCTATGGGGCCACGAAACGTGCGAGGGGTGTGCCGAAATGGGTGTACGGGACGCATGCGGGCACACCCACTGGGACCTTCGGTGGAGCCCCCTTATGGGGCCGCGAAACGTGTGAGGGGTGTGACGGTGATGACGACGACGACGACGACGACGACGACGACGACGACGACGACGATGATGATGCTGATGATGATGATGATGATGATGATGATGATGATGATGATGATGATGATGATGATGATGATGATGATGATGATGACGATGATGGTGGGAGGAGGGAGGAGGGAGGAGGCGGAGGAGGAGAGGAGGAGAGGAGGGGAGAACGCGGGGCGACGTCCCTTCAAAACGAGGACCCAACAGCACAGATTGGTTGGGAAATATTTGAATATGCTCACACATAGTACAAAAATCGTCCCCATATTGTTTTTGAGTATTTTTGAATATTCCCCCTGTAGAGGGACAGGCCCGACTTAACACAACTCTCGGAATTCCGCGCGGACTGCATGGATCAGCGTGGGTCCCCCCTCTCTGGCGCGCTAAATGCACGCGCGGGGGGCGCGCCAGGGGGGACGCTGGAGGCGCCGTCAGGAGGGCCCAGCGCAGACCCAAGATGTCCGACCGGATCTCCGAGAACTCATGGGTCAATGCTACGTTTTCCTCTTCGGGCCTTGCGGACGTCCGCGTGTACCTAGTAGGGAGCGGAAAAGCAGTCTGGTCAGCGCTGGGTTCCGAGGGACTTGCGTGAGTGCCGATGGGGCCGCCCGAACACTGACATGCCCAATCAGCCTTGGAAGTGAAGCCCGCGTCATCAATTCGCGATAGCCACTGAAGGAAGGGGTTGGGCCCCTCTGGGGCCCCCAGCACTGCAAACGCCGAACGCAACACTTCAATTCACTTACATCTGGCGAAAGTTTAGCCGGCAGGCCTGACCTGGATCGAATCGCGAAGCCGAACCCGACCGGAGGCGGATCGGACCGCCAAGGAATCGTCGCGAATCGGGTCGAAATCGGATCGCCGCGCCTGGCTGCGACGGGCCCCGGCAGGGGCCAGTGAATCGAACCGAACCGAATCGATTCGGAATCGCCGCCCCAGCCCTGGACCTGCGATGTCCTGACTTCCTCCCATACAATCGAACCTGGGCCAGAAGAGCACTCTGCAAGAGACCCTCCGCTGACCCTAACACACAGAACATCCTAGGGTACCCTCCCCAGGAATCACAAGCACACTCAACAAACACAAAGAACATCAGGGTACCCTCCCCGAACCAACCTGGATCTCATACCTGGGTCCGACCGTACGCGGCACCCGAAGTCCCGGCGCTTTTTCCCCCCATCTGGGCCGGCTCTTCTCATGCCGAGTGTCGTCGTGTGGAAAGCCCCCCTTCTGCCTGGTGAGGGCCCAAGGGAGAGAGCTGCCCCCCGGAGATTCGACGTTGCGAACAACATCGGCGACTGCTTTCTTTAGATAAGACTAAGCCAGGAGGAGGATAAAATCGAGCGAGCCTAGATCGAGAATCTTAAGATCCAGCGGCTCTGGAGGATGCCTCAGGCGCCGCCGCCTTCTGTTCCCCAACGCTTTGAGAGCGTTCCAGAACGCTCTGGAACAGATTTATGGTCGTCCTAGTCCCGTCCGGTGAGACCCCGGCAAGTTGACTGTTTACTTGCATGGATGGGGGGAGGGGGGTGAGCGCGGTGAGGCCCGAAAGGCAAGTTACACTTTACGCAAGTCGAGGCCCACCTTCTGCCCCGCGCGGCCAGAAAGACAGAGCTTATACAACATCGTGAAAAGCCGGCCCGTTGCCCCCCTTCTTGCGGGGCCCTGTTTCATCCTCCTCCCCACCTCCTCCTCTGCGGCATGCGATGCCGCATCTGCTTGGCGCATGGCGAGAAAGGCCAGGCGAAGCCCCGAAGGGACGTGTGTGCTGAGCACCAGGGGCAGTAAGCCCTGCCGCCTGGCGCAGTCGCCGCGGGCCCCGCCTTCTCCGACAGGCTGCCAGACAGGCGCCCCTTCAGCGTGCCAGAGGACGGCAGTCGCGTGCCGTCCCCGCGGATCGGGGGGACGAGGTACTACAGCGGGGGGGTGCTGGCTGGGTTGTCCCTGAACGAAGACATGCGGAGTCGCTGCTGCTAAAGCCGGGGAGGGCCCCCGCTGCCTGGGCCACCCGCGGCTGCGGCCGTCGCGGGGGTGCAACCACCGCCCGGTCTGCTGGCAGATGTAATGCGTCAAGCCGCAGCCGGCAGCACGCGCGCTCCATGGCGTCGATTCCAAGGGCTTCGCAAGTACGTCGACGCCCACCTGCTGGGGCAGATACCCAGCCAGCCACCAGCCAGTCACCAGCCAGGCGGATGGCAACGTACAGCCTCGTAGCGTGCAGGATCTGCGGACGATCGTGCAGCACTAGGTGCAACAATTGCGTTCGCAGGATATGCCTTGCGGGCGGGCTGTTTGCTCCACAGGAGCTCCCTCCAGCAGCCATGGAGGTATCCGAGGGGTTACCCACGCTGGAGGAGGTGATGGCGTCGCCAATCCAGACAAAAGAGAACATAGGGGCGGGCCTCTTCTCCATCGCCCAGGGCGAGGTGAACAGTGTGGATCGAGGGTACTCGCATGCTCTCGGGTGGACGCCTGGAAGGTGAAAAGCACGGCCAATTACGCGCCCCAGCATGCCCAAGTCAAACGAGCTTGGACCGAGTGGCTGATGTTCCAGAAAACGGTCACCCCCGCACTGCCCGGAGGAAAGGCGAAGGAACAACGCAAAATGAACCGGGTGGCCAGCATGGCCGCGAGGTGGGCTGCAGGGGAGCCCTCTGGAACGAAGTGGTGCAATGGTGCAACTTACCAGTCGTGCTCACCGACGGCCTCGGCGTGCTCCCGAAGAGCAGCAGCGCGAGGTGAAGAAGCAAGATGTAATCGCATTGGCTCGCTGTGGCCTGCCAAAGAAGGCAGAACATGGGGGAAACGGGTCCAGAGGTAAACGGATCACTTCTTCACCCCGAGTCGTTATCTGAAAGTCCCGCGGCCCGTGGAGAGCCCCGAGAGCCCCAAAACTGCCCGAAAACAGCGAAAAAACAACGGGACCCCTTTGCCTCAGGACCCGTTTCCCCATGGCGACAGGCCGTGCGACACGCCTCGAGCGAAGGCCTTGCACCCGACGCGGCGCAGACGGAGAAAGCCATCAGGCAACCCACAGAAGACGTACGCGCTGAACCACGTACATGAATACGGCCCCCTCATCCGCGAGGCCAGCCTCGTGCTACGAGCGTTCGCGCACTGCGCACAGTCGAAATCAGCGTCCTCCCTTCGACTACACGCAAAAATGACCCCGGATAAGAGTGAGCTTTGGTGCGCGGCTTCTTGGGGGGCCGCGGGGGGACCGAACTCAGGCGCGCAAGACGCTACTATCGCATCGCAATCGGTGATCGGGGGGCCCCATTGTGCCCGCACCAAAGGTCACTCCGGCGAAAGGTCACTCTTACGTGTAGTCGATCCCTTCACTCCTGAACCATGCGGTCGAAATTTCCCCCGGCGCCCGGCCACCAGCGACGCTCCCGCCGCCCTCCGGCGCCGCCGGCCCACGCGACCACCGGAACAAGCGCGGCCGCAGTGGCCACCCACAGCTTCCAGACACCGCCCCGACTTCTGCGGTCGGCAGCGAGCGACGGTGGGGAAGTGAGAAGGATGATGCTTTCTCAGAAGGCGGTTCTCAGAAAGCCCCCGGCCTTCTGCAAGGTTTTCTGCGTCTTCGGGGAAGACTTCGAAAACTTCTCAGGAACCTGGGCGATTTTCGAGCCTTCTGAAAAAGCCCGCCCCTTCTCAGTTCCCTCCCGGGCTCGCCGCCGATACAAGCAGGCTGCGGGCGAGAAGGGGGACAGGCCAGGGTGTTCGATTCTCGCCGCAGTATGCGATCTGCTCGAAGATGAACGGGCCCCTGGGCAGCTGAGGCTATTTCTGGGCGGAGCCTGGGGCACGGCACCACGGAAGACCGCGATGGACGGCACAGAAGATGCCCGACCAACGTGCTCAGGCGAGGCCATTCGGAGAGTTGTCGGAAAGGCCTTGTTGGCGACAGAGATAAACTCTTTACAAATTCATCTCGGACCCTTGCAGCTGGCGGTCGGAGGGCGCGCCGGCGTTGAGGCAATGCCGAATTTGGCCCGGCAGTGGAACCAGGACTTCGCGCACGACCTGGATCGGGTTTGTGGTCAACAACGGAGAAAAGGAACCAAAAGGGGCCTTAAAGGCTCCCTTTAGGGTCCCTTTCTTCACCCCCCATGTAGTCCCCCCTCCATTACCACCCGCCGGATCTCCTCCCTTCCCCCGGCTCCTCGCTGCTCCGTCCCGGGTGTCGTTTCCGCCTGTGCCCCGTGCTGCTCTTGGTCTCACGGGTCGTCCACCCGGGGGTGCCGTTCGGCGCCAGGGGCACGCTTGGGCATAGATTTGTCGACACCCACTGCCCACGGCATCGGCGACGCTGGGAGATGGAGCCCTGGCAACGCGGACGCGGCCAGGAGCGATCGTCGCAGGTTCATTTTCCCCTCGGCCTGGGTCAGGGGCTGCGGCTCGCAGGCCAGAAAGATATTAAGCCTCGGAGCACTGTTTGGGCTGTGCGTGCCCAAAAGTCGATGGAGGTGACCAGAGGCCTCCAGAAGTCCACCTCTGAGGCTATTGGATTGCCCCTTGGATCACTCCAGGAAGCTCACACGACTCTGAGCTGAAACGTGGCAAACCAGTGCGATGAAAGGTACAACTTGGAATGCCTTCGTGATGTTTGTTATTGGTCCGATCGCATCCTTCGTTACCATCCTCTCTACCCATGTCCCGCCTGCTTCCTCATCACGCTGTGGTACTTTTGGTGACGCGGCGTTCCACTACACCGTCTTCGTCCTTGAGGTGTTCCTGCCGCTCCTGCATTCTGTCCCCCTCGGCCGTCACCTTGGCCCCACCCTCCTCCTCCTCCTCCTTCTCCTCCGCCTCCTCCTCCTCCTCTCCTCCTCTCCTCCTCCTCCTCCTCCTCCTCCCGCCTCCGCCTCCCCTCCTCCTCCTCCTCCTCCTCCTCCTCCTCCTCCTCCTCCTCCTCCTCCTCATCTCATCATCATCATCATCATCATCATCATCATCATCATCATCATCATCATCATCATCATCTTCATCCTAGCCTCCTCCTCCTCCTCCTCCTCCTCTTCCCCCTTCCCCTGCTCCCGCTCGTCCTTTCCTCCTCATCCACTCCTCCTCCTTCTCCCTCATCCGCGTTCCCGTCTCCCTCCCTCCATCCCCTCCTCCCTCTCCTCCTCCTCCTTGTCCTCCTCCTCTTTCTCATCCTCTTCCTCCTCTTCTTCCTCAACTCCTCCTCCTCCTCCTCTCCTCCTCCTCCTTGTCCTCCCTCTTTCTCTTCCTCCTCCTCCTCCTCCTCTTCCTCCTCCTCCTCTTCCTCACCCTCCTCCTCCTCCTCCTCCTCCTTGTCCACCTCCGTTATCAAAATGTGGCTCTCGCCTACGCGCGCTGCGCCCATTCGGTGAAACACCATGCAAGAGATTAATGGATTGAGGCCAGGCCGTTCGTCTTCAACGTTTGCAATAGTTTCACGGATTGAGGGGGGTTGTTTTCAAAATGTGGTTCTCGCTTCAGCGCCGCGCACATTTGTTTTAAGCGTTTGAAAAGATTTGCGGATTTAGGGCGGGTGGGTTTGAAAATGTGTCTCTCGCCTGATCGCCGTGCGTTGTCTTTTCAAACGCTTGTAAGACTTTCAAGGATTGAGGGCGGCTCGTTTTCAAAATGTGGCTCTCGCATGCGCGCGCTGCGCCCATTCGGTGAAACACAGAAGTTTTCAAAATGTGGTTCTCGCCCCAGCTCCGCGCACATTCGTTTCAAACTTTTGAGGAGATTTGCGGGTTGAGGGTGGGTGGGTTTGAAAATGTGTCTCTCGCCTGATCGCCGTGCGTTGTCTCTTCAAACACTTGTAAGACCTTCAAAGATTGAGGGCGGCTCGTTTTAAACATGAGGCTCTCGCCTTAGTGCCGCGCACATGCATTGTTAAACCTCCAAAGAGTTTCCCCGGTCCCCAGGGTCAACGCGCCAGAAATTTTGTCTTCGAAGGACACAGGGTTTTGAGGGTGCAACCGATAAGTTGTTTCGCGGTGTTGACATCACAGAAATAGTGTTCTGACAGGATTCAGGATCGTGGTTCAAGATCGTCAACACGCACCAGTCATGTTGATCCGTGGCGTTGAAGAAAGGTGCCCTGGCACGCGACAGGGTTTTCACGCGGTTCTCTCCCAAAGAGGCCGTGCCCTCAGTGGTAATGAATCCTTATTGTCCTCCTCCAGTTTCTCCCCCCTCCTCCTTCTTCTCACCCTCCTGCTCTCTCCTCCTCCTCTTTCCCTTCCGCCTCCTCCTCCTCCTCCTCCTCCTCCTCCTCCTCCTCCTCCTCCTCCCCCTCCTCCTCCGGCTTCCCCCCTCCCTCCCTCACTCCCTCCCTCCCTTATCATCCTTCCTGTCTCCTCCTCCTGCTCCTCCTCCTTCTCCTGCTCCTCCTCCTCCTCCTCCTCCTCCTCCTCCTCTTATGTTTTCTCCTTTCTAAAAGACTAATAGATTCTACCCCCCCCCCCCCCCCCCGGACTTATCGCCCCCCCCGCGCGTGCTGTAAATTACATATGATTCTGACCACATGTCCATCCTAAATACGAACTAGAACCACGCGCGCGCTTCGCGCGCGCTTAGGTTCTCTCGAGTCACAGACCCAGGAATCGCTGTGAGAAGAAATTGGTGACGCGAAGTCGAAGCCAATCTGGCGTAAATCTAGCGGCCCATATCGGGCAAACATTGGCAATCTGGCGGGGGGGGGCCAGCGAGATAACAGAATGGCGAGCAAGTAGAAATCTCCAACGTGGCCACGCCAGAGTGGCCCTGGATCCCAAGGCAATCTGTTAGTCTGGCCTTCGGCTACCCAGGAAAAGGGCGAGACTCCCTCCTTCTCCTCCCTCCTCCCTCCTCCCTCCTTATCCTCCTCCTGCTCCTCCTCCTCCTCCGCCTCCTCCTCCTCCTTCTCCTGCTGCTCCTCCTCCGGGTGAATTGGATACACTGGGGGACCATATGGGCGAACCGTTATTTCCACGACCGAAGCTGAGTCCAGGCAAGGATCTGCTCTCTCAAGCCCGCACGTGGCATTGACAAAGCAGGCAAGTTCCAACCGCCCTAATCGGTTAGAGCGAGGAGGGGGGGGAGGAGGACGCGGAGGAGGAGGAGGAGCAGGAGGAGGAGGAGGAGCAAGAGTACGTTGAGGAGGAGAAGGGCGTTACTTGACTCTCGTGCCAGCTGTGCGCGGCTCTCTGCGCAAGGGATGGCGATATGATAATATATTTAGCTTGCCTGGGAATGCCCCTCTGCCCCCTCCCTTCTCTCTCATGATCATGGCCTCGTCCCTGTCGTCCCGCTTGCTAGTCCTCCTGCCTGGATCCTGCGTCCTCCTCCTCCTCCTCGTTCTTCTCTCCCTCCTCCTCCTCCTCCTCTTTCCCCACTTGCCACCTCCACCACCACCACCACCGTATCTTCCGTTTCCTCACTGCCCAAGCCGCCACACGACAGAAGGCACACGACAGCTCTCAGCGCGGCCAGTTATCTGGCAATCCGCCCCCGCCGACGCAAGGTGTAAGCGCGACGCCATATCTGTAGTAGTGCATGATATACGTACACGTAAGTGGTCGGAGTGTATATATATGTTTTGAGTCTGGCTGACGTGTATTTGTGATGTTTGGGGTTTGCGGGATTGCGCCAGCGTGACTGAGAGCACGGGGTTCATCTTCTCGACGCGGCAAGCGTTGCAAGATCTACCGTAAGGATAATGAATCCGCAGCCCGCTCGAGGTGTGCGCGCGTATGAGACATTCAATTGTTTGGTACCTGTGGCTCACCGTGTGTTTTTTCAAGCCATACAATAACAACTTGCGTGGAATCCCTCTCGGGCCCATCTTGGGGCGGCTCTCTTGGGCCGCCTGTGGAGCCTCTTGTGATTTTGTGGGGGGCCTCGTCCCGTCGCTCGCTGGGAGTTTGACGTAGCTTCTCGGGAGCCTCTGAACCTGTCGGGGGCCTCCTGGAAGCAGGTTCGAAGCATTTTGGGGGCAGATTTGGGGCTTCTCGGGGCCTCCTTTGGGCCTCTTGGGGGTCTCCTGGGGCCTCTTGAGGGGCCTCCTTGGGGCCTCCTGGCGGCCTCTTGGGGCGGAAGGCTCGAGCTTGCGGTTCGTGGTCCCCCTCTGGGCCCCCTCTTGGGCCCGTTTCGGGGCCCTCTTGGGCCATCTTGGGCACCTCTTGGGCCGCTTTGGGGCCCTCTTGGGCTGTCCTGGGGCCCTCTTGGAAGCTTCTTGGGCCGTCTTGGGGCGGTCTTGGGCGCCTCTTGGGCCGTCCTGTAACGTCGGAAAGCCCAAAAGGCGACTTTGTTGAAACATGTACGTTTTACGAAGGGAATGGGTCAATTTTTGCGTCTAGGGGCCCTCTTGGGACGCATGTTGGAGGCTTCTTGGGGCGTCTTGGGGGCGTCCTTGGACGTCTGGGGTCTCCTGGGGCCTCTTGAGGGGCCTCCTGGGGGCCTCCTGGCGGCCTCTTGGGGCGGAAGGCTCGAGCTTGCGGTTCGTGGTCCCCCTCTGGGCCCCCTCTTGGGCCCGTCTTGGGGCCCTCTTGGGCCATCTTGGGCGCCTCTTGGGCCGTCTTGGGGCCCTCTTGGGCTGTCCTGGGGCCCTCTTGGAAGCTTCTTGGGCCGTCTTGGGGCGGTCTTGGGCGCCTCTTGGGCCGTCCTGTAACGTCGGAAAGCCCAAAAGGCGACTTTGCGAAAAATGTACGTTTTACGAAGGGAATGCGCCAATTTTTGCGTCTAGGGGCCCTCTTGGGACGCATGTTGGAGGCTTGGGGCGTCTTGGGGGCGTCCTTGGACGTCTGGGGTCTCCTGGGGCCTCTTGAGGGGCCTCCTGGGGGCCTCCTGGCGGCCTCTTGGGGCGGAAGGCTCGAGCTTGCGGTTCGTGGTCCCCCTCTGGGCCCCCTCTTGGGCCCGTCTTGGGGCCCTCTTGGGCCATCTTGGGCGCCTCTTGGGCCGTCTTGGGGCCCTCTTGGGCTGTCCTGGGGCCCTCTTGGAAGCTTCTTGGGCCGTCTTGGGGCGGTCTTGGGCGCCTCTTGGGCCGTCCTGTAACGTCGGAAAGCCCAAAAGACAACTTTGTTGAAAATGTACGTTTTACGAAGGGAATGGGCCAATTTTTGCGTCTAGGGGCCCTCTTGGGACGCATGTTGGAGGCTTCTTGGGGCCTCTTGGGGGCGTCCTTGGACGTCTGGAGGCCATCTTCAGCATCTCGGAGCCCTCTTGGAGGCCTCTTGGAAGTTTCTTGGGCCGTCTTGGGCGCTCCTGGGGCCGTCTTGTCTGACCGGGGAGGCCTCCGGCAAGCCCCGGCGAGCCTCCGGGCCCCCCGGAACCCACATTTGCGGTCGGGGTCCCGGCCCCGGGCCCCCGGACCCGGTGCGCCGTTATATGTATACTAGAACCACGCGCGCGCTTCGCGCGCGCTTGGGTTCTGTCGAGTCACAGACCCAGGAATCGTTGTGAGAAGGAATTGGTGACGCGAAGCGTCGTGGGGGCGTCCTTGGACGTCTGGGGTCTCCTGGGGCCTCTTGAGGGGCCTCCTGGGGGCCTCCTGGCGGCCTCTTGGGGCGGAAGGCTCGAGCTTGCGGTTCGTGGTCCCCCTCTGGGCCCCCTCTTGGGCCCGTCTTGGGGCCCTCTTGGGCCATCTTGGGCGCCTCTTGGGCCGTCTTGGGGCCCTCTTGGGCTGTCCTGGGGCCCTCTTGGAAGCTTCTTGGGCCGTCTTGGGGCGGTCTTGGGCGCCTCTTGGGCCGTCCTGTAACGTCGGAAAGCCCAAAAGGCGACTTTGTTGAAAATGTACGTTTTACGAAGGGAATGGGCCAATTTTTGCGTCTAGGGGCCCTCTTGGGACGCATGTTGGAGGCTTCTTGGGGCCTCTTGGGGGCGTCCTTGGACGTCTGGGGTCTCCTGGGGCCTCTTGAGGGGCCTCCTGGGGGCCTCCTGGCGGCCTCTTGGGGCGGAAGGCTCGAGCTTGCGGTTCGTGGTCCCCCTCTGGGCCCCCTCTTGGGCCCGTCTTGGGGCCCTCTTGGGCCATCTTGGGCGCCTCTTGGGCCGTCTTGGGGCCCTCTTGGGCTGTCCTGGGGCCCTCTTGGAAGCTTCTTGGGCCGTCTTGGGGCGGTCTTGGGCGCCTCTTGGGCCGTCCTGTAACGTCAGAAAGCCCAAAAGACAACTTTGTTGAAAATGTACGTTTTACGGAGGGAATGGGCAAATTTTTGCGTCTAGGGGCCCTCTTGGGACGCATGTTGGAGGCTTCTTGGGGCCTTTTGGGGGCGTCCTTGGACGTCTGGAGGCTATCTTCAGCATCTCGGAGCCCTCTTGGAGGCCTCTTTGGAAGTTTCTTGGGCCGTCTTGGGCGCTCCTGGGGCCGTCTTGTCTGACCGGGGAGGCCTCCGGCAAGCCCCGACGAGCCTCCGGGCCTCCCGGAGCCCATGCACATTTGCGGTCGGGGTCCCGGCCCCGGGCCCCCGGACCCAGTGCGCCGTTATATCTATACTCATACCATCCCAGCCAAGCCGGTATCCCCCCCCCTGCGGTTCCCTGTCAAATAACACTATGCGGTGACATGTTTTGTTCTAACATATCACTTTTTCACGAATCCCTTGCAAATAATAGGACGAAGTGCGCACGCGCGCGTCGTGGCGCGCGCATGCCGAAATCCTTAAAAAAACCTTCGGTTCCGGAGAGATTTCAAAATTGCATTTCCAACAAACATATAAAAAAACACATGGTTTCGCAACACTGATAAAAAAAAAAAAACTTACGCGCGAGCTCTTGCGAAATCTTAAGAAAACCATAGGTTTTCCAAGATTTTCGCAAAGTGCTACCAAACGGGCTTCGCGCGCGCATGTCGAAATCTGTCGAACGCTCTTGCGCGTGTGCCGTCGCGAGAATCCTCTGCAAAAAATTGGACGAAGTGCAGACGCGCGCGTCGTCGCGGGAGTATGCCGAAATCCTTCAAAAACCTTCGGTTTCGGAAGAATGTCGAAATCGTGCGTCCAAAAAACCTACAAAAACACAAGATTTCGCAACACGGGTTTTCAACAAAATTGTGCGCGCGCGCTCTTGCGTCGTCGTCGTCGTCGTCGTCCTCCCTCCCCTCGTCGTCGTCGTCGTCGTCGTCGCCGTCGTCGTCTTCTGTCTTTCCTCGTCGTCTTTGGCGTCGTCGTCGTTTCCGTCGTCGTTGTCGCCGTGGTCGTCCTTCCTCCCTCGTTGTCTTCGTCGGCGTCTCGTCGTTGTCCCTCCTATTTCGTCGCGTCGTCGTCGTCGTCGTCGTCGTCGTGGTCTTCACTCCTCCCTCGTCGTTATCCTCCTCCCTCGTCGTCGTCGTCCGTCGTCGGCGTCTCGTCGTCGTCCCTCCTATTTCGTCGCCGTCGTCGTCGTCTTCGTCGTCGTTGTCATCGTCGTCGTCTTCCCTCCTTCCTCGTCGTTGTCGTCGTCGGCGTTTCCGTCCTTCCTCCTTCTTCGTCGTTGGCGTCGTCGCCGTCTTCCCTCCTCCATCGTCGTTGTCGTCGTTGTCGCCGTCGTCGTTTTTTCTCCTCCCTCGTCGTCGTCTCCGTTGGCGACGTCGTCGTCGTCTTCGTCGTCGTCGTCGGCGTCGTTGTCGTCGTCGTCGGTGTCGTCGTCGTCGTTGTCGTCGTCGAAAACATTGGAGACGTCGTCGGTGTCGTCGCAGTCGCTGTCGGCGGCGCCGTCGTCGTCGATGTCGCTGTCGTCGTCGGCATCGGTGTCGTGGCCAAGTGCCACGCAGTACCTACCGTCACGGTCTTGTCTGAAGATGTCTTGCGTCCAAGTTGCGGGTGGGAGGGTGGGATGTTTGCACGAGCAGTGGAGAGGACAGCTTCAAGACAGTCGAAGTGGTTTCCTATACATAATTTCTCCTTGTCGCACCCCGAGGCTGGTCGAAAGGGTGTGCCGGGCGTTTCGCCTGAGACTTCCTTAACAATTACGATCCTGAAGCTTGAAAAGTGCAACAATTGAACGGGTGCAGGGCGGATGGTGTTCAAAATGCGGCTCTCGCTTTAGCGCCGCGCGTATTCGCCTGCAAATGTTGCAACCGTTTGACGGATGGCGGGCGGCTCCTTATCAAAATATGGCTCTCGCCGTCGCGCGCATTCGTTACAAGAGCTTACATCATATTCAATTCTTCTCATGGCTACATACCCAAACAAGTTGTTTTGGCACGGACTGGGACTGACAGGGCGCAACAGTTACGTTACTTTGTGGTGTTAATGCCTAGCAACTGTATTCTGGCACGGTTCATGATCGTCCAGAGGCACCAGTAGCGGTACGCCGCGGCGTTGAGGTCTCAGGAATGGTATTCACGAGCGTTCATACAGTTGTCTTCCAAAGGGGCACCTCCCTCAGCAAACATGAGTCTTCCAGAGGCCTATGAAGAGGGAACTCGGAGGGCGGGGAGGGTTCATGGCAACGAGCATTGAGCTTGCACTGGCCCTATTCCTCCTCCTCGTCTCATCCTCATCCTCATCCGTTGCCTGCTGGTCATACGCCTCCTCCATGTCCTCCTCCTGCTCGTCCTGGTGACTCTTCTCTGTCCTCCTCCTCCTCCTCCTCCTCCTCCTCCTCCTCTTGTTCGTCCTCTTCCTGCCCTTCCTCTTCCACCTCCCTCCCCTGGCCCCTCCCCTCGCGCGATGGACTATGGGACCGTCTGGGGCCTTCTGGGACTACGAGGGGCCTTCTGGTACAAGTACCTCCTGGAGCCTCTTGGAGCCTTCTCTGGTTTCCTGCAGCTTCCTGGGGCCTCCTGGCGCCTTCTGGGTCCTCATGGGTACTCCTGGTGCGTTTTGAATCCTCCCGGGGCCTCATGGAATCTCCTGGGGCCTCCTGGGATCTCATTGGGCCTCCTTCTGCGATCTCCTGGAGCCGCCTAGGACCTCCTGAGGCCTCCTAGGCCGTCGAGTGTCACCCGGGAGAGCCCGCTCCAGGGAGCGGTCTCGCGCATTACTATACGATGTGGCGGCTTCCCTGGAGCGGCCGTCTAGGACGCCTCGCGCGGGGCCCCCAAAAAATGGCCCGCCAACCCGCCAAACCGCCCACACTCACCGCCTGCTCTCCGTCACCGCCGAGAGGGGAAGGGTAACTCGCACCGTAGTGCGAGGGAACCGTCTTCGCGGCGCGGGACGTCCAGAGCGGTTTTGAGCCTCAGATGTGATAATGTCGTCACATTGGTTCACTCTTCATTCCCCCCTCGACGGAGGCGGGTTAGGGTGGTTGGCCGAAGGTTTGAATGGATGGCGTGGTGGCTGGTTGGGCTGGTTGGGTTGATTGAGTTGGCAAATTGAGCTGGCTAGGGCAACCGTCTACTTCCTCTCTGCGCATGTCCCGGCTACTTCCTCATCTCGCTGTAGTATGTCTGCTAATGTGTCGCTCGTCCTTGAGATGTTCCTCCCACTCTTGCTTCCTGCTCCCTTCATCCTTCTCGTTGGCACCGCCCTCCTCCTCCTCCTCGTCATCATCATCATCATCATCATCATCATCATCATCATCATCACCATCATCATCATCATCAGCATCATCAACATCATCATAATCAGCATCATCATCATCATCACCACCATCACCATCATCATCATCATCACCATCATCATCATCATCATCATCAGCAGCATTATCAGCATTATCATCATCATCATCAGCAGCAGCCTCATCATCGGCAGCAGCATCAGCATCATCACCATCATCATCACCCTTAGCATCATGAACATCAGCATCAGCATCAGCATCACCACCATCACCATCACCATCGTCATCATCATCATCAGCATCTGCCTTCTAGTCCTGCTCGTACCTCTCCCCCTGCCCCTCCTCCTCCTCCTCCTCCTCCTCCTCCTCCTCCAACTGCTCCCTGGTCCCCCGTTTCCACCGCGACGCTCCTTCCCTCCTTCCCTCGCTCCCTCCCTCCGTCCGTTAATCCATCCCTCCTCCTCCCGCCCCGTCCTCCTCCTCCCCCTCCTCCTCCCACCTCCCTCCTTCACTCCCTCCCTCTCTCCCTCCCTCCCTCGTGGAGCCTTTCGGCATCCCTCGGGCTTCCTGCTGCCTCCTGCGACGTCCTGGGACCTCTTGGAGCCTCCTGGGGTTTCGTGTGGCCTCCCTGGACTTCCTCAAGTCTTCTTGGACCTCCTGGGGCTTCCTGGCGCCTCCTGGGCCTCCTGGAACCTCGCGGCGCCTCCTGGGGCCTCCTGGGACCTCCTGGAGCCTCCTGGGGCTTCCTGGGGCCTCCTGCGACCTCCTCGACTTCCTGAAACCTCCTGGGACAGCCTGGGACCTCCTAAGCCGTCGAGCGCCACGTGAGGGCCGAAGGAGTGCGCTCCAAGGAACGGTCCCCCACGTTGCTGCACGGTGTCGCCTTCCCTGACTTGGCGGACCGTCTATCTAAGAAGCCCCGCGCGGGGCCTTAAAACTGACAACCGTTTTGAGGATGGGAGCCTTCCAGTTGAGGAAGGAAGTGCGGTGAGAATGAACAGAATGACCGCAATACCACACTTGACGCCCCAAACCGTCCCAGAGCTCCCGCGGCGCAATTTGCCCTCCCCCCCGATGTCTCGCCAGGCCCCGGGAGGGTGTTTTTTGTTCTCGGTATCGCTGAAAGGAAACACTTCCCCCGCCCCCCCTCTCGGCGATGACGGAGGGCAGACGGCGGAGGTGGGCGGGTTGGCTGGGTGACGGGGTGGCTTACTGGGCCGGTTGGCTGGCAGACTGGCTGGGTGGCCAGTTGGACTGGTTGGCTGGTTGGGTTGGGGTGGTTGGGTTGGCAGGTTGTGGGCTGGTTGGTTTGGCAGGTTGAGCTGGCGAAGGCAATTGGCTTCGACTGGATCCCTTGACCGTTCTGCTGCAGTTTTCCAGGCTGAATCGAGCTGCAGTCCTGGACCTCGGGCCCGAAACCAAACGACATCGCCCCGTCTGACAAAAAAATGCCACGCCGGGATTCCAGGAAACCGAATCGAGTCCGTGCGGAAACGCGTCCCCCCGCTTCGGCGACTCCGATGGGTGTACTTTACAACGGGTCTGGTCTGCGACCTGCGCCATGCGGGCAGGCGAAGGCCTCTGCCGCACCCCGACGAGGACTCATCGAACCTCTTGCGAAACGAGGGCTCATCAAACGGCGCAGATCGAAGCCGCACCCCTGAACTGCAGTACAGTAGTCGCTGGCAGCTGGCGCATCGCATCACATCTGATCGGATCGCAAGGCGGCCCTGGGCCGGCACCCCCGCACCTCGCACGAGCGGCGAAGCTATCCGTATCCGCGCCCTCGCGGTCTGGATTCCAGGGCGTTCCCGCGGACACGCGCGGTCGCACGGATACGCTCCGCTGGGCATCCGCGAACAAAGTGCCCCGTATCCGCGGGGTCGCGGCCCTGGGGCCCGGCCCGCGAGGCCGCGGATAATAACGGATATGTCCTTCGCCCACGATTCACAAGGGGCCCAGGTGGACACAAATACAACAACACATATTCCAGGATTTCCAATATTCATTTGAATATCCCGTGAATGTGTCTCTTCCCCTGCATTCGAATATTTTCATACATCGATTTCTATGACCCTCCACCCTCAGCATCTCCCGATCGGCATGTGGCTGACGTAGTGATCTTTTCGAGGGGCAGAGAAGGGCAAGAACAAAACAACTTTCGGAGTACCGCACCGACTTGGGTCGGCACTGGAGCCCCTTGGCGGCGCCTCCGGCGCCGCCCCTGGCGCGCTCCACGCGCCAGGGAGGGGGGTCCAGCGCAAATCCAAGAAATCCGCGCGCGAATGCCATGTCTGTCGCTCGCGAGGAGACCACTAATCCAGCCACCTGCTGCTCAGGAGGTGTGGAAGGTGGATGGTCAGGGCTGACCCTCCTGAGCGAACCTCGTCCAGCCGCGGGCCGAGGCGCCTCACCTTTGGCCGCCCGAACTGGGTACGGAAATACTGGGTACGATGCCAACCAACACATCTTGTCCAAAACCGACAGCCGCCGCTTTTGGGCAGACGGCCTGCTGCCTCAATTGGACAACGACCGCGGCGACGCCGACAGCGAGTCCGGTTCGACATGAGCAGGACATGACCCTGGAAGCTCTGGAGAAACCCACCCCCACTAGGGGGTATCTAATTATTTCCCCGCGACATTATTGAAGAACTGTGGTCCACCAATAGGGGGTAGCTAATGATTTTCTTCCGCGGAGAGAGAGGAGAGGGTGGAAGAGGAGGAGGAGGAGGAGGAGGAGGAGGAGAAGGAAGAGGAGGAAGAGGAGGAGGAGGAGGAGGAGGAGGAGGAGGAGACGGAGGAGGAGGGCGAAGGATGATGAGGAGGAGAAGGAAGGAGGAGGAGAAGGAGGAGGAGGAGGAGGAGGAGGAGGAGGAAAAGGAGGAGGAGGAGGAGGAGGAGGAGGAGGAGGAGGAGGAGGAGGAAGAGGGTTTAGGACCAGGGGGGGGGGACCAAACTTAGAGACCTTCAGCGGCTGCTCTTTGGGGATATCAAAAGGTACGGTTACCGCTACTCCCCGGACCTCTCCCGGGGTGCGTTCTGACCAGGAGTTCGAGGCGAATCCAGCGGTAGCGACGAGGGCCGCCCAGGAGGCCCAAAACGGGGAAAACCGAGAAGGGGTAGAGGGATGGGTACATTTCCTCCTCCGAGCTCTTAGTCTTCGCGCCCATGCTTTCCGCAGCCATTCCGATCGTGCCGACCACCTCCGCCAGCAGCCCGGCGAGCGCGGCCGACCCGGCGGGCGGGCTCCCGGCACGGCCGCCGTGCCGCGGGGGCCTCGGCGCCGCGGCGGCCGCCTCGCCCAGCAGCAGCGCGGCCTCGGGGCCGACGCGCAGCTCGGTGCGGATCTCGCGGATGTCCTCGGCGATGACAGCCGAACCCCACCCCCACCAGCTGTCGAATCGCCTGAACCGATGGGAGGCAGGTGCGCGGACGAGGGGGGGACCATGGGGCGTATACTGAAACAAAGAGGGGCGCCATGAAACCTGGGGAGGTATCGTGGCTCCAGCCATGATATCCCCTCCCAGTCAGCACCCCCCTCTTGGCCGCCCCGGGTAGGTGGCCACGTCCGAACCCTACCCCCCCCCAACCGTCGACTCACCTGAATCGATCGACGTCCAAACCCTACCCCCGCCGCCCATCGAGTTGCCTGAATCGTTGATCGGCGAGGGTAGGGTTCGGATTTCGCCGCCGATGTCCTGTAGCCAGGGGGCGCAATGGGAGACATCTTCAGTCAGGGGAGGAGAAAGTACAGGTACCATATCTTCTTCCCCCTCGACTTCGCCCTGTTGGGCAGCCTGGGCGGCCCTTATCGCCATCGCTGGATTCGCCTCGAAATCCTGGTCATAGCGCACCCCTGGAGGGGTCCGGGGAGTAGCAGTATCGGTACCTTTTGGTTTCCCCATTCAGGGGGCAAGGCGCCCTAAGATCCGGACATTGCAATTTTGTCACACAAGGAGCTTTTGCTGGATTTCGGGCCCTGGGGCCCTCACAGATCGATCCTTCGTCGAAAAAGATGCAGAAAGATGGGGTCCAGGGCTCGGGTCGTGATGTTTTACGATGTTGGTAGTTCTCGACGCGTCGGATCTCAGGGCTGCACTGGCCGGACGGAAGCCCAGATCTCTGAAGACGTGTTTTGTTTTGGGGGGGAGGGGGAGCGACCACATCCGCACGATGACACACTCGGCGACGCAAGCGTGCAGCCAGTGAGCTACTTCACACGTCGTGCAAATGAGGCGTCCAACCACGCAGTTGAGCAGTCCTGCGAGCAGTGGCGTATATGAATTGTTAATCAAGGGCGATAGGCACAAAACTGCAAGAGGAACTCGCGAGGGATCGCGAGGAATTGAAACACCGTGCATCCCGGGGCATCGGCCATGGACACGGGCGAACGCGCACCGTTCACAGCAAAGGGAGCAGGAGGAGGTGGGGGAAGAGCACACCAACAGGAACACAAAACCACCATGCAAGCGTGGAACGACACGAATTCATCCCATGTCGTATCGGTGAAACCGGGCTGAGAGGGCAGGAGAGGAGAAGGAGGAGGGAGGCAGAAAGGCACACGCTGGGATATAGCAAAACTCACAGGTGCATCTAAACCGTATTGCCAGTGAAGGGTAAGCACACATCCTCGCAGAATTCCTCACCAGATCTCCGAGGATGTGGTTTCCCTTCGAGGGTCGACGAAGTTCGAGGATCCATGTTTTCTGCGGTTTGGGGCCCGCGAGTGCTCCAGAAGGCTGAATGACAGAATCCTGCGCTGAGCAAGAAGTCTGCAAAATCAACGGCCTACCGCTCAAGGCAAATGGTTGTTTTTTGTCCCAACCCTCCTTGGTTAGGTATTCGTTTTGAATACAGCACCGCGGTCGCGTCTCCCTCCTCCTCCTCCTCCTCCTCCTCATCCTCCTCCTCCCGCCTCCTGCCTCCCGCGAAATCTCGCCAGCCCTGGGGGGGGGCTGCGATCTGCGACACGGTCGCCACTTTCGAGGGCTGCTGGTGGGTCCAGCGGAGTGAGGCACCGCGCAGACCTGAGCGAGACCTCGCCGTCCCTGGGGGGGCTGCGATCTGCGACATCGTCGCCACTATCGCGGGCTGTGGGTGGGTCCAGCGGAGTGAGGCACCGCGCAGACCTGAGCGGGACCTCGCCGTCCCCTGAGGGGCTGCGATCTGCGACATTGTCGCCACTTTCGAAAGCTGCTGGTGGGCCCAACGAAGTGAAGCACCGCGCAAACCTGAGCGGGACCTCGCCGTCCCTGGGGGGCTGCGATCTGCGACACTGTCGCCACTTTCGACAGCTGCTGGTGGGTCCAGCGGAGCGAGGCACCGCGCAAACCTGAGCGGGACCTCGCCGTCCCTGGGGGGCTGCGATCTGCGACGCTGTCGCCACTTTCGAAAGCTGCTGGTGGGCCCAGCGGAATGAGGAGGCACGCAGACCTGAGCGAGACTTCCTCGCCGTCCCTGGAGGGGGGCTGCGTTCTGCGACATTGACGCCACTTTCGAGGGCTGCTGGTGGGCCCAGCGGGGTGAGGCACCGCGCAGACCTGAGCAAGACCTCGCCGTTCGAAGGGGGCTGCGATCTGCGACATTGTCGCCAATTTCGAGGACTGCTGGTGGGCCCAGCGGGGTGAGGCACCGCGCAGACCTGAGCAAGACCTCGCCGTTCGAAGGGGGCTGCGATCTGCGACATCGTCGCCAGTTTCGAGGGCTGCTGGTGGGCCCAGCGAAACCTCGCCGTCCCTGGGGGGAGGCGGGGGGGCTGCGATCTGCGACACTGCCCCCACTTTCGAAGGCTGCTGGTGTACCTAGCGGAACGAAGCACCGCGCAGATCTGAGCGAGACCCCGCCGTCCTGGGGGGGGGGCTGCGATCTGCGAAATCGTCGCCACTTTCGAAAGCTGCTGGTGGGCCAGCGGGATTCCGCACCGCGCAGATCTGAGCAAGCCTCGCCGCCCCTGGGGAGCTGCGATTTGCGACACCGTCGCCACTTTAGCTGCCTGCTGGTGGGTCCAGCGGGGTGAGGCACCGTGCAAATCTGAGCGAAACCTCGCCGTCCCTGAGGGGGGGGGGGCTGCGATCTGCGACACCGTCGCCACTTTCATAAGCTGCTGGTGAGCCCAACGGAATGAAGCACCGCGGAAAACCTGAGCGGGACCTCGCCGTCCCTGGGGGGCTGCGATCTGCGACACTGTCGCCACTTTCGAAAGCTGCTGGTGGGTCCAGCGGAGTGAGGCACCGCGCAAACCTGAGCGAGACCTCGCCGTCCCTGGGGGGGGGGGGCTGCGATCTGCGACACTGTCGCCGCTTTTGATGGCTGCTGGTTGGCCCAGCGGGGTGGGACACCGCGCAAATCTGAGCGAGACCTCGCCGTCCCTGGGGGGCTGCGATCTGCGACACCGTCGCCACTTTCGATGGCAGCTGGTGGGCCCAGCGGAGTGAGGCACCGCGCAGACCTGAGCGAGACACCGCCGTCCCTGGGGTGGGGCTGCGATCTGCGACAAAGTCGCCACTTTCGCGGGTTGCTGGTGTGCTCAGCGGGGTGAGGCACCGCGCAGATTTGAGCGAGACGTCGCCGTCCCTGGGGGGCTGCGATCTGCGACACCGTCGCCACTTTCGCGGGCTGCTGGCGGGTCCAGCGGAGCGAGGCACTGCGCGGATCTGAGCGAGACCTCGCCGTCCCTGGGGGGCTACGATCTGCGAAACCGTCGCCACGTTCGAGGGCTGTTGGTGGGTCCAATGGGGCCAGCACTGCGCAAACGTGAGCGAGACCCCGCCGTCCCTGTCGCCACTTTCGAAGGCTGCTGGTGGGCCCAGCGGAATGAGACACCGCCCAAATCTGAGCGAGATCTCGCCGTCCCTGGGGGGCCTGCGATGTGCGAAGCTGTCGCCACTTTCGCGGGCTGCTGGTGGGTCCCGCGGGGTGAGGCGCGGTGCAGACCTGAGCGGGACCTCGCCGTCCCTGGGGGGGGGCTGAGATCTGCGAAACCGTCGCCACTTTCGAAGGCTGTCGGCAGGTCCAGCGGAGTGAAGCACCTCGCAGATCTGAGCGGGACCTCGCCATCCCTTGGGGCTGCGAGCCTCACGAATGCCGCTCGCAGAATTATATGCGCCCATGTCACGTCATCACCCTGTATAACGTGTCCCAAGCTACTCGTGCCGCGCATTTCGCAAGGGTTGGGTACGTCGCCCAATTGTGTCATATTATTCGTGTTACTACCATGCTCGGCACTGGCGTGCGTTGTGGCTTCCATGCTGCTGGGAGGTAAGAAAAACCGACGAAGCTCGATGATAAAGGCTTTCTGCAGTTGTAGGCCTCCAGGAGGCGTCCCGTGGCCGCGGCTGGATCGGCCTCGAAATCGCTGGCAGAACGCACCCCGAGAGAGGTCTGGACATCGGTTTAACACTCCCTTTCCAGGTCGGACGAAAGCCTGGATGAGGGGCAACGATAAGGGAGGGACTGGACTGGGGGGACACATCGACCTGGAATCGGCGATACATCGCCGATAGATCTGCAATAGGCCCCCGACAATGAATCCCCACCTTCGTAGGCAGGTTGGGGCTGTCGGGCCCCTATCTGCGATCAATGGGCGATTGTGGGTCGATGAATCCCCCCATGCCTATCCCTCTTATCGTTGCCACCGGCCAGATCTTCGAGGATGTGGTCTTTTCATTATTGGCGTGTTCCTCGATTTCAGCCTCCAGGACGTACTTATCGGGCTCCAAGACCAGCATCATATCTGGGACGCACAAGTATCCCCCGGGAAAGGGTCGGGAGATCTGGGGCATCTCGGTCCTGATCGGATGTTCATTGAAAGAGGTACGGCGACACTCAGCCCCAACTTTGTGCAGTTTTCGGCTGGACCGAAATTTGGGGCCCTGACTCGGGGATATGCGATGAGGCAGCGCCGATCATTCTTTACAAAGGCGCGTCCGAATCGCCCCCTGGTGATCTCGCGTATGTCCTGGAGGAGCAAGAACAGTACGAATGACACGCTTCCATGGGGAACCCATCAGGATGTTACTGCTGATGAACTGATATGAGGTCTCCGGGCAAAGCAAGAGGGGCAACACGCCGACAAGCTCCCAATGGCAGCGTGTCGCTGACGCTCTTCCAAAACCCCCGACGGGTCGCGACGTCATGTTTTGTCTCCTGACGTGGTCACCCAGAGGTCTGGACCCCCTCCCCACAACCGGCGTCTCCTCCCGAGTCGACTGTTGACGCCCACGGGGCCCAGCGAGGGTCCCCCAAAGACAGAGAGCATGCGAAAACCTGCCGTCGAGATTTCTTGTCGACGCGGCGGGGGCTTGGAGACTCCCGACCTGTGCATCCGTGCGCGGCCGCGAGGAGGACGAGGACGAGAAGGAAGAGGACGAGGAGGGAGAGGAGTAAGAGGAGAAGGTGAAAAGGGAGGTGGAGAAAGAGTAGAAGAAGGAGGAGAAACAAGAGCAGAACGACGAGGAGGTCGAGGAGGAGGAGGAGGAGGAGGAGGACCAGTGTAAACCCAAGAGTCATCACAGATGTTGGCATAAACCCTCCCTCCAAGCTCCCTCTTCATAGGCCAGCACAGCGGCTCACCTCCACTGAGGGAACTGCCTCGTTGGAAGACAAGCGTTTGAAGACCCTGAAGCATGCCAAAACATGGATATCCAAATTCTAACGCCCGTCAATTCCTGCATCCTTCCAGAACGCAATTTCTGGTACGTTGATCATGCATGGGAATCCGCGAGACTCTTGCAAACTAAAGAAAAATAATGTGCGCGTCGCTGAAGCGAGAACCACATTTTGGAAAAGAACCGCCATCAATCCGTGAAACGCTTCCAAACGTGAAAAAATGTGCGCAGCGCTGAGGCAGAACCACAAATTGAAAACCGCCCGCCCTGAATCAATGAACCCCCTTGTAACATTTGTATAACGAATGTGCGCGGCGCTAAGGCGAGAACCACATGCTGAAAACCACACGCCCTGAATCCGTGAAATTCTTACATTTTTATAACGAACATGCGCGGCGCTCAGGCGAGAGCCACATGTTACAAACCAGCCTGTCTGAATCCGTGGATCTCTTGCAAATTGTTCAAACGAGTGTGCGCGGCGCTGACTCGAGAGCCACATGTTGAAAATCACCCGCCCTCCATCTGTGAAACTGTTGCCAATGTTTAAGCTTCAGGAAAATAAGTGGTGGAAGCCTCAGGCGAAAACCGGCCCTAGAAACTATCGGGGGCGCAGAGAGAAATTATTTGGAAGGGAAGGGGGGAGGAGCTGGACGAGGAGGAGGACGACGAGGCGGAGGAGGACGAGGACGAGGATGAGGAGAGGGTCGAAGAGGGGATACCTTTTCTCCACCCCTACGTCCTAAGAAAGCATCTCATGGAAGCTGTTGGTCGTCCTCATGGTGCCGAATAGCGCGCCAAATCGCGCGCAAAGAGGACATCATGCATCGGTGTTGGGCGTTACTGGGTGTTATTAGTCGCTGTTGAACGCTTTTTCATTCTATTCGGCGCTACTGGGCGTGATTCGCCGATATACACTCCGTCCAAGACGAGCGGAAGCTTCCGTGATTTACGATCTACATACATGTTCTGGTGCTCGGCTGCGAGAAATATGAGAGCGAGGAGAGGGAGGAGGACGAGGAGTAGGAGGCCGAGGAGGCACAGCGTTACGCAAGAGGAGGCCGAGGAGGAGGAGGAGGTCCAGAAAGAGGAGGCCGAAGAGGAGAAGGAGGACAATACGGATGAGGACAAGGAGAAGATCAATACCATTTTTCGCCTCCTTGGGAAATCGAAAAGTACCGGTACCGCTACTCCCCAGACCTTTCCCTGGGTACGTTCTGACCCAGAAGCGGGAAGACGAGGGAAGGGTCGCGGTATCGGTACCTCTTCCTCCTCTGACTAACTGCATATCCTTGTGCGCGGCCGCGATGTCCTCCTCCAGGGCCTTCCTCGTCAGGGCGGTCTCGGCCGCCACCTCCGCGCGCACGGCCGCGGAGGTCTCCTTCTGGCGACTCCGAAGAGGTGTGGTTTGCAAAGGGTGTGCGGCTTGAAGCAAGCCACCCTGGGGGGTAGCCCCCGGGGGCGGGCGAGGACTTCGACGGAGCCCTTTGCCGCGCCACGAGGAGGCCCGACGAGGACGGCGTCGTGCTCCCCACGGCCCCAGCGGTGCCAATCGCAAACCACGCCCCAGCGTAACCCCGCCCTTTATCAGCCTGGAACATATCCCTATCCCTATGTTGGGCATCGCCTCATCACTATGGCGACCTTAGGGATCCCCTCAGTTTCTGAGGGTGCATCCCTAAGATTGTCATCGCATTTTGGCGTGTCAATCTTAGGGACAGGGATAAGTTCGAGACTGGTGAGCCCTCTGTTGTCGCCGAGCCTTGGCGGCCCGCCGTGTGTCCAAGCTCAGCTGCCGCGCGCAGTCGCGCAACTCCTCCCGGACGGCCGCGAGGAGCTCCTGTCGGGCCGGGCGGAGGGTCCGGAGGCAACCCCTGGGAGGTCTTTACACGAAGGTTTACACAGGCTAGCCATTCGTCTTGGCGGGGGAAGATGGGAGCGGACACCGCGCAAGCTGCTGCCCCTCGAGGGGGCGATCCCCGTGTCCATCGACGAGCCGTTGCAGAGCCTACGCAGCGGCAGTGCTGCATAGTAGCCGGGCGAACGTCACCACATCCAAGGGGGAGAGGGACAAGGAGGAGGAGGAGGAGGAGGAGGAGAGGGAAGTGGAGGACGCTGATACGAAATGTCCCCGAGTCGTATCTTCTGACACCTTGCACTGCGCGACGGAGAAAATATAACGCAACGATTACAACGGCTACTAAGCCCGAGCGTGTGGCGATTATGTCGGATGAGGCCGCATTGGGCCTGGGATTAAGCCCGTCTGAAGCAGGTTAAAAGGGACTGCGCCGGATTAGGTCTGTTGTCGACCAAGGATACACCCATGCCAATGCTGAGATTCACCTCCCAGACTGTGCATATCGCGACGGAAGGTTTTCGTACGCTTTTGGCCTCTGAGGGCCTCACCTGGGCCCAAGGACCGTCGAAAACACGACTCCAGACAAAAGCCGGTCCTGGGGACAGGGTTCAGACCGCTGGCGGGGCACGTCTTGTAAAAATCACGGCGTCGGGGGTCCCGGTGGAGACGAAATAAGCTGCATGCAGCGTGTCGATTAAAGCGCGTGGCGGTGGAGACGAAATAAGCTGCATGCAGCAGATTTTGTCCCCCCCCCCACACCCCTTGCCCTGTCCCCCCAGAACATCCCCAAGCGTGGTTTCTTCAATGTTCGGCCCAAGAGGTCCCGACCCCTTCTCCAAGGGTAGTGTTCCGTCCTGGGTCCATTCTGGATGGCCCTGGGTCCCGACAACGGGACCCATAGCCGAAATCTGGGCAAACGCCCAGCTTTACAAATCAGATCCTCGGAGATCTGGGCTTTTGTCCGAAACGAGCCTCCTGCATGCGCTGCTGCCAAGGCTCCATCGTCAGCGCAGGCGCCTCCCACTCGAACAGCGACTGGGGCGTGCCGAACGTGTCGATCCGGCGGCTGCTGTGCCGACTCTCGTTGATGGCAGAGAAGTCTGTGGTCTCGATCTGGCCCATCTCCTGTCAGAGGAGCCGAAAAGCCAGATCTCCGACGGCATGTATTTTCAATCCTGGCGATTTTCCTTGATTTCGGCCTCCTGGGACCGTTCTCGGGCCCAAGAACTACCAACAATAGGCCTGGGACGCAAGACCAGCCCCCAGGAAGGGTCTGGTACCTCTGCAACCGTGGATCGAAAAACAAATTATCGGAGGATGCCCGGGGGAGGGGGACAAGGGGAATCAACGGCATGGAGTTGACGATACATCACCGATATACTGGCGCCGTGCCCTCGGTGGGGTGGGGACCCCCCGGGCGACTGCGGGTCGGTGCCCCCCCCCAGCTCCTTCAGTCCATCTTCCAGTCGCCCCCCCTGATCCTACAGCCGAAAATCAGATCAAAAGAAAGAAATACCACGTAAGAAATCTGGACCAGCTGCCCGGAAGCTTCTTCAAACAAGCCCGGGTCAGTGTCTGTTGTTGGCGCTCGGGGCGAAGCTGCTCAAGAAGCTGGGCCAGCTTGCCGGCAAGGTTCGTTGAGAAACGCTGGCCAAGATTTTCGAGAGGAGGTTTCTTAATCTGATGCGACTGTATTGGGAAGTGGGTCCTGGACCCTGGTACCTTCACCCAGTACCACTTTCAGTGAATCTCAGAGGGTGCGTCCAAGAGGGGGGGGTTCGCAAAGCATGGCCCGAGGCACCTGCACGGACGAGGGTGGGGGCACCAGGGGACGCATTGAAATAACAAGAAAAGCAAAAAATCCGACACACGTGTAAAGTATCCACAAGACCGCTCGATGCACAAGAACTCGTTGGGGGGGTTCGCAGTGCCCCTGGAAACTTCACCAGAGAAAATCGGACCTGGCTCAGGACGCAATCACGCGACTCAAATCACACGCGGAGGTTAGCAATGCATGCGGCGCGGAACACAAGGGCGGCGACTGAACGAGCAGGAGGAGGGACAACTTGAGGAAGGATAAATTGCTCCAGCGCTGCGCGCGGAAAGCCAGCTCCCTATAAGGACACGGAATGCGTGAAGGGTGTGCCGAAATTGACCCGAGTACTCATGCCGGTCCTGCCACTGAAGCCTTCGGTGGAGCTCACTATGAGGCCACAGATATTGAGATGGGTCTGACGAAGTGAAACCGAATACGCATGCGGCCCCTGCCACTGGGGCCTTCGGTGGAGCTCCATATGGGGCCACGAAGCGTGTCAGGGGTCTGCATGGACCCGAGTACGCATGCGGGCCCTGCCACTGGGGCCTTCGATCGAGCTCCCTGTGGGGCCACGGCATGCGTGAGGGGTGTGCCAAGTGGATCTGAGTACGCATGCGGGCCCTGCCACTGGAACCTTCGGTGAAGGCCACGGAGCGCGTAAGGGATGTGCCAAAGTGGACCCGAGTAAGCATGCAAGCCCTGCCACTGGGGCCTTCGGTCACTGTGGGGCGACAAAACGTGTCAGGGGTGTGCCAAAGTACACCCGAGTACGCATGCGGCCCCTGCCATCGGGGCCTTCGGTGGAGCTCCCTTTTGGGCCACGAAACTTGTGATGGGTGCGCTGAAATGAAACCGAGTACGCATGCGGGCCCTGCCACTGGGGCCTTCGATGGAGCTCCCTATGGGGCCACGAAGCGTGTGAGGGATGTGCCAAAGTGGAGCCGAGTACGCATGCGGGCCCTGCCATCGGGGCCTTCGGTGGAGTTCTCTATTGGGCCACGAAGCGTGTAGTGGGTGCGCCTTCCGGAATGGTGGTGGTGATGATGGTGGTGATGATGGTGGTGACGACGATGATGACAGTGATAGTGATGATGTTGATGAAGATGATGATGGTGACGACGATGCTGATGATGATGATGATGATGATGATGATGATGATGATGATGATGATGATGATGATGATGATGCTAATGATGATGATAATGATGATGGTGACGATGACGATAATGATAATGATGATGCTGATGATGATGGTGGTGGTGGCGGTGATGGGAAGAGGGAGCAGAAGGATGAGAAAGCTGATAACAACGACGAAGGTGATGTCGATGACACGGATGAAGAGGAGGAGGGGAGGAGGAGAGGAGAGGAGGAGGAGGAGGAGGAGGAGGAGGAGGAGGAGGAGGAGGAGGAGGAGGAGGAGGAGGAGGAGGAGGAGGAGGTGGGGCGCGGCGCTGCGAATTCAAAACGAGGACCCAACACACAGGATGGTTGATAAAAAAACATAACAAAACAACATAAACTCTGGGAGATTTCGCGGCCCTGGTCATGACGTCCACACTGTTCAATCCGCTGGCGCCAATTGGTCCAAGACAGTCAGGCGCCGGTCGGCAAGCGGTGGGGTGCACCGGGAGCGAAATGAGGCACGGAGGCGAACAGGGGACGAGCGCCAGAGGGGGAAGATGGGGGAGCCCGCTCAGATCATGAAAGCTGGCGCGGAGAGCATGATATCCACAGACCCTTAGTCAGCACTCCTCTCTTGGTGGACGCCCCAGACGAGTCTGCATAGGTCGTTTCGCTGACAGCCCCCCAGCCCGTGGAGGGCCCAAGGAGGGAGGCTAGAAACGGCCACAGAACCTCCAGGGCCCGTGTCCCTCGGGACCCCTGTGCCCACACATCGGGCCGATGTGATTTTTCAATGCGCGGCCCTGGAGGTCCTGAACCCTTTCATGGAAAGTGTTTGTTTCCGCCCAATGTCCATGTTCGATGACCCTGTGGCCCGATGGCGCGCCCCATTGGGGCCGAAACCGAGGAACAGCGCCAAGACTGACATTACCCCAGCAAAGCACCCCAATGGCAGCAAAGGTGAAGAGGCGAGTCGAGGAGTAGGAGGTCGGCTATGGGGGACCGGGGTCAGGCCACGGACATAATAGTGTTTTGGTATGTTTTTGGTCCGAAAAGATCGTGGCCGTCAGGATCAACAATGTAGCCGGCATGGAAACGAGAGCAGGATTCCGGAATAAAAGTTGCGAGGGAATCTTCAGCGGAGCGGCCGTCCAGGAATGGCGTCTTGGGGCTCCCCATCCCACATGCGGATCTCCGGTGTGGACCTTTTCTACCTTGGCTGAGTCGTGATTCGCGAACAACAAAAGAACAACAGACTGCAGAACACATCATTGCTCTAAGGTCCGCGCGGATTTCTTGGATCGCATCTGGACCCACCTGTCAGGCGCACGGAGCATGCCAAGGACGTCGCCGGAGGCGCCGCCAGTGGGGCCCAACGCCGATGCAAGGAACCTGCGCGGAACTCGAACCATATATCTGTTTTCCGGCCATGCGCAGAAGAGAGTAGGGTGAGGGGGGAAGGCTTCTTAGAAGCACCCCTGCTTCTGAGATGGCGCCGGGCGGCCTTAATCATCTACTGATGTAGGGTCATCGCCTTCTAAGAGGCAGGGGGTGCCTCTCAGAAGCCTTCCCACATCCCCATACCCCCCCTTCTGCGCGGCGTGAGAGACCTCGGCGCTCCGTGGCGGCGAGGAGCAGCCGCGGCGGCGACGGGGGAGCGACGCGGCCCCTGGACTACAGCGTGCAGGGCTACCTCGGTGCCCGACCACGCGCCCCATGGTAAGACGACGGTTAGGACGAGGATCACATCGCACACAGATGCATCGGGAATCTCTGAGATCTGGCGGTTCTGGAAGATATATCGGGCGCCGCGGCCTTCTCAGAATGTTCCGGAACGCTCTGAGAGCGTTCTGGCACGCTCAGGAACGGGTTTACCCTTGTCCCAGCCCCACCCGACGTGGGGCCGAGTCCGAGGAAGAGCGCCAAGAAATCACAGAAACCAGGCCGTCGGAGTATCGATGCGGCAGATTCGTATCGTGCTGCGTTGGTTTATGACACCACGGGGATCGTTCAACCTTGAACGACAGGCGGATTCCGAAACGTCAGATCGTTCAACATCGACCATTCTGAGTCGCCAACGGCGTCCAATGTTGAACGTCAGCGCCAAGGCCACCAGTCGACTCGACACGGACGTGCCGAACCGCTACTCCCTGGACCTCTCCTGAGGTGCGTTGACCAGGATTTAGGGGCGAGTCCATCGGTGGCGACGAGGGCCTCCTGGGAGGCCAACAAAGCGAAAACGAGACGAGAGTAGCGGTATCGGCCCCTCTTCCTCCACGCCGAGGACGAGCGCCTGGACGGAACAGAAAACGCGCCGTCGGAGACCCTGGGTGCTGCCTGCCGCGGCTCCTGCCAGCTCCCCCCCCAGGTCCCTGGTGAAGATGTGGCGCCTGGGCATCCCTGGGGCTCCCCGTCCACCCTGTTGGTCTTCTGTGGGACGCACAGGGACATACTACCACTATATGTCCTCCTTGGAGGCGCGCGTCCGACCCGAACATATAGTACACCTAGCTTGTAGTATGTTGTTTCCCGAGCGGTGTGGCCAGAAAGCGCCCGCCACGACGCATATACGATAAGATTTCTCGGTGCGCGTATAAGTATGCTGGGGTGACGCCGATTCTGTGGGGTCCAACAACTTTCCACCTCCACTGCGGTCAAGAACTTTTGCACAGCGTGTCGCGGCGGCGGCCCTGGCGCGTCGCTCCGCTCTCCGCGGGGCAGGAGGCTTGGGCAGGCTCGGGACGCGACCGTAGAGCCCTCCACCGTGAAGCGCGACTGCGGAAAAACCGAGCCGTCAGAAGCCTCGATCGGGCGCTGTCGCGGCGGCTCCTGCCAGCTCTCCCGCGGGCCCCTGGTGAAGACGTGGCGCCCAGGCGTCCCCGGCGAAGACGCAGGGCGCTCCTGCTGGAGGCCTCCCCGATGGGGTCTGAGCAGCCGGGGTCGGAGGATCGGCGCCGCATCGCCGCGGCATCGGCGATGCATTGGCGATGCATCGAGGGAGGAGGAGTGGGGAGGAGGAGGAGGAGGAGGAGGAGGAGGAGGAGGAGGAGGAGGAGGAGGAGGAGAGGAGGAGGAGGGAGGGGGAGGAGGAGGAGGAGGAGGAGGAGGAGGAGGGGGAGGAGGAGGAGGAGGAGGAGGAGGAGGGGGAGGAGGAGGACATGAAGGAGGAGCTAAGAAACTCGCTGTTCAGGCTGAGGGCGAAGATCGCATGTACGGAAAGGTGGAAGAAAATGAACAGGCAGCGCCAAAACATGGAAGCGATGCATCCAGACAGACGCAGAAACATGGCATAGCAAGTCGAAATGTGGATCATACTGCTCATCGACACTTCAGCAAGCCGGAAAAGCGGGCAAAGGGAAAGGGAGCGGGAAAAGGGAGAATGAGGAGGAGGCGGAGGAGGAGAAGTGTGCCGCAACGCCGCTGCATCGCCGATGCATCGGCGATGCATCGGGGCCAACGGCGTGGAGGAGATCGGACTCCATTTCGAGCCACATCGCCGATGCGTCGGCGACGCGGCGCAATCCTCTGCCCCCATGTGCTGACACTGTGCTGCCAGAAGGAACGCCGTATGAGGAACCAAGGGGCTCTTCTGGCCGCGTGGAGCATCGGCCGCGAATTCTGAAGGACCACGTCTGCCCCCCCGACCAGGCCATCTGCGCCATGATGTACTCCATCCGTAGCTATCCGAGGGCACACCGCGGACATCGGAGGCTACCCGAAGCCATCCCGAGGCTGTCCGAAGCAATTCCGAGGCTATCCGATACCCTCTGCACGCCGAATAATGCTGCAAGAGTCGGGTGAGAGGAGGTCCCCTGCAGATTCTACGCACGAGTATGTTCCCCAACCTAGGTCGAAGGAATGGCCTGACAACCAGAGCCCCTCAATACCCAAACCTAATCATAGCTTCAATTTATCGACTGTACGTTCGAACACAACTCACGGAAGCTTTTGGTCATCCCCATGGCGCCCAATAGCGCGCCCAGCAAGGCACAAAGCAGACAGAATGCACCTCCCACACATGGCATCATTGGGCGCTATTCGTCGCTATTGGTCGCTACTGGGCGCTAGTTGGGAGCTATTGGGTGCTACTGGGCGCTATTGGGGCGCTGTTGAATTTGATTTGGAACCATTGAGCGCTATTGGGCACGATCCGCCGGTGTACATTCCGACCAAGGCGAGCGGAGCTTCCGTGCCCTGCTGTCTGAAAACCAGAGCCCCTCCTGACCCCAACGTGGTCAGTAGCTCAGCGTCTGGACCGCCCTCGGATTAGGACACCCGACGTGGGCACGAACAAAGAGTGGTACGATACCCAGCAGCAGCTGTCGTCCAGCACCTACAGCGGCCGATGTTGCGCAGGCGGCCTTGTGCACTGAATCGACTCCGTCCGTGGCGACGCCGACAACGAGCCTGGTTCAGAATGGACAGGAACTGCTGTCGGTCTTCGTCATGACGAGGGGGTCGAACTGTCCTTCAGTGTCCCTGGGTGCGTGGCTGAAGTGTAATCCCGCTGCGAGGACTCTTGAATTCTGATGTCTCAACAACAGTCAGTGTTGATCCCCCCCTCCAATGCGAAAGTGCTCCTGCCCGGGCTCGCACCCTGCTTTTTTACAAAGGAAAGTCTTGAGCCTGAAATTGTATTGCTGTCCCCCAATTTACAACAACAATAACAACGGCTCCCGACGGACACTGCCTTGCAATAAATTCTAACTCGCGCTCTCGCACAGGCCTTCCTTACCTTCCACTTAGGAATTACCCTCTCGCGTTGGACTTCTTCGCAATGTATTGAACGCCGCGCCCTCGACACTCAAGAATCATGCTCTGGCAATGTTCCTCAATATAAACTTGCAAATCGCGACTTCCCAGCGATCCATGCAGGATTGATGCTTCAGCGACCCGCCCGATTGACCCCTGCAATCTGGAATCCACCCGACACGCCCTCCTGGTTCTGCCGCTTGCCCTCCTGCTCCGAACCCCCCTCCTGCCACTCTCTCTTGTGCTCCATCCTTCTCCCCCCCCCTTTTGTCCAGTCACTCCTCTGTCTTAGGGGCTGCGCCAACTACACGTGGCGGGAAAGGAAGATATGTCATAAAGGGGGGCACGATCGAAGACGAAGAGGGTGGGTCGAGGGTTTGGGACATATATGTTGAATGACACGCGAGCAGATAAGCGTGAACACTATTGAAATGATTGTTGTTGGATTCCCGTTTCTATAATAATAGTGTTGATCCCCCGTCTGGTGCCCACTGCGTTTTTCAAACAAAGTGCTCCTAGGGCTCGCAACCTGTTTTTACACATGGAAGATTAAGCCTCAGACTGCCCCCCTGGCCCGCGAACTACCACAACACATTCTCCACCTGACTCGTCCGCACAACGTATTCAATACCGCACCCTCGCGCGGGACTTCCTCACAAGTAATGCAGGAATCGCGCTCTCGCGTGGCATTTCCCTGCAAGTTATTGAAATCCCGCGCCGCCAACACTCAGGAATCACGCTCTCGCCCTGGATATCTCCACCATTCACTGGGGGATGCTGGGGAATCTCGCTATCGCTCGAGACTTCCTCGCGATTCATGCGGGACTTACGATTTAGCCATCCGCCTGCTCAACCCCGCCGTCTGAGCCCGCCCGCCAGACTCGCCCCGCCCGACCAGCCCGTCTGGTTCTGCCGCTTGCTTTTCTGGTCCTACCCCCCCTTCTGCGAGTCTCTGTCGTGCTTAATCCTTCTCTCCCCCCCTTGTCCCTTCCCTCCACCTCTTCTCTGTTTGAGGGGCTGCGCCAACTACAAGTGGCGGGTAAGGAAGATAGACTCCCAAGGGGGGTATGATCGAAGACGAAGAGGGCGGGTATCGAAGGCTTGGGATATACAGTTTGGATGACACACGAGGAGACAATAATGAACAATGCTAATGCTGCTGTTGCTGTTGTTGTTGCTGTTGTTGTTGTGTGTGTGCTGTGATTGTGATTGTTGCTGTTGGTGTTGCTCTTGTTGTTGGTGGTGCTGTTGTTGCTGATGTTGTTGTTGCAGTTGCTGTTGGTAGTGTTGTGATTGATGTTGGCGTATGTTCATTAAGTGTTGTGGTAGTAGTTGTTGTTGGTGTTGCTGCTGTTGTTGTTGTTGATGCTGCTGGTGTTGTTATTGTTGTTGCTGCTGTTGTTATTGCGATGCGTTGCGTTGCGTTGCGTTGCGATGCGTTGTTTTATTATTGTTGCCGTCGCCCCCACCCACCCTTGACACCCCGCGACCCACCCGCGACCTACCCGCGACCCGCCCCGCGACCCACCCGCCCGCCCCCTCACTCTTACTCGCACCTGCGGGGTGTACGTACCCATTGTTTCCGTACCCTTGTCGATCGTACCGATCGGACCACACTCTGGACGCCGAATTCGGGGGGGGACGCGAAAAGGTGGGGTAGGGGCGGAGGTTGGGTTGGGAAGAACATCCGCCGACCCCTTGGGGTTCATCGGCGTGTGAGATGCTTCCCCTCCCCAAAGCCCCTCCCCCGGGAGCCCGGTCCGGTCGGTTTGGAAGGGTAGGGGGTCCCCCGAGGACCGGCCGAACGCGCCCGGTGGGGGGACAGAGGGCCCCAAAAGAGGCCCAGAGGGACCCAAGAGGCCCTCTGGACGGTCCACGAGGGACACGAGCCGCCGAAAGATCGATCCACAGCGCTCATGCTGGCCTCCAGACGGCCCAAGAGGCCCCCAAGACGATCCAAGAAGACCCCAAGAAGCGTCCCAAGACGGCCTCCAAGAGCAACAATCGTCCCATACCCTTCGGAAAACGATTGTTTTTCCCCACATGCTTCGTGGGGTTCTGGTTTTCTTCCCTGCCGCGCCGCACCCGCGACACTCACACCTCACACCTCCCTCTCCGTCTCTCTCTCTCTCTCTCACACACCTCACTCCTCCTCTCCTCCTCACAGCACTGCTCAGCACAGCTCAGCTCAGCTCAGCTCAGCACAGCACGGCACAGCTGAGCACAGCTCAGCTCAGCACAGCACGGCACAGCACAGCTCACCGCACAGCAGCACAGCACAGTACAGCACAGCATAGCACACAGGGCATTCCTTCGACGCCACAGGGAGTGCGCTGGGGGTGGGGGCCCTATGCGTTGTAGGCTCCCAGGGGGTGCGCTGGGGGTGGGGGCCCTATGCGTTGTAGGCTCCCAGGGCGTGGAAGGCGTGGCATTTCCTCGACGCCACAGGGGGTGCGCTGAGGGTGGGGGCCCTATGCGTTGCAGGCTCCCAGGGCGCAGCAGGCGTGGCATTTCCTCGACGCCACAGAGGGTGTGCTGGGGGTGGGGGCCCTATGCGTTGTAGGCTCCCAGGGCGTGGCAGGCGTGGCATTCCTTCGACGCCACAGGTGGTCCCCGAGCGCGGCCGCTATCCGTGACTGTCGTCCAGGGCACAGCAGGCGTGGCGTTTTCTTGACACCGTAGGGGGTGCGCACGGGGTGGTCCCTGAGCGCGGCCGCTATCCGTGACGGTCGTCCAGGGCGCAGCAGGCGTGGCGTTTTCTCGACACCACAAGGGGTGCGCACGGGGTGGTCCCTGAGCGCGGCCGCTATCCGTGACGGTCGTCCTTGCGGTATCGGCGGGGCAACGGCCACCGGCATCATTCTCCCATGCTTCACTTCAGCTATCTTTACCCCAGCCATAATGTAAGTATGTGGGGCTCCTCGGTAGCGTAATTAATACATTCTTTTCTTGTGCGTTCACGACGTCCACGGCGGCCCAACAAGCCCCCCAGATCGCCCCAAGACAGCCCAAGAGGCCCCCAAGAGAGCTCCCAGACAACCAAAGAGGGCCCTAAGACCCAGGGGGGGCCAGGACAGGTCCAAGAGGGGGCCCAGAGGGCGGACCCAAACGGACATTTCGAGCCTTTGGCCCCAGAAGGCTCCCCGGTTGCCCCAAGGAGTCCCCAACAGGCTCCCAGGGAGCTTCGAGAGCCTCCAACAAGCCACCAAGAGGATCACAGGAGGCCCCCAAGAGGTGCAAAGACTGCCTCCCAAAGAACGCCCCCGAGACGAGTCCCACGAGAACCCATCTGCCATCCGCGTTGCCTCCGACCCGCAGCCCATGCACGGTGGCGGGATGTGCCGACGGCCATTCGATCCGCCGCCCCTGTCGATTCATCGCAGGGGTGCCTGGCGTCCTGAATCCTCTCGGATTTGGTTTTGGTTCTTTTTCCAAAAGATCTCCTCCTAGGGCTTCTGCGCGTCCCGCGGGGGTCCCGGGAGGATCTTCCAGGAGCTTATTTTCCCAAGTTTGTCCTCCAAGACGGCTCCGGATGGCCTCCAAGATGGCCGCGATGGCCCAAGATGGCCTCCAAGATGGCCTCCGAGTCCGCCCAAGATGGTCCAAGACGGCCTCCAAGACGGGCCAAGAGAGTCCAAGACGGCCCAAGAGGCCCCCAGGCCTCCAAGACGGCCCAAGAAGCCTCCAAGAGGTCCTCCAGGAGGGCCCGAAGAGGCCCAAATCATTGATTCGTCTTGAGTTTTGATCAGATTTTCATATTTGCTCCTTTACGTTTTTCCGACGACCCAAGACGGCCCAAGAGGCCCCCAAGATCGCCCCCACAGCGCCCAAGAGGCCTCCAAGATGGCCTCAGGACTGCCCAAGAGGCCCCCAAGACGGCCTCAAGAGGGCACAAAGACGACCCAAGAGGCCTCCAAGACGTCCAAGATGGCCGCTAAGACGGCCCCGGAGCACCCCAAGAGGGCCCCAAGTCGGCCCCGAGAGGCCCCCCAAACGGCTTCCGAGGGCGTCAGACGGGCCAGGAGCCCACCAAGATGGCTGAAGTTGGCTCGAAACTGGCCCAAGACGGCCCAAGAGGCTTCCGAGAGGGCCTCAAGGAAGGCCAGAAAAGGTCAAAAACACTGATTTTCCAAAGGTTGTCGAAGGATTTTGACATTTGCTTCGTTTCGGCCTTCCTACGGCCCGATACGGCCCAAGAGCCCCTAAAGATCGCCCAAAGATCGCCCAAAGATCGCCTCCAAGACGGCCCCCCCAAGAGGCCCGCAAGACGGCCCCAAGAGGCCCCCAAGACTGCCCAGGAAGCTTTTAAGACGCCCAAGATGGCCTCCAAGACGGCCTTGGAGCATTCCAAGAGGGCCCCGGCTCAGAGAGGCCCCCCAAACGGCTTCCAAGCGTCGGACAGGCCAGGGGCCCACCAAGACGGCCGAAGATTGCCCTAAGAGCCCGAAAAGGCCAAAATCATCGATTTCCCATGAGTTGTTCAAGGATTGTGGCATTTGCTTTTTTCGGCCTTCCGACGGTCCGAGACGGCCAAAGTGCCCCCAAAGATCGCCCAAGAGGCCCAAGACGGCCCAAGAGGCCTCCAAGACGCTCAAGATGGCCTCCAAGACGGCGCAAGAGCCCTCCAAGACGTCCTCCAAGAAGGCCCGAAAGGGTCTAAATGGCCTCCAGGCGGCCAAGATGACCCTCAAGATGCCCACGTGTTCCCCGAAGGCTTTCCAAACCGATTCAGGGAACACATGGTCCGATAGCTTGGCAGGTTTGGCCTCCACGTTCGGCCACATAGGCGCTTCCAAAAAGGCAGGGGGCGGCGATGATTCGCCGTCGGCGTCTTCGATAATCAAACGAGCTCCAAGGAGCTCCCAAAAAAGCCGCCAAAGAGGCCCTCAGGAGCAATCCACAGCAACCGACAGTCCCCAAAGGGGTCGACGGTGTGGTGTGCGCCTGAAAATCGCTCTAAACGGCTCCTGGAACAAAGAAAATAAGGACACCCCGATACCGCTACTCCCCTGCCTCTCCCAGGGTGCGTCCTGACCAGAATTTCGAAGCGAATCCAGCGGTGGAGACGAGAGCCTCGCAGGAGGTCCGAAGAGGGGAGAATGAGATAAACGCAACGGAATCGGTACCTTTTTCCCTCCTCTGAGACATGTGAGCATCCAGCTGGGATCGTTCCTTAACCCCACCTTGGGAGAACCCCCCCCTTTACGAAACTGGGCGAAAGCAACCTTGCTGCTTAGAAGGCGCGGGCCTTACATCTACAGACAAGGCCCGCGCCTTGTGAGAACCAGGGGTGGTTTCGGCGGTGGGCAACCCTCCCTTTAGTAAACCACCCTTTAGTGAAAACGGCTTGGGACCAAAACCGACGGACCTGGACCCGCAAAAATGACGGCCGCGACGCCCTCTCGCGAACCGAAAACGGCCCATTCGCAAATCGACGTGTCAGGGTAGGAGGTTTATCAACCTCCGATTCTAAGAAACCTTCCCCCCTCCCCCTGCCCACCCCCCCTGCGCGTCGCCGAGACACCCCGTTCAACCGGCGCTCCGTGTTGCTCCCACCGAGGCCGCCGCTCCCGGGCGGCGGCTGCCGCCTGCCCTCCGCCAGCGGCGGCCTGCCGGCCTCGCCGCGGGGGGGCAGAGCAACACCGACGCCGCGGCAGCAGGCTGGTGCCATGACGGCCCCATCGATTTGTGCAACGACAGCCGACGAGATGATCAAGAAACTCAGCACGTAAGGAACCTGAGCCAGCTTCCCGAAGTTTCCGGAACCAGCCCTGGGCCAACTTCTGTTGTTCACGCTGGAGGGGCGAGCGCGCTCGAGAAACAGGGCCAACATTCTGGCAAGGTGGTTAAGAAACGCTGGCCCAGCTTTTCGAAAGGTGGCTTCTTGATCAGATGCTCCTCTGTACCCTCTGGTGACGGTTTTGTCCGTCGAGATGTCGTCGACCATGCGTTGCGAATTTCTCCGTCGAAATTTTGTCGGCGAACTCCAGAATGAGCGCCGGCGGTAAACCGTCAACCACGGCTGCCGCAAGGAGACTCTCCGAGCTTCCCAGCGAGTCTCTTCGGCGTCTTCGGGCCTGCAGGCGGCTTCGCATGGCCTCGGCTGGCCTCCACAACCGGTCCGAGATCATCGGAGGCTTTCCAGAGTGGGTTCGAGTAGATGGGGTCATGGGGTAACCAAAACTGATGAAGCAACTGAAATACCCAAAACCCTTCGGGAGGAGACCTAAGCTAGGAGCGCCAGGAACGTCAGGGACAGGGTGTCTTGTCTGGAACTGTATCACACGAAACCGCCCAGATGTATGAACTATCCCCAATGCGAAGATGAGGAACTAAGTGAGGTCGCGTCTTCATCGTCTTATTAGGGTTAAGTTGGGCGTCCCCCTACAGGGGGATTTTGGGCGGAAGAAATATCAAAACAATGCCCCCCGAATGCGCAAAAAAATCAAAATTCGTCCCCAAACTATTTTTTGACTATGTTTGCATATCCCTCCTGTAGAGGGACGGGCCCGACTTACTATTTAGGGTAGGGGTTCTGTTGCCCTCGATGGAACAAGCACCGATGCCGCTGCGGAGCGGGTCCGCGCCGAGATGGCCCCAGCGCTGGCTCCCCCAGGGTGGCGCAGGGAAACATCCACAAGAGGAGCCGAAGGTCCACATCTCCCGACGGCGTGGTGCTCTGCAGCCCGGCGTCGTTCCTCGATGCTGGCCTCCTGCGCCCGTCCTCGGGCCCTGGGTCCAAACAGACACGGGCCCGGGACGAACGACTGCCCCGGGAGAAGGGGTCAGCACCTCTGGGGCCGTGGATTGAAACCAATGATATCGGAGGATGCCTGGGAGGGGCCTCCTCCTCCTCCTCCTCCCCCCTCTTCCTCCTCCTCCTCCTCCAACTCCTCCTGCTGCTCCTCCTCCTCCTCCTCCTCCTCCTCCTCCTCCTCCTCCTCCTCCTCCTCCTCCTCGTGAGGGGGGGGGGGCAGGGGGAAGCAACGACATGGAATCGCCGATGCATCACCGACAGACTGGCGAGAGGCCCCCGATGGGGAGCTCCCACGCTCCCAGGCAAACTGTGGCATCCCGGCCCCGATCGGCGAGGAATCATGAGGCGACTGGGGCCGGTGCAGGAGGAGGAGGAGGAGGAGGAGGAGGAGGAGGAAGGAGGAGGAGGGAGGAGGAGGGAGGAGGGAGGAGTAGGGAGGAGGAGGGGGAGGCGGAGGAGGAGGAGGAGGAGAAGGAGGAGGAGAAGGAGGAGGGAAGAGGAGGAGGAGGAGGAAGAGGAGGAGGAGGGAGGAGGACGAGGACCCTGCTGTCCTTGAGCCCGATTCCCCCCGTCGGCGCTCCTGATCATGTCGGGAATCGGGTCCTGGCCCCGCGTGCCTTACCCCAAGACTGACTTCGGGGGGGTCGTCCCGAGGGGGGGCGGGGGGGCCCCAAGAGGATGTTCGCAAATCAAGGCCCGATTTGATTTGATTTGACACGTCGCATCGCAAGGGCTAAGACCAGCAAGACAGAAAGGAAATCGCTAACAGCCCAAACCCAAGAGGGAGGGCGCCAGCGACTAACTCCCCACCTCGCCAGTCGAAGCCGAACCACTGCCGTCCACAGCACGAGTAAAGTCAGCTAGAGGCGCAAGCTCGACAAGCAGCACATCCCTATTATTGGGATGGATGCCTCTTCTAAGCCGAGAGAGGTTGCTACGCGTGTGGTTGGAGGAGGGCCCGCCCTTGCAGGCCTTCGCCAACCCACCAAGCCTGACCCCATCAGAAACACTGCCACAGTCCAAGCAGCAGAAGAGGGTGGCCCCATCAGGGGTGCCCGTCAGGTGACTTTTATGCCCCTGAGGCTCTTGCACAAGGGCGCGCAGCACAGGGTTAAATCCAAGACAATCCGCAGCAGGCTGCGGAGGGTCCGAACGCACACGAGTAAGACAACGCGTGCACGCGCACAGCCCGCGAATCCACCTGAGCTCGCGGCCGCGATCCCTCATCTGGAGCGCCTGCGCCCCGCCGGCAGCGGGGGCAGCGGACGGGCCCACAGTGGCCCCAGCGGAAGCAGGGGCAGGAGGAGGGGGGGCACCCCGAGGGGGAGTGGGACTTGGCTCTCCCCGGCCAGCCACGCCCAGCACCTCTGAGGCGGCGCTGACGGTGGCGGCGCGGGCGGCGGTGCCGCCAGCAGTGGCGGCACTGGCTGCGCCAGCGCGAGAGGCGCCTGCCCTTCCCAGACGGCCGCTGGTCCTGGCAGGCGCAGGACTTGACCAAAGCAACAGGGCTTTGGCCGCATAAATCAGAAAACTCCCGAGGCTGGACGCTTCAAGACTGAACTCAAAAACCTCGTTCTCCGACGGACGGGAATGGGTCATCGCAGCCGCCTTTGCAGCCACATCAGCCCAGTGGTTTCATTTGGCCCTGAACCAGTCTACAGAGAAAGGCTCGAAACAATCAGCACTCTGATGGCCTTTCGCATTTGCGATGGCAAGAGCGTCTTTCCTGGGCAGGTGGCTCAGAGCAAGGAGAACGGGTCCAGCATAATACTACCTTCTGTCCGCAACCACTTCCAAGGGCCTTTCGTTCACTGCCGCGAGCCCTTTGTAGTCCGTGCAGAATTCTGACGCCGAGCTTGCACATTTGCAACTTGCCAGAAACCCAACATGCTCCGAAGCAGGACTCGTCGGTGGCAGCTTGGCCCCTACTTTGCCCGATATGATGGCAAAAGGTCCCCCATCCTCCTGGAGACAAACACATGACCAACCAGCACAGTGATGAACTTTGTGACCTTACATGAAACAGGACCCGTCATGAAAGCATATCTTGTCTCTGAACGCCTCCAAGGGGGGAGGTTGGGGTCCACGCAGGAGATAACTCTCATGCCCGAGGCCATCGTGCGGACTCAGAATGCTCTCAGGAATCAACTGGAAACCAAGCATGAGAGGGTGAGAGGGTTCTTCTTATCTTCTCGGGAGATGAAATCATATACATCGCCCTTCAGAGACTCACCCCTAACACTGAGAGTAGCAGAGCAGGCAAACAGGCGACGGTGAAGATCACCCCTAGGAAACCCACACGGAGGACACGATATACCCCACCATAATCACTTGGACCACAAACGCTGCGTAACAAACGCCTTCAACATGCACTTCTCTGCGTGCGACAGGATACTGCCAAGGGGTAGTAATTGGCAACAGACAGTCGTGCCCGAGGACTCTCCAGGGTGTCCGAACTTGCTAGCGGCCTTCGCAGCCAGCATGTGCACCCACGGAGCTCTGAGATCACAAAGAACTTTGGCGGGAGGCGTGCTAGTTAGAACAACTTCCTGACCCTTGTGGTCCTCCAAGACAAAGGGGGGGACATACTTCCAGGATATTCTAATCAGGGAGACAACAGCAGCCCCGAGAGGTCCTTTAACCTGGTTCCAAGCTCTCGGCGGCCTCGCCAGGATATGCGAGGCAATCTCCCTCAGCCGTGGCAGCGAGGGTTCGAATCCAGGGCAGGCCGCTGCTTTCCAAACCAAGTTCGCCCAGGTGGTGACAGGGCCCATGGCAAGCCTGTAGGTGGGGTCCTGAAGAATGAGAAGCGACAACGTGCGGGACCTGGATGGACACGTGCTTCCGACTGTCTGCAGGAAGAAAGACTGCGCTGCTGCAACTTCCCTTGCGTCCAACCCCACCACCTCGGCCCCATAATACCCGAAGGATTGGATACCTGCGAGGTACACCCTCTGCATGTTGGCACATCCCTTCCTTATGGCTGCTAGTCTTCGCTTGCGTCGGTTCAACTTCTTGATTCTTTCCTTCAATAAACGGGTAGCACCTCTCCGACATCTGAGCTGGCCTCCCGTGGTGTCCACGCCAAGATTGGCTGCTGAGATGTATTAGGACTTCATGTACTTCCCCATGGACCTGGCCAGATCATGCCTGATACTGTCCGAAGAGGCAACGGCAGCAGCCTTACCATAAACAAGTGCACACTGCAAGTCATCCTGGATCAACGGGGTTACCTGGGCCGAGCTCTCGACAGTTCTGGTGGCAAGGGACCTGGGGTCCGAATCTTGATTCAGAATCACCCAGTCGTCGATGAACAGGAACAGATCAGACGTTCCCAAGACCTGCTGGAGCTTTAAGACTGGCCCACAGGAATAAACCTGCACCAGGAAAGTAGCAAACGGGCACCCAGCCGTACTACCTTGCATAGGGAAGGAAGATTCCAACGCGCAACCTTCCATCTGGAAAAAACCTTTTCGCACGGTACATGTTGCAGATCACGGCAAGGACCTGCATGTCAAACCCAGGTCTTCGGCCCTGGTTCAGAGAAGGTTTAAATCGATATGGCCATAGAAACTACTCATATCATACAACACAGCCGACGTGTGCATCTTCTTCTCAGACATGCGAGCCGCTCCAGCCCTGAAGTATTGCACGGACACGAGCTCAATAATGGAAACACCCTTCTGGTGACACAAGCAACGAAGCCGATGAGATCGTTCCCAAGAGCGAGCAACACTCTGACGAGGCCTGCCATACACACGATACAGAGACACGCACAGTCCGATACCACGAAACTTGACCGCGCCTGGCCTGCGCTTGGGTATGAGACATGTAACAACCGCCTGCAAGACAGAGGGAAGCTGCCCGCGCTGCTCAATACATCTAAGAAGCCTGGCGATGATCCCCAACTGCTGGTCTGAACACATAAGATAGTGACGGGGGTGGAAACCGTCAAACGTCTGGGACGTCTTAGAGCTAAAGGCAGCACACACTTTCCTCAGCTCGTCTGGGGTGGCAAGGGGGACAGGCTTCCTATCTGCATGACTCACTTGCCAAGGAGCCACAGGGGAGGCATCCCCCTTCCAGAGCCGCTCCAGCCTATCCGCCCCCGCCCTGAGGATGCTGGTGGGCTGCCCAGACCAGTGGCCCGAGCGCTGCAGCACCTCCCCAGGCTTCCAAACATCCACTTGGTCCACTTGTGCATCCAGGAGACAGAGCTGCCTTGACTGCGATACCATTCCTTCCAGGACTTGATGGAGCCGAGGGTGTCCCTGGAGCTTTCAGCCTTCAAAGCAATTTCAAGATCCTGCAGGAAATCTCCAGGTATGCCTTCAGCAACGTACCTGCTCAAAGACTGATGATCAAGGTCCTGTCGAATTCCTTATGCCAACCACTTGGCCCTATCCAAGTGGCAAATGCGCGAGGGGACCGACCTGTACTCGGCAGGACAGCCTTCCAAGTTCTCGAGATGCATTCTAAGACCTGCCTCATTTCCCAAGGCCACACATACATTCTGGGCCCATTTAACCATCCACCTCAAGATGTACTAGGTAGGACTCCCAAGCCAACTTCTGATTTCTGCAGTGCTGAACAAGAGTAACGTGCACGATCCTAGCACTGCGGGCCCTCTGCGAAACAGTCTTGAGGGGGGCGTCCGTCACCCTACTGATGGTAAGCTCCAACTCCATGGCAACACTTGCGTACACAACATCAAGAGCAGCCTGCCGAGCTTCAAAACTGGACATGGGTGTGCCACTTCCCACAGGAACCCCACACAGCTCTTCCATTCTGGATACTTGACTCTCCAACTCGACCCAGGGCAGATTCTCCAGAGACGGACCGAAGGGCTTGACATGCGGGATCTTCTGGCACTTACACAAGACAGGGATAGTATGGTTGACATCAGACCAGATGTGCAACGTCACAGGGCAGTGAGGCGAGACAGGGTACGAAGAGAGCACAGAGGTCAACGTGACAATGCAAGCAAGCACATGAGAAAGCACAAAGAAATCAATAGTGGTCTGAGACTTCTTCTTAATACATGTGTGCTTCGACGGGACGACCGCCTCCAGACCAGCGCGAATCAGGAACTCCGAAGTCTCAAGCCTCCTAGCCTTCATGTTCCAATCTCCTGCAATCATGAGAGGGAGCTGAACCTTCTCCTGAAAAGTTGCGATGTCTTCCAAGAGTTCAAGGTTAGTAGCGTTTAGCCCAACACTCGTCTGCATGTACAAAGAGACGAGACAAAACTTTGGGAGCCCAGGGATCACAATCTTCAGGGCGCAGATACGGTGCGGCATAGACAACCTAACAGGTACAGGGCTAGCTCCAAGATCCTGCCCAGCCCTTAATAGGATAGCCACACCTCCAGAGGCCACTCCAGATTCTAACACTGCAGCCATAGAGAAATACCCAAGCCAACCACGAGCGGAACACCATTCCTTGGCAGACTGTATGGCTTCCTCGTCCTTTAACAAGGTTTCCTGCAGGAGAAGAATCGAAGCCTCAGGGAATTGAAAACAACCAGACTCGCGCGGACGAGGGGAAGGCCATAGATCGCATTGAGGTGAGAGGGGAGGCCAGGAACCCAGAGAGAGAGAGCATGGCCCCGGCCAGGATGTCTACCTCCCCCAAGTCATGCCCCCCCCCCTCTTGGACACTCCCGGCCTGAGATCCGCATTGCATTTTCTTTGAGCCAGGCGTTGTCGTCTGCTCTCGGGCCACGGGACCAGCACACATCGATCTGTCTCGAAACATGATCCATAGATGCGGAAATGCGGTACGGTGCCTCCTTTCTTGCCTGAAAGATATGTTGCATAATAGGGCCCCAGTTCCGAGATGTCGCAATTGGTTCTGCAACGCTGGATCTCAAGCTCTGATACCGCGTGGATCAGCTGCTTGTCGATCGGCTGCTTTCCGATCGCCAGGTCCTTCTACATTGGCCGATTCGGGGACACCGGCGGAGTTCAACGTTGAACGCCCACGCTGAGGTCGCTGCCGAATCGACACGACCCCAGACATGCGACGTCCTGATTTTTCAATGCGTGGTCCGTGGGAATCCCGACCCTTTCCCCGGAACAGTTTTTTCCTCCCGAGTCATGTTTCGACGGCCCCGAGGCCCGGTGAAAGCCCCCCGAAGCCGAAATCGGCCAAAAAACCTCCTGTCCTGATTTTTGTACGGTGCGATCATGTCTGGGACGCGAACCTGCCGTATCTCCCGGGCCTCTCTCTCCGTGCGCTCCGACCAAGATTTCTCGGGGCGATCCCAGCCGTGTATCGAGAGATCTCTAGGCTTATTCTCCTCTGGGCAATACCTGTCCCTCCTAGAAAACCCATGGGGAAACCAAACGGCACCGATACTGCTACTCCACGGAACTCTCCAGGGGTGTGTCGTGACCAGGATTTCGAGGCGAATCCACCCGTGGCGACGAGGGCCTCCCAAAGGCCGAAACGGGGGAAACGGGGGAAGGACAGATGTCTTCTTAGCATGGGGGCATCGGGGGGTCCTGAGGGAAACGGGTCCTGGACCCCGAGACCTTCCCCAGGCACCAGTTCTTCATCCTGAATCGTTTTCCGATAGGCCTGGGGCCCTTGGAGGGCCCCAGGATACCATGAACAACGAAAAACCTCAGGACCCATTTCCCTCATGAACCGTTTCCCCCGTGACGAAGATCTGGGTTTCCACGTCGGCCGGAAGAAGTAGGTAGAAGCATGAAGCAGGAAGGCGGATCAAGTAGTTTGGGCCCTCCCAGATAATCACAAAACACAGCACAAGCATATCAGTTCTTGAAATAGGAAAGCGCTTGAAGCAGATTGGGACCTGGGAGTCCACACGCGCACGTACTTTCAAAGACCGACGCGTATCCACCTCTGAGCAATACCCGTCTTGAGGGGCAACGACAGGGGGGGGATCGGCATAGGGGGGGACACATCGACCTTGAATCGCCGATACATCGCCGATAGATCGGCGGTAGGCCCCCGATAGCAAATTCGAATCCGCACCTCCCTGGGCGGCGTGGGGGTTATGGGGCCCCTATCGGCGATGAATGGGCGATTGGAGGCTGAGGTCCATGCATCCCCACCTATGCCCATCCCTCAGACGAAATCAGGACAACGATAAATTCGGGTGGGGATACATACATTTAGAATCTCTGAGATCCGCTGCTCTGGAGGACGTCTCGGGCGCCGCGGCCTTCGCAGAGCGCTCTGGAACGCTATGAGAGCGTTTCGGAACGCTCTGGAACGGACTTCTCCTTGTCGAATAGGCCCGTCCGAATCCCCCCTTCTGTCCTTGCCCCTGAGCGCAGTATACCTCTCCCCCCTCGAGCGCCTCGTCGTGCAGCCGGTCGCGGCTGCGCGCCATCGCCAGCGCGGGCCCGGCGGGCCGCAGTGGCGCGGCGCCGGCATCGCGGCGCGCCGGGCCGGCAGAGGCCGTGCGGCGCCGGGGCTCGGTGGACATCCCGCCGAAGGGCAGCGGCTGGCTGGCCTCCCCAGCAAGCTCGAGGACGACATCGAAAGATCGAAAAGATCGAGACGGAGATTTTTCATCGTTTTCTTGGTCGTCCCCAGACGTGGTGGTGACAACACCCGGCGGTGAGTCTCGGGCGATTTGGTGTCACCACCCGGCTTGGGGACTCGTGTGGCTTTTCGAAGATGTCCCGAACGCTGGCGGGCCCAGGAGTCGCAAAACCCAGCGGCGACCCCGTGTTCCAAAACCCAGCGGTGACTTTTTAGGGATTCCAGGTCGCCACCTGATATCTGACCACCTGGGCGATTCCGACAACCCTGAATGCTAAACGTTTTCATCTCTTGGATGCGCATCTGTTACTCCCGCCGCTTGCCGCCGACCTTCCGCCGCCTTCCGCCGCGGAAGAGATGGCAACTCCTTCGATCCTCGGAGGCAAGGCCGATTTTAGAACGCCTCACCTGTTTGGGGGGCCCCCGATGTTCGGCCTCCAGGGGCGATCGCCGGGTCTCGGGACCGTCAGACAGCACTCGGGAAGAGAAACGGGTCACGAGGAAGCGGCCGAGGGGTCGGGGGCCCGTGTCCGGAGGAAAAAGCGAGACGCCGGAGGTCCAGGGCTGACTATCGGAGGCGAAATCGAGCTGGAAGGCTCCTGGATGTCTGTTTGCTGCTCCTTTCTCTCACCTTTCTTCTCGGCGGCGCGCGCAAAGGGGTAGGGGAATAGGGGAATAGGGGAAGGCTTCTTAGAAGGAGACCGCTTCTTAGAAGCCCCTGGCCCTACATCTACAGAGAACGGCCGCGCCTTCTAAGAAGCAGGGGTGCTTCGAAGAAACCATCCCCTCTCCCCCTGCCCCCTCTGCGCGTGGCCGAGCTTCCTCCTTCGGTCTTCCGGCCTTTTTTGTTGCTCCTACCTTGATGGGCCTGTCTTCCACCACCACCACCATAAGCTGGAGGGGGAGGGGGGTCCTCCTCCTCCTCATCCTCCTCCTCCTCTTCGTCCTCCTCTTCGTCCTCCTTCTCGTCGTCCTCCTTCTCTTCGTCCTCCTCCCTCCCCCCTCCAACTTATGGTGGTGGTGGTGGTGGTGGACAACAGGCCCATCATACCTCCTCCGGGTGCCAGATGCCCTCAAAAAGCCAGCGACTCCTGGAGCGACCGCCCACAGGAGCCGCCTGGCCCCTCGCTTCATTAGCCCCTCCCTGGGGCCGACAGGCCCTCGCGCGGCGGGGGGGAGGCTGATGGGCCTGTTTTCCACCACCACCACCGTAAGTTGGAGGGGGGAAGGAGGTGAAGACGAGGGGGAGGAGGAGGAGGAGGAGGAGGAGGAGGAGGAGGAGGAGGAGGAGGAGGAGGAGGAGGAGGAGGAGGCCCTCCCCTCGTGCGGGGGGGTGAGGGGCAACGATAGGGGGAAGACTGGCATAAAGGGGGGGATGCATCGACCTGGCATCGGCGATACATCGCCGATGGATCGGCGATGTGCCCCTGACCGTGAATCCGCACCCTCCTGGGCAGGTGGGGGCTATCGGGCCCCTGTCGGCGATCAATGGGCGATTGGGGGTCGATGCATCCCCCCTATGCCTACCCCTCCCCCCATTCGTCGCCCCTGAAGGGGGGGAGGCGTCGCGTCCTGCGGACGCTCAGACCATCAGTGGCTCAGTGGCTCAGCTGGCGGACTGGGGATCTCGGCTGCCCCGATGCGGGACGCGCAATTCGTACAGCGTGTTGGCACGGGGCTCGGCGCGCAGACTGAGAGCGCAGGCCTGGCGCGACATGCTTGCCAGAACGCGGGCAAACGTAAACACGTGCGTGAGACGGGTTGAGCGCGGTAGGTGCTGCGTTTTAGCAAGTGCGGATCAGGGCATCCACGCTGCGATAGCGGCCCCTCAGATGAGGTCCGTGTAGGCGGGGCCGCGGGGTCGCATCGCCGATGCGGCTCGATGTAGAGGCAGATGTTCTCCACGCCGACGGCGCCGATGCATCGCCGACGTTGTCGATGTATCGCCGATGCACTGGTGATGTATCGGCGCGATGAGGACTGGCCTCCCCAGCTGGCTCGAGAGATGTACGTACGCCCAGACATGCGCGCGGCGTGAAAATTATCCTGGCGAGGGACCCACCTCTATGCAGTTGTGAGTATCGCCGTTGTGGGCATTGCCTTCGGTGGATCTCCTTATATGGCCACGAGGGTGTAACGGGTGTGCCGAAATTGGGCGAGGCAACCATACGGGCGCTGCTACTGGGGCCTTAAGTAAACCCTTCCTTATGGGGCCACGAAGCGTGTGGGGGGTGCGCCGAAATGGGGCGGGGCTGCCATGCTAACGTCGCCACTGGGGCCTCAGGTGGAACTCCCTATGGGGCCACGAAACGTGTGAGAAGTGTGACGGGTTGGGCGGGGCCGACGCATGCGAACGTCGCCACTGGGGCCTTCTGTGGAGCTCCGTATGGGCTACGAAACATGTGAGCGGTGTGCCGAAATGGGCGGGGAGGACGCATGCGAGCGTCGCCATTGCGGCATTCGGAGGATCCCTATGTGGCCACGAAACGCTGTACTGGATTGGGCCGGCGCATGCAAACGTCGCCACTGGGGCCTTTGGTGGAGTTCCCTGTGGGGCCACGAAGCGTTGCATTGGGCGGGGCCACGAAACGCTGTTCTGAGCGGGGCGGACGCATGCGAACGTCGCCACTGGGGCCTTCGGTTGGGCTCCTTATGGGACCACGAAGCGCCGTACTGGGCGGGGCGGACGCATGCGAACGACGCCGCTGGGGCCTTCAGTGGAGCTCCCTCTGGAGCCAACCAGCGCTGTTCTGGGTGGGGCGGAGGCATGCGAACGACGCCGCTGAGGCTTTCAGTGGAGCTCCCTGTGGGGCCGGCGGACGCATGCGAACGTCGCCACTGGGGCCTGCGGTGGAGCTCCCTTTGGAGCCACGAAGCACTGTACTGGGTGGGGCGGGCGCATGCGAACGTCATGCGAACGTCGCCACTGGGGCCTTCGGTGGGGCTCCTGATGAGGCCTCGAAACTCTGTACTGGGAGTGGCGGGCGCATGCGAACGTCGCCAAGGGGCCTTCGGTTGAACTCCCTCTGGAGCCAACCAGCGCTGTTCTGGGTGGGGCGGACGCATGCGAACGACGCCGCTGAGGCCTTCAGTGGAGCTCCCTGTGGGGCCAAGAAACATTGTACTCGGTGGGGCGGACGCATGCAAACGTTGCCAGTGGGGCCTGCGGTGGAGCTCCCTTTGGAGCCACGAAGCGCTGTACTGGGTGGGGCGGGCGCATGCGAACGTCATGCGAACGTCGCCACTGGGGCCTTCGGTGGGGCTGCTTATGGGGCCACGGAACTCTGTACTGGGAGTGGCGGACGCATGCGAACGTCGCCAGTGGGGCCTGCGGTGGAGCTCCCTATGGGGCCACGAAGCCCTGTACTGGGTCGGGCTGACGCATGCGAACGTCGCCAACGGGGCCGCCGGTGGAGCTCCCTATGGGGCCACGAAGCGTGTGAGGGGTGCGCCGACCTGGTTGACACGCGGAGAACGGAGGCACGCAGGAAAGGAGGGAGGAGGGGAAGAGGTGGAGGAGGAGGAAGAGGAGGAGGAGCGAGGAGACGCGGGGCGCTGTCTCTTCAAAACGGCGACCGAACACCACAGGATGGTCGGGACAACACAACGGACTGCTTTTGTCGACAATGTTGACCTCTGGGGGCCCTCGCCTGGCCAGGGGGATCGTCAACAAATCGACTCGGGGTGGAAAGCTGGTCCTGGGGAAAAGGCCCAGGCCATTCAGTAGGGCGTCAGCAAATCGTGGCCCGAGGCATGTGCGCGGCATGTGCGCGTCCGACGGGGGTGGCGAAATCATGGCCGCCCACTTGGGGGTCCACGTCGTGTAGCAAACGTAACATCGGGGGTCTCGGCTCCCCCCCTTCCCCCTCCATCCCCCCGCACTCACGGCGCGTAAGCGAGGTTGTGACGTGTGAGCGAAGTCGGGGATGGGTGAGATTGTCGGCGCTGGCAGCGTGGTGAGCATGCAGGGGATGTGGGGCCAGCAGTTGATGGAAAGCGATGGCGGGGGTGAAGCACGAGGATGAGCAACGTGAGCAGGAGGGGCAGGAGTTGGAGCAAGATGGGGAGCGGCATGGTGGGTGATGAACGGATGAGGTCCAGCATGAATGAGGGGTCTTGAGGATAAGGATGAGCAGATGCAACAAACAGCACGGTGACGACATGCGAGAACATACTGAGAACGATGACGGAGAGAATGATGATGACTATGCTGATGATGGTCATGATGATGGTGATGATCATGCTAATGATGCCGATGATGCTGCTGCTGATGATGACAATGATGAGGAAGAGGAGGAGAGGGAGGCGGAGGACGATAGGAAAGGCATAAGTGGATAAGCGCGAGGAAGAGAAGAAAGAGGAAGGGCACATTGAGGAGGAGGGCAAGGGATAGGCGGCGTCGGAGGAAGGGCAATAGCGAGCGGAGGAGGAGAAGGAGGAAGAGGAGGAGGATACAAGGGAGGGAAGTACGCCAGAAGAAACGGATGAGGAATGGAGGAGCAGGACGAGGAGGAGCAGGGACGGGAAGAGAGGCGAGAGCGAGAGCGGGGATGGAGGGAGAACTGAACGAGAGGGGAGCTGGCGCCAGGAGGGAGCCGAGGAGCTAGGGGGGTACTTAGGCAAGAGACATTCCTTTACACTGCTTGCAACCTCATCCTCCTCAACTGGGACTACTAGTTCCAGACCGATGCCCACGGGCACGCGCTTCTTTTGCGACGCCTGTCAGGCGACGGGCACGCCGCTCGAATTCACGGGCATCTGCGCGGGGTCCAGGAGATTCGCAAAGCTGGCTGGTGGCAGTCAAACGACTGTGGAAGCGGTGCCGGTGAAGCCATGCGCAAACTGGGTACTGGACTGTGTGTTGCGTGAGTGCGTGCGTCTGCGCGCGCGTGCACAGGCGCGCACACTTGTTTGCCTGTGGTGTTACGTTGTGTGTATTATGTTGATGCGTACGTGCGAGCTAAATTGCGAGAGAGAGAGAGAGGGAGGGTGAGACATAATGACAGAGAAAGAGGGAGAGAGAGAGAGAGAGAGACAAAAAAGAAGAAGACACCGACAGGGAGAGCGGGAGAGAGAGAGGGAGAGCGACAGGCCGACATAATGAGAGAGAGAAAGAGAGCGAGACAGAGAGTGAGTGACTGAGTGCGTGTGCGCGCTTGCCGTGCAAAAGGCCGCAGCAGGACCCAACCTATGACTGGAGACGCCAGTGGACTGACAAAGACACCTAATATGCATGACGTCGTGATAACCAACAGGGGTCACGATGATGAGCATGCTAGTTGGGCTGGTTTGGCCAGTCGGGCTACTTGGACTGGCTGGGGGAGGGATGGCCGCGTTGGAAAGAAGGCTTCCGATTCCACCAAACATTGGGGCTGGGCTGGCTGCATTGGCGAGGTTGGCTGGGCGGCTGGCTGCGGGGCATGGAGACTGGTCATCATGCGAGTCAGCACTTGTGGCATTCCTCCAGAACTGAAGCCAAGCTGCCAACCACGCTGGCAACGCGATGTGCGCCAGGAGCGGGCAGAAACGCTCGCGCGGGGCTGACGGGAGGCAACACCGCCGCACAAGGGCGCCTGGCGAGAAAATTCTGAGTGAGGCACTTGGTGCCCACAGGAGGATCTGTGGCTTGGGAGGTCTCCGGCTGGGGGGATCTTTGGCCTGTTACCTGCGTGCACGCTTCGACCATCTCTCCCCACGGGCTGCGGCCTGATCTCCTCCGGGGTGTCACCAGGAAGGAGAGGAGGAGGAGGAGGAGGAGGAGGAGGAGGAGGAGGAGGAGGAGGAGGAGGAGGAAGAGATTGTGTCACTGTGCGCGAGGGGGCGAGGGCGGGGGGGGGGGGGGGGAACGACAGCAACGACTTCGTGGCCCGATCTGGCCGCCTCCTCGGGTCGGCAGCGCTTCCTGCGGCCACCTGCGCTTCCTGGCTAGGGGTGCCCCTGCGCAAATTCGGGGCGCGCGCGGGCCGGCAGGCACGGAGAGACGCGGGGGCATTGGCGCCAGCGCGGGGAGGGGGAGGGCGAGGGGGCGAGGAGGAGGGGGAGGTTTGTTCGCCGCAGGCGTTGCACAAGGCGTGCCCCCTGCAAAGAGAGGAGGGTGGAGGGAGGAAGGAGAAGAGGAGGCAAATGCGGAGGACTGCACGAGTCAGGGAGGCGAAGGGGAACGGGGAGGGCCTTGGAGGGGGGACCTGAGGAAGAAATGAAGAGCGGCACATCTGAGGTGACTGGAAGGGCCGGCACTCGAACGGAGCCTAGAGACACCACATGGACACGCACGAACGGGCGGAAGAAATGGTGAGAGGAAAACTGGCGGGGAAATGTGGGCGAACCCTCGACGGAAAGGGAGCGGTATCTCGGCGAGCCGTTCAGTGGCCTGGCGAAACAGGACGGCTGCCCGCATGCGCAAGCGGGTTCCAGAGGAATACGAACGGCAGGCGGCTCGATTGACGCCATACACTGTCCAATGTCCGACACAATCTAAACGAGGGCCACAAACATACAGTCAGACACAGCCCAAACAGGCACAACGCACTCGTGGAGTGAAGTGCCCATGTGGGACACAAAATTCGCGATATGCAATACGCAAGATAGACGTGGAACGGAAAAAGGGTACACATATGGTGTGGCATGGGCCCGCACTGGTCGGAACAATTTTGCCTTACCGTTCACCCCAGAAACGGCCAGGATACGGACATGCACTACAAGCTCAGCTCCACGAGCTGAAGCTGATGATGAGGTCAAACCCTCGGCCCAGTGGCAAAGCTAACTCCGAAGAAAATACTGACCGTGCAAATTGAATGCTTGGGCCTACGAGAAAACCCGGTTCAAATGGCAAAAGAAACGACGTCGTCGACCAACTTGTCTGATAAAACTCAGCCACCCGAACTCAGACTAACGGGATTCAGCGACCGATCATGTGGGATGGGGGAAGCCGGGCTAAGCTAACGTAGGCGGAGCTGAAGAGACGCAGTCGAAGCTGGTCGGAGTTAATGTAAACAATGGGTCTCAGTGGCGGCACAGCTACGCTAGGCGAGCGAAAGCCAGGCGGAACATGGCAAACTCTGCATTCGCAGCTACAGCTTAGTTAGGCTCTACAGACTTGCTGCTACAAACAATCAAACAAATCATGCATGTCGGCGGGTCCCCTAAATGCGCCCGTCATGACGCCTAGGCTTGGGCGCGCGGCACGACGTTTCCGCGGGTGCCCAGCCGCAGGGCGCTCTGATCATAGCTGCAAGCAACGGGACGTGCCCGATTAGGCCGTCGCGCAGCCCACGCATCCGAGAGGCTTTGCAGGGGCGCGTCGCAAGCCTGGCCGCGAGCCCTGGCAGGGTTTCAATGCAGCCTTCGGGCGAAATTCTGCTTCCATCGTCGGCGCCTCACACTCCCTGCGCGGGCAGTGAGGGGCACGCCATCACGGCGCGCCGCGGCCGCACGAGTTCGCATCTACAGGGGACGGCCCGGGAATGGTCCTGCCTCGGTCATTTCACTTCATGCGCCCCTGTGCAAGACCATACGGGGCCCAGGCTCCGGGCGGCCACTGCCCTGCAAGCGCACAGCTGCGCGGTGCACGACATGAGGTACCGATGCGCGACAGAGTGACAACGGCGCGGCACCGGCCGAACCAGAAAAGGTTAACGGCTGACGCCAGACCCGCGGGCAACACTACGACTTCCACGGCTGCCCAGCGTAGGTCACAGCGCCGGAAATAGCTTAGGAAAGTCACGGCAAAGAACTGCCAGCACGCGGCAGAGACAACAGTACTCCAGCCGGCCTGTAAGCACACATAGTGCACGGGTATACCTCCGCTAGCAACTGGAACGGTTTGTGCCAGAGCACCCTCGCAACTCCCTGTACCCTGCCGCCCTGGGTATGGGCGGGCGGGGGCGAAGCACTGGACTCACGCGGCTCGAGCCAAAACGGCTGTCGGGCGCGGGGTGCATGGCGCAAGACCCCAAATCCTCCTGGGGCTCTCCTTGGTGCAACGGCCGCGCCTCACCGAGAGCCTCCGGGGGTGCCGAAATTCTGTGTTCAGAGATCCATGGAAACAGAACTCAAGAACGTGTGAGCCAAACGTGCTGCATTTAGCGCCCACAAAGTGCAGCAATATTTTGCTTACACGAAACGTTAAATTTCTTACACCGAGTGGCGGATAGTCTCCGCACCGTGATGTCTGCGAGTCGCCGCTCGCGCACGGTGCTGCAGACGCACACGTGCAACATGTCAGAGGTCCCCCTGATGTTGCGACATCCCCCCCTGTGATGAAGAGTTGGGGCAGCACAGACTGTGCCGACGATTGTTCTGGGGTCCTGTGACACCCACCGAACGCCATGATTGGCCGTAAAGACACCGAATCTGCCTGTGTGATCCCCACGGCCTCATCATGCCTATCGCTGGGTTCCCTAAATGAGCCCGTCATGGCGCTTAGGCCTGGCTGCGCGGCACGAGCACGCGCTGGCCCGGCAGCTGAGCGCTCCGACAATGTCTGCAAGCTTTGGGACGTGCCCGATTGGGCCCGCGCGCAGCCACTGCAAGCTAAAATGGGGCGCGTCACGAGCCTGGCCGCGAGCCCTGGCAGGGCTTCAAGGCGGCCTTCGGGCGACAGTCGGCCTCCACCGTCGGAGCCTCGCACTTCCAGCGCTGCAACTGAGCTCCCCCCAACACCGCCCCGCTCAAATGCTATCAGAGCCATCCGTGCTTTGCTCGCGCTGGTTGCGAAATCGGAAGTATCTGCTGTATCGAACTGTGGAAACGAATCCACAACGATTCGTAATCTAACTCGTGCGTCTTCGGAGGAACGGGCTCCGCCACCTCCAAGGTCCCGCTGAACACATGAGGGGCCACCAATGGGTCCTGCAACCCGCTCCGGCTCAGGGTGTCGTCCAGGTTGTCGTCGGACGGGGTCTAATCTGTCCAGACCCGCGCACGCAGGCGCGCAAGCGCAGCGGTGGCAATGAGGGCCATCCGCCCCATGGTCTCCGTCGGGGAGCCCGTCTTCATCAGAGCGGAGGCGACATTCCTGTTGTCTACGAGACACAAAATGTCCCGCACCCGCAGTAACTCTGGGACTGTACTGGCCAGCGCCGCCGCTGCCGGAACTTCCCCCTGTTTGATGATGTGGTCCGAGTAGCCGCGCCACCACGCTGCCACCTGCGGGGACGGGTCGAAGACGACAACGTACGGGCGGCGCCCTGGCACGAGCACCTTGGCACCAATGCGCAATCGCCCATCCTCCAAGGAGGCATCAACGTACACCAATATCGGCGGCTGCGGCGGTGCTAACAGCCCGGTTGGCGCATAGCGGACCGCCGCCTGGGGGCCTGGAGGTACCGCACAGAGGCGTGAAGGTTTGACCCCTCCTGTATGCCTGTCGCGTCATCGTAATACTGCCACGCAACGAGGGCGCTCAGCACTGCCCTGCGCGGCCTGCCCATGAGGCTCGAATCCAGCAAACTAAACACTCCGCGAAGATGCGAGGCCTGTCAGGAGGTCAAGTCACCTCTCGCCCACCATAATTCCATCTTCGTCTCGGGCGCCTCCCGCGCCCCAGGTTTCGGGCCACACGTAACTGCGTTATCGGTGATAGTCGTGGCCAACTCTATCAATGCGCCAAGGAAGACAGGCATTGCTACCTCAGACTTACGTTTCTTAGCGGACAACGGGGCCCCCGCGAGATTACGTAAGTTCTTGAATTTTGCCGGCCTGCCGCCGAGCAGCCCCGGAAGCTCGAGGATGCAAATATTGCCAGTTCTCGTCGACATACTGCGCGCACATGATAAACAACATCCGGCGGACTGCTGCCGTCAAAATCTGCGGGCACTCGGTTCAACTGGTTTACCGCGGCACCGAATCCGAAAGGATGGCCTCGAAATGCTACGCCAAACCACTGCCGCTTCACTGGGTGCAATACGGCCAGCCAGTTGCCTGTATCCTCCACCCCCGTCCTCCACGACTGCCTGAAGGTGGAACCAATCAGTCAGCTTCGCGTATGCAGCAAACGCTTCCTGGACGAAGTAGCGCGCCATGAGGGCCAGGATAAAGTCCAAGGAACAATACAAAACACACTCTGCCTCCAAATTCGGAGCATGCGCAGCGAACCCGATGCGGCCTCCCCCCTCCATCCCTGTCACAAAACAATGCGAAGTACACTTGGCGGCGGCGGCTGCGGCGGCTGAGGCGGGGGCAGCGGCTGCGGCGGTTGCGGCGGTGGCGGCGGCGGTGGCGGCGGCGGCGGCGGGGGCGGCGGCGGCGGCGGCGGCGGCGACGGGGGCGGCGGCGGCGGCGGCGGCGGCGGCAGCGGTGAAGGCGGCTGCAGCGGTGGCGGCAGCGACTGCGGCGGCAACGGCTGCGGCGGCGGCGATTCGGCACGGCGGCGGCGCGGCGGCGTGCGGGCGGTGGCGGCGGCGGCGGCGGGCAACAGCGGCGGCGGAAGCAGCGGCGCGGCGGCGGCGGCGGCGGCGGGCGGCGGCGGCGGCGGAGGCGGCGGTGGCGGCGGCGGCGGCGGCGGATTCGCCCCCAGTATATGCCCATCCAAAAACGACTGCTGAATATGCTGCGGCTCGGGTCAGGCTCGGGTGTCACGTATGTGGTTTGGGGGCGGGTGGGAGTGAGCGGGGCGGCTTGCAAGCGAGGAGGGAGTCTTAATCACTGCTCCCTATTAATAGAACCCCCTCCCCCAGGCGACTGGGAGCCAACCCGAATCCCTGCGCCCCCCCACCCACCACCCCTTGTAAAAAACCATATAACACACACTCTGCCCCCACCATCCCTCGTAAAAGATACAGAGAACACTCTGTCTCCAAATTCGGAACATGCGCAGCGAACCCGATGCGGCCTCCCCCCACCATCCCTGTCAAAAAACAAAACAGAGTACACTTGGCGGCGGCGGCGGCGGCGGCTGCGGCGGGGGCAGCGGATGCGGCGGCTGCGGCGGTGGCGGCGGCGGTGGCGGCGGCGGGGGCGGCGGCGGCGGCGGCGGGGGCGGCGGCCGCCCAGCCAGGCGAGTGAGACCCAGACAGCGTGGGGGCGTTCCGTCCCGTCGCGTCGGCGAAGTAGGTGACCCACACGGCTCGAGCCAGAACCCCCAAATCCTCTTGGGGCTCTCCTTGGTGCGTCGACCGCGCCTCACCGAGAATTTCTGGGGGTGCCGAACATTGGGTCCAGATGACCATGGAAAGAGACCCCACAAAAAATGCGAACGGAACATGCTGCACGTGGCGCTCCCTAAGTGCAGCAAAGTTGTGTTTATGTAGAATACTACTTTACTTAGACCCCCGAGTGGCGGATCCTCTCCGCACAGTGATGTCTGCGAGTCGCCGCTCGTGCGCGATGCCGCAGTCGTGCACGTGCAACATGTTACAGGTCCCACCGACTTTGCAACACCCTCCATGTGACGAAGAGCTTGGGCAGCGTAGACGGTGGCCGCCATTTGTTTTAGGATCCTGCGAAACCCACCGTCCCCATGAATTGCCATACGGATATCGACCCTGCTTGCCTGATCCCTACGGCCTGAAAGCGCTTACCAAATTCAAACCATATCTCTGACCACGTCTGCACTAAGCACGAACACCCGACCCTAGCCGCTATGAAACACAACAGTCCTACTGCCAAGCCGACGTCGAACCCCTGTATGATCAAATGTTTAGCTCAACTATGAGATTGCACACCTCGCTAATTGAACGGGGCTCCAATCACCGAATCCAATCACTGCAACGCAGTGCTGCACTATACATATAATGGGCGAGGGTTGTGCCTGGGTCAGGTCGTAGGTCGTATTTATCTGGGCCTTCGCCCGTAGAGACACTATCGAATTGAGGTGTTGTGCACGGGTTAATGGAAAGAGCGGGCTCCAGGTCGAAAACCGGAGCTACAGCCGCACATGCGATTAAGGAAACAATCGTGTTAGAAACCTGGGCGAGCTTCCCAGAAGTTTCTTAAAACAAGCCTGGGCCAATACCTGTTGTGAAAGCTAGAGGGGCGAACGTGCTCAAGAAACTGGGCCAGCTCTCCGGCGAAGTGGTCGAGAAACGCTGGCCCAGCTGTTCGGGAGGAGGTTTCTGAATCAGATGCTCGACTGTAATTCGGACCTGGTCCCATAAGGAGGTTTCCAGAATTCTCGGCCTCGCCCTTCCTGCAGACAGGCCCACTTTAAATGAACCGCAGCCTTCGCTGTCCCAGCTCGGAGGTGGCGTCTCTTGACTCCTGGGTGCCGCTCGCCAGAAGGACTGGCAACACAAAACTAATGGACTTGTTTCATGCTGGCCACCCATGCCTTGGGAACGCTCCGCGACGCCTTGACAAAAACCTCTGGGCTCGAAAATACCAAACCGAAGGATTGGTGTCATGCAACCCCCCATGTGTAAAATGGGCGCCCATGACGCAAATCTATGAGTTCGGCAGCGCCAAATGCAGCGATTTCTGTCATGCCAGCCCCCTCGCCTTATGGGCGCCGCGCGGCGCCATGGCAAACAAATTGGGTTCAGCAGCGCCAAACCTGAGGACGTTTGTCATACCAACCCCTCGCCTCCTGGGCACCCCGATGCTCCATGACAGAAAATGTTGGGCTTGGCAGCGCCAAATCTCATGGCCTTCTCAACATGCCGGCGCGCATCACCCCATGGACGCCCCAAGGGTCCACGGCAAAAACATTAGGTTCGACAGCGCCACACAAGAGGACGTTTGACATGCCGCAGCCCTGTGCCGTGTGGGCGCCCCGCGACGCCATGACAAAAACTATTGGGTTCGGCAAGCCCGAACGCAAGAATTTGTTTCATGCCGACCCCTCGTGCCTCATGGAAACCCACGGCGCCATGACAGAAGACCTCGGGCTCGGCCGCGCCAAAGCTAAGGATTCCTGTCATGCAGCCCCCCCCCGTGCCCCACGGGCGCTAAAGAAATAAGCAGCAATTCCCAATGTGTCAGTTCGTTCCCGTGCAGTATCTTGCCTGTACTCCCACTCAGCCTCCTCCTCAACCTTCTCTCCCTCCTCGTCGTACCGACCCTACTCTATAAACAGACCCATCCCAGCATACAACCACCTCCTAGGCAATGCGTCTTCCCACACGTGAAAGTCGGCAGTGCCACGCTCAAAGCCCAGCTGCAACATCTAACATTAGCTTCCTAGGCGGCAAGCCTGCAAGTAGAACGCTTGCAAAACACGAAACGCCGACGGGGAGAACGACGATGAGCAAGAGGAGCTGTAGCACCAGGCCAATGAGAGACCCATGCTGCTAGATGCAATTGCCCGTGGTCGGCCTGACCTTCGTTGAGTATTGAATATCGTTTAACCAATTCCCATCTCCAGCGGCGTGGCCTGGGCCCCACTGGCCGATTGACCCCCCTAGATAGGGATATAGGTGGTTCCCTTCGGGTTTCGAGGGGTGTATCCCCAACTGGGGTGGTAATGTGGTGGGGATCTCGAAGGGGATGGGGATGGCGATGGGGATCGGATAAACGACACTGAAATATGGTTTTGGAAACGAGGGCTGCCAGGGGTAAGCGGAAAGAAAAGGGGAGGATGCGGAGACGGAGAAGAAAACGGAGGAACCGCAGCCTGCGGGATACGTAAGCAAGTACGGGAGGTGGCGGGAGGGAGGCAGGCTCAGGCATGGAGGTGTGATGGGTGAGGGCGGGGGCACTCGACTTCAACAGCGCACACCCTCGAGAGGCCCCACGGCCACACAACAGAACCCGTTTCCGAGAAGGGCAGCGGGTGTAGGGATGGACGTGGGGAGCGATCTTGCAATGGAATCCAGCACGCGCCTCTCACAAACGGTGCCAGCGTACGCGCTCGCGCTGTCGTGCAATCGCATCAAGCCGAATTCACTACACGGCACGTGGAGATGCACGTGGCGCGCCAAAACAATCAGCGTAGTGCAAGAAGAATTCGGGCATATTTTGCGCCAAGACCGGGCGCTGCAATGAAGGCCTGCGCGCAGGGCGATGGTCGAGCCTGATACTGTTGGACTACAATCGGACCCAGGCCAGAAGAATGTCCCTCAAGAGCATGAAACCCTTTGTCGCCCAAAGCACACAGAACGTCCAACGGTACCCCCCGTCAGGATGCACACGAACATCCAACAAACACGAAGGACACGAGGGTACCATTCCCGAACCGACCTCGATCTTATACCTCGGTCCGACTGTGCTTTTTGTTAGAAAATCCCCACGCTTTGTCAGCGACCACTGGGAACTGCTTGAACTCCTGGTAGAAACTTGCTTACCATTGCGGGCGGCGAGGGGGTTCAGATCCTGCGAAAGTCTCTAGGCACCAGTCGTTCAAGCGATATTCCAATCGCCGGACCAGAACACTGGAATGACATGTGGCTGAACCAATCCGCCACCATGCCCTTGAAACACGAGTTGGGATGTCCACAGGTCCCTTTTGGATCCCCTGGGGTCCCAAACTCCGATCCTGAGGGTTCTTTGAAAGGGCCCGGATCCGAAAGTCTTGAAATTTCCGGGGCTTGCCGCGGGGCCCCTGGTTCTGGGTTTTTCCCGCATATCATTTCGGGCCCACGAGGATCCCAAGACGGGCCGAAAGGACCTCAACCGCTTTTCAGACGGTCCAAGAGGACCCACATCCGCAGAAAGGTCGGTCCAAGGCGCCCAAGATGACCCTCAGACAGCCCAAGAAGTTTCCAAAAAGACGCCCCCAAAGAGCCCCAAGAAATGACCCACAGGGCCCCGAGCTTGTTTTTTTCAATAATCTTGGGGTTCTCGACTTTTCCAAATTCTCATTCTCCAAGACGTCCCAAAAGACCCCCAAAACCACCCCAAGATGGTCCCGGAGGCCCCCAAGAAGACCACAAGACTGCCCAAGATGGCCCCCAGACGGCCCCAGAGGCGCCCAAGACGAAGAGGTGCTCAAGAGGGGGAACACGAACCTGCTCAGTATGCTTTTTCGGTGGTGAAATATGAGACCTCATGGTCACGACCACGGGGGTCGAGGCCTGCAACGAGAGGGCCCATCGCCCATGAAGAAACAAGAAAAAGGGGCGCAGGGGATCGTGCACTAGTGAAAGACAAATCCAAGGTGGTCGCGGATGGGAAAGCTTGAGCCGCAGCAGCAGCGGGATCGAGCTGCTGCGGAGCGGCAACACTGCAAAGGAAACGCAGCACAACCGTGCAACGCACACTCATGTTCAGTATCCTTTTTTCAATGGTGAAGAGTATGGTGCCCATGGCCGCGACCAGGGGGTTCGAGGCATGCAACAGCAGGGCTCATCGTCTATATTACTCGCCGAGGTCGAAGTCCACAACGTAGGGGCAAGGACCATATACGAGAGCGGAAAGGCGCTGACCTTGAGATTGAAAGATCCAAACATACAAGATGATCTCACAAGCCCAGCAGAGTTTTCAATAGTCATCAGGAAAAGCGAAAGGGATATTCCGCAGCCCTGCTAGTCATTGTCTCTTCTTCAAGAACGACGCGTTTATGGCCCCTCAGGAAAGAGCAATCACCGTGCTTCCCATGACATGTCAAACGGCCCGGGTACACCAACGCGAGGTCCCCCGACTCCGTCGCGCAGCCGAGAACAACTCGAAACGCCTTCCTCCACGTGGATCCGAAGGAACACTGATGCACGTCTACCGTTCGGCTGCATGGCAACACAATTTGACGCGTATCTCTGTGCGAAGCCAACGAATTCTCCAACGCATAGGGCACAGAGCGAAGTTGGCACAGTCTCACAATGCACACGGCCAAACGCATGCAACAGTTGCCAGCAATCACCATATCCACGTCCTTTTCTCGAAGCCGAGGGAGACCCACGGGGCGCTCGGCACTTCGAACGGGACATCGGTTACGAGCAAGGGAAAACGACGAACAAGGCGGCGCCGACATGACCGTTCTAATTAGACCAAGTCTAAATGCCGCTTGGTCACCTTGAGATTCAAAGAACTGCGCGCGTCTTGACCCAGCCCATTCCTCAAGTCCTTCGCGCGCCTGCCAACTTCGCCGCCGCCCGGTAATACATCCAGCAGATACGGACTCCTTTGGAAGCGCAGCTCCCTGCTCGCTGGTCCACGCGAGAGCCCAGCTGGCGCGCGAAACGCGGCATTGGCGCGGCCGTTCCCAGCAGCGGCACATCCTCCAACGGCCGCGAGGCCGTCGCACAGTGCGCCTTTGTAGTCTCCTGCAGGCGCTCCCAGCTCTCGTTCAGCCGCTCCACTTCTCGTATCTCTTGACCGATGACAACTTCCTCGTTCGTGGCATCCTCCTGCGACCGCCGTCTCGTTGCCCGGTCCAGGCGTGCTCCGCGGTGCCGGCCTTGGCGCGGAACGACGTCCACTCCGCTGTTCAGAGCAGCGCGACGAAAGATCCAAGAACTGCTGGTAGCTCAAGCCCAGGAGGGGCCGCGACGAGTTCTGGCCCTTCAGGGCAGGGCGCATGTCGCGCATCCGAGTGCGTCGACCCGAGTCGCAGGGGATGGCGTCGTCGGACGGGCCCACTGTGCTCCAAGCAACTCCTGCCTCTGGAAACAGCCATGGGGCCATGTTCTGAGCAGCGTGCTCGCTCGGATCCAGAAAAGAACTGCCGGTCATCCCCGGCGACTCCCCCGGGCGAAGGTAGCACTCCACCGCAATCAGTGCTGGCGCCCCCGCCACGGAGGCTCCAAGTCGGCGCGGCCCCGCAGCCATGGCCGCCCAGATCGCGAACGCCACGGAGGCGCTGCAGGGGGCGGGGCAGGCGTGGGCTACCCATGCGGCCGTAGTCCGAATGGAAGAACATCGCTCCGGCCAGCAACTCCCCCCCGCGCCAGGCCTCGATCCCCTTCGGGACCTCCCCGTTCACGCAGTCTACGAGGAGGGCGCTCAGCACAGTCGGCTCTGGGAGGGCAGCTAGCGAGCCGCGGGCCCAGATGCAGAAGGCGAGGGCGCACTGGTGATAGGTCTCGAGCGTGGCCGCCCCTACCGGCCGCTTCTCGAGGTAGCTGGCGCTCAGCTTTTCCCCGCCCGCGGCGCCTGGGCCCTCCTCCAGAGCAGCAGTCGCCTTCCTCGCCCGGGCCTTGCCACAAGTCTCGAGACGTCTCAAGCAACTGGCCGCGACGGCAAGGTCCTCCGCGTCGCTGCCGTCGCCGCTCTGGCCGTCGGCCGCGCCGGCCTGTCGGCCGATGGCGACGGCGGCCGGCTGCGGAGGCTCGCGGGGTTCCGCCTCCCAGAAGCTCTGCGCTGTCTCCCCGCGCGGCAGCCGAGCTGGCACCCGCGCTGCCCGCCTGGCAGCAAGCCCGCGGCTCCGATCCAGCACGCGGGCCCTCTGCGACGGCGGTGCCGCGGCCGCCTCGCGGTTCGCCGCCCCAGCGCTGGGCGCCCTCGCGCGCCGCCTGGCCGCCCGACCCGGCGCCGGTGCCGGCGCCGAAGGCGCCGCGCGGGGCAGCGTCCTCCGCCGCGAGGTCTCGTGGCCAGGCGGAGCCCCCCGCGGCGGCATCAGCCAGACCTGGTCAACCTGCTGCGGAAACGAGTTTGAGCCAAGATGCGAAACGAGAGTCTTGCTGCTTACATGCTCACGATCGAATATCCGACTGCCTGTGTCACCAGAATTGAACTTGCTTGGGGCCCGCCGAAGAACGAATCGAATACCTCTGGCGACGCAAAAGACAGCAAGACGTCGAACCTGAATGAGGAGCCGGAGATCCCTGGACCAGAATCGGCAAAACAAAACACAACTGACAGGTAATCTCCTAGCAACCAACCGCGACATTCTTTCACTGGCTGGCAGCACGCGGCACGCGACGCAGCCTCCACGAGCGCTCGCGCCTCATGTCTGAGGGTGCCACCCTCGAAAACCCACCTGTCCGCCATCGCGGTGGACCAGTGGGAGTCAAGCAACAGCGAGCCTGGCACCTCGAAGCTCGGATCTGCCTCCCAGCGCTCGCAATCCAGCGCGCGCCGCAGATCAGCGCCCAGCTGGAGGGGTGCCCCGCTCGAAACCCGGGCCACCTGGCCTGTCTTGCTGCCCAGAAAGAAGCCCGCGCACTCGAAGGCGCGCTGCCGCGTGAGCCCAACCCCCAGGCGCCGCCGCAACAGCTCCGAGACACGACCGACCTCGGCGACCACCCCTGGGTCGAGGCACGCCTCCGCCACGCCAAAGCCGAAGAGGCTCGCGCGAGAGTCATAGACGACTGGGGCCCAAGGCTTGGTCCCGCTAGACTCCCACATAACCGCGATGCCCCAGTAGCAGTCGAGCTCATCTCTCACCGCAGGCCACAACGCGGAGAAAGCGCGGTAGCTTTGCGCCGCGAACGAGTATGCAGCGCAAACAATTGACAGCACCTCGCGACGAACCAGGGCCACGAAGGTCACGTGGCCCCGCGCCATCTCCAGCTGCCAGCCTGCGACCTTCCGACGCCTTGAGGGGCAGCGAAAGCCCTTCCGCACCATGGCGAACCTCTCGTCGGCGGGGCGGGTGGCCAGCCGCCCCCCGTCGGCGTGGCGCCCTAGGGCCTGGCCCCCTCTGGGCAGCAGCTCGACCTCGTGGAACTTCAGCCGGTCGCTCTCTGCCGTGCCTCCTGGAGCGCCGCCTCCACGTGCTCGCCGCTCAGCCCGATGACGCCCGCGTTGTCCACGTACATGTAGTGCATGAGGGCGCCCTCCGAATCGGATGCGTCCGGCGCCAGCGAGGGTCCGCGATCGCTCAGCCGCGGGCTGCGGCCGAGAGATGGCCGGCGGTCAAGTCGGGCCTAGTTGGCGGCCTGCGCAAAATACCATGACCACGAGAAGCCTCTCGGCAGCCTCTGACTCACGGGCCGCGCCAGCTCGTTCCGGGCCACTGGGCGGCCCTCAACCAGCGTCTCTCCAGTCAGGGATGCCGTCGGCGGCGGCTAACAGAAATAGCGTCTGATCTCGCCCTCCAGCTACATCCTGTGGAAGCAGTCGGTGACGTCGCCCACGCCCAGCGACACGCAAAGCTGCGTAAACTCGCTGTCCTCCATGATGGGCATCTCGACGCGGCCGAGCCCCTTGCCCGACAGCAGATCGACGCCCGGAGGGGGGGCGGAAGAGGGCGTTGCTCCGCCTGCAATCCACGATGAGCCAGAGGCGCTCTCCATCCAAAAAACACGCTCAATGACCGTCGAATCAATTAAGGCGACGAGGCCGAACGCGAGCGCGCGCCGGACGAACTTCTCATAATTCTGCGGCCGCTGGAGCAGCAGAGGGTCGGTGTAACCACATGGGAACCCCTCAAGTTCTCGCGTTAGCGCTGCTTCATGAGGCGGCAGCAGCATCCTGAAAGCAAGAGCCTCGCCTGCGCAGGTAGCAACGCGGCCAAACTGGGAGCATCGTGGACGCTGTCCGGCAAGCTGGCCCGCGAGCACTCGTGGGGGCCCACACTGGTCGAGCCAAGCGTGGCATATCCCGCCTTGCCCTGCAGCAGCCTGGCGAGGGCCTCCTCCTCTCCGACGGCGCTGTCAGCGTCTATCCAGCACGAGAAGACGCGCTGCTGCACGTACGCCGAAATACGGGGCCCATGTTGAGCTGGCCGATGCTGCTCTGGGACGAGCGGCCTGCCCGATGAACGCATTCATGCAAGAAATTCAAGCTCTCGCAGGCTGCGCTGCCGTCGCGAAGCTATCGGCGGCGCTGCCAGGAGCTCAAGCCTTCGCGCCACTCGGGCGGCGGCTCGGCCAGCAGGGCCACGGGCAGGAAGGAGGAACCCTGCAGCCCCTGGTTGCCCTCTGATCAGCAGGGAACGGTCGGCCAGGCGCGTCACGTTGCCGGCGGGCGGGGCCCGCGACCCCTTTTCTCGTCCGTGCCGGCCGCCGCCGCCGCGGCCCCCGTCACCAGCGCAGCCACCTGCATCGGCGCGCGGGGAGCCTCCCGCCGCCGCCAGCCCGCCGGCGCTGCCAGCGGCCGCAGCAGCCTGCGCGCCATCGCCAGGCGTGGCGCCCGGCGCCTTCGCGCGGGCCCTCAGCGCCCCCAGCTCGTGCTTCTCATTGCTCAGGCGGCTTGCATAGCTCCGCAGCGCCTCGGGCACCAGGTCGAGAAGTTGGACGTTCCAACCAGATGATTCGCCGCACCCCAGTTGGCCTGATCGGCGCCGTGCGCGTAGGCCTCCGCGCACAGCAGCAGCCTCCGCGCGACCACCTACAACGATGCGAGCGTTCGCCAGGTTGTAGGTGCCCGCCAAGTAGGCACTCGACAAGCGCCTGCACTTCGCGGTAGGCCCGGTCGCGCCGCGAGAGGCCCGTTTCCAGGCACCACTCCTGGGCAGATATCTTCGGAGTGCCGCCGTGGCAGTGCATCTTGCGGCACACCTCCACACAAGCTGGCGGACCACGGAGGCTGTAGCCGGAAACGGCCTCCTGGGTGCTTTGCTGCACCACCTTGCGCCACTCCTTGAACCTCGACCCCGTCAACATCGATCCAGCAGGTCCCCCGATCCTCCTGTACGCCGCCGCCGCCTCCGACAGCGGCGCCTCCGCCTACCACCTCGGGCGGCGGTGTGGCGGCGCCGCCGATCTCCCCCTCGGGGAAGAGACGATCGTCCAGGCGGGCACGCGGGGGCTGCAGCCGATCCGCAGCGAAGAGCTTCTCGTCCCGCCAGCCGGCGATCGCCTCCTCCGTCACCTGCTCGATGGGGACCCAATCGCCAATGGCATCGCGGTCGAGCCCGTACCGACCCCGCAGGATGGCCGCCGCCGAGAGCTCGACCTGCCGTCAGAAGTCAGTTCAGCCTTCCATCGCCGACAGGACCCAGCAGCCAGGGGGTCGCTCAACGGGCGGTGGCGGCGGCGGCGGGCCGTCGGCCAGAGGCAGGGCTGGCTTCGCGGCCGCGTCGCCATCGGTCTGAGCCTTGGCCTGCTTCCCGCGCCTGCGGCGTCGAACCCGACGCACCTCCACGGCCGTGGCTGGCGGCGCGTCCTGACGTCGGCCCGCCCAGTAGACCGCGGGCTGCGTCCCCCATCCCGAACCATTACCGCAAGCCGCCCCCTGGCCACGCCTGATCAGGCTGAGGACCTCGTCGCGCTGCAGCTCGCGGTTGAAAACCACAACATCCCTGATTCCAACTGGGTGCCGCCTCCGTTCTGTCCAGACGACCACCGAGCTGAAGTCTGCTAAGTCGTCGGAGTACAAATCGTGCCGTGTACACTAACCAAAATGAAAGACCGGCCGAGCTCGGCCAGCGCATCAGCCGCTCGTGCGCCCAGCCCGGGTCTTCGCGACATTGCACCAGCACTCGTAGCCCAGGGCTCGCGCCATCCAGCGCAATCACGCTACGTGACCGCCCCTCGGCCGGCCGCCCGCAAAGGCTGCGGGGCGGCCTCTTCAGGCGCCAGCGGCGCCGGGCAGTGGCACGCCGGCGCCACGGTGGTCGTGGGCGCGCGCGTGCTCGAGGTGGACGTCGAGCTGGCTCCAGCTCGTGGCCCGGGCCGTCGCGCGGCCAGTCCTCGGCGCCTGGAGCCAGCAGGGGGGCCCCGATCACGCCGTGGGCTGCGAAGCCCCCCAAAAGGTGATGAGGGCCCCGAAAACGCTGGACGGGTAGTGCGTTTGCTGCAGACCCGCTGAAAGCTTGAGCCCCAGCAGCGGCGGGATAGAGCTGTTGTGGGGCGGCAACAAAACCGTGCAAGCAATCCAAGCCTGCCGTCCCAAGAGGCGCCCATAATGCCCCGAGAGGCCCCCAAGAGGCTCCAAGAGGCCCCGACGAGGCCCCAAGAGGCCAGCAAGAGGCTCGAAAAGCGGCCCCAATAGGCCCCGAAACACCCCACCAGAGTCTTCAAACCAGCCTCCAAGAGGCCCCCGAGAGCCCTCGACGAGATCGCAACGACCAATCCAAGAGGCCTCAGGCCCACAACCCAAGCACAGTGGCGGGATGGGCCGAAGGCCAATACGTAGGCCTGCTTGACATGGGGACGGAAAACGCTCGCACTCTGCGAGGGCGCGAGATCGCTTGCTAAGTTTTTGTTGAACCTCTTGGTGTTAAGACTTTGGTACGTCATACACAAAACAAACAAACATCGGTGCGAACATCAATGATGAATATGGCCTCACCGGGCCTTCTTGGTGGCCCTTCTGGCTCCTTTGGGCCGTCGTTGGGCGCTCTTGGGTCGTACTGGGGCCCTCTTGGGCAGACTTGGGGGGTTTGGGCCGTGTTGGGGCCCCCTTCGATGTCCTCTGGGGCCCTCTTGGGGACCTTCGGGCTCTGTTGGGAACCTTTCAAGGCCCTCAGGGGCCTCTCTTGGGCCGTCTTGGTGCCCACTTGGGCCGTCTTGGAGCCATCCAGGGCAGTCTTGGGGGCGTCTTGGGCCGTCTTGGGGCCGTACTGGGGGCCCCTGGTGCTGTCTTTGGGGGGTCCTAGGGGCCTCTGGGGTCGTCGTGGACCGTGTGGAAACCAAAGCAGCAGATATGCTAGAAATATACGTTTTCACCAAACAAGGAATGACACAATGTTTGCCCCTGGGTGGAAGCCTCGTGGAGCATCTTGGGGGCCTCTTCGGCCGTCTTGAAACCATCCAGGGCCCTGATTGAACGCTCTCGGGCCGTCATGGGGCCCTCTTGGGCCTCCCCGAGGTCGTCGTGGCGGTAGCTTAGACCCTCTTGGGGCTGTCTTGGGCCGTCTTGGGGTCCTCTGACAATCTCCGGGGGCTGACTTGGGCCGTTTAGGGCCGAACATGACCGAACATTGGGCCACTAGGCCTGCTTGGCACGGGGACGAAAGCGCTCGAACCCTGTGGGGGCGCAAGATCGCTTGCTCAGTTTTTGGGAGCCTTCTTGGTGTTAAGACTTTGGTACGGCATACCCCCCAAAAAACACCTTGCGAACATCAATGAATATGAGCTCTCTGGGCCATCTTGGGGGTCCTTTCGGGGATACTTTGGGCCGTCTTAGGTCCCTCCTGGGTTGGGTCGTCCTGGAGCCTTCTTGGGCCCTCTCTGAGGCCGTCTTGGGCCGTCCTGGAGCCATCTTGGGCCCTGTTGTGTCGTCCTGGGGCCGTCTTGGAGGCCTCTTGTGCTGTCTTGGGGGAGGGTCCTGGGGGCCTCTAGGGCCGTCGTGGACCCTGTGAAGACCTAAGAAGCAGATGTGCTAACCATGCTCGTTTTCCGGGAAAGAAATGAAACGATGTTTGCCTCTTGGGCGTCCTTTTCAAGGTCTTGTGGAGCATCTTGAGGGCCTTTTTGGCAGTCTTGAAGCCATCCTGACCCTCTTTGAGCGCTCTTGGACAGTCTGTGGCCCCTTTGGGCCTCCCTGATGCCGTCGTGGCGGTAAATTGGGCGCACTCGGGGCCGTCGTGGGCCGCCTTGGGGCGCTTTGACACTCTCTTGGAGCTGACTTGGGCCGCCTAGGCTCAAACATGGCAACAAACATCGGACCCTCCTGGGGTCCTCTTCGGATCCTCCTGGGGCCCTCAATGGCGGTCCTGACCCTTCCGGGGGCTTCCTCGGCCGTCTTTCGGCAGCCGCGGGGGCGACGTCTTCAGCCGACATGGGCCAGAAGATCCGAACAGCCCCCAAACAGTGTAAAACACATGCACAAATCACTGCTGTGTGCCTCCTCGGGCTGTCTGGGGGGTCCTCTGGGAAGGGTCTTGGGCCGTCTCGGGAGCCTCTGGGGCTGTAAGTGGGACCTGGAGCCGTCGTGAAGCCCTCTCGGCGTCCTCTGCGGTTACGGTGGCGGCCTCCAATGGCTCTCTGGGGGCCCTCTTAGGACAACTCGGGGGCCCTCTAGAGGGCCTCTTGGGCCGTCTGGGGACGATCTTGGGGGCCTCTTGGGCCGTCTTGGGGCGATCTTTGGGGCCTCTTGGGCCGTCCTGGTCCGTCGGAAGCACGAAAAGGCGAGAATCCAAAACAAATGCAATAATCAACGAAATCCATGTTCTTGGTTTCCTCGGGTCCTCTCGGGTGTCCTCTTGAGGAGCTCTGGGGCCATCGTGGGGCCCTTTTGGACCGTCATATTGGCATCCGAGGCCATCTTCGCATCCCTCTTGGGCGGTCTCGGGCTCTCTTGGAGCGCTCTTGGGCCGTCCTGGAGCCCTCTTGGACCCCTCTTCGGGCCTTCTTGGGGGTATCTTGGGCAGGAGTTGGGCGCCTCTGGGGCCGTCTTAGGGCCCGGGAAGGCGTTCGGGCCTGGGCCGGCACGGGAACGGAAAGAGCGGACCAGGAACTTGCCCGAGAGGGCTCACGGCACCCGTCGCTCTTGGGAGCCCTGGTGGAAGAGCTTGTTACGTCACCACTCTCTGTTGGGAGCCCTGGTGTTCCGAGACTTTTACGTCGCCGCGCTCTGGGGAGCCTTGGTGTTCAGAGCTTGTTGCGTCACCGATCGCTGCGGGGAACCATGGTGTTCCTCGACGTCGCTGGGGCTTTTTGGGAATCTTCTGGGGGCCATTTGGGACAGTTTGGGGACTCTTGGGCCGTCTTTGGGCCCGCCCAGTCCCTACACCCAAGCAGCCAAGATCCCATACCGCCTCTTCGGGCCCGCTTGGGGCTCTCTTGGGTTGTCTTGGGTCCCTCTTGGGCCGTCTGGGGGCCCTCTTGGACTGTTTTCGGCTCGTTTGGGGGGCCTCTGGGGCTGTCTTGGGCCCGTCTGGGGGCCCTCTTGGGCGTTTTGGGCCCCTTTGAGGCGCCTCTGGGGCCGTCTTGGGACGATCCTTGGGGCCTCTTGGGCCGTCGCGTCGGGGCCCTTCTGGGATAGAAAAAACAATTACTCCGACGGAAGGACCCCACATGAGAATCCTCTGGGCGAATCTGGAAAAAGCCCTCACCGTCGTTCTTGTGATTGGTGAGGCGTCCTGGCTGTCTCTTTTGCACATATTTCTTCTCGCCCTGGCGCGGGCCCTCCCCCCACTCCCTACGTTGCCCCCGACCTCGCCCTCCTGTTTTGGCTCTGGACATTCAGAAAGTGGCCCGGGAGTTGTGTTCTGGGAACACGAAGATCACGAAGTGGCCTACAGTTGGCTCCGGGCATTCAAAATGCGGCCCGAGAATGGTGTTCTGGGAGCACGAAGAACAGGAAGTCGCCTACAGTTGGCTCCGAGCATTCAAAATGTTGCCTGGGAATGGCGTTCTGGCTGCGCGAGAGCCCAAAAGTGGCGACAGTTATAGGACTTGGATGACCCGCTCGGATTAATAACATGATCCGCGGGCCCCATAGGGAGAGGGCTCCCGCTTGAGACTTCCTCACAATTCACTCACAAATGTGGCCTGGGAATGGCGTTCTGGCAGCGCGAGAGCCCAAAAGTGACGACAGATATAAAACTTGGATGACCCGCTCGGATTAGTAACATGATCCGCGGGCCCCATAGGGAGGGGGCTCCCGCTTGAGACTTCCTCACAATTCACTCACAGATGTGGCCTGGGAATGGCGTTCTGGCAGCGCGAGAGCCCAAAAGTGGCGACAATGACAGGAATTGGATGACCCGCTCGGATTAGTAACATGATCCGCCGGCCCCATAGGGAGGGGGCTCCCGCTTGAGACTTCCTCGCAATTCACAGGCGAGTGAGTGAGTGAGTGAGTGAGTGACTGACTGGTGATGATGATGATCATCACACTCTCTCACGCGCACACTCATCATCATCATCATCATATGTGAGTGCTGATGAGTCAGTGAGTGAGTGAGTGAGTGAGTGAGTGAGTGAGTGAGTGAGTGAGTGAGTGAGTGAGTGTGTGAAGGATGATGAGTGAGTGAGTGAGTGAGTGAGTGAGGAATGAGTGATGATGATGATGATGATGATGATGATGATGATGATGATGATGATAGTGATGATGATGATGATGATGATGATGATGATGATGATGATGATGATGATGGTGGGTTCCTGTTCCTGCGCTGGGTGTCCAGAAAAAAAAACACCTACCTTGGATGTGGGAAAGAATCCGAAACAACTGCAAAACCAATAGGGAAACTAAGGTTTCTGGCCTCTCGGGGGCCCTCTTGAGGCAGTTTTGAGGCCCTCTTGGGGCCCTCTGACAGGTTCACCCAACGAAAATATTAAGAAACAGGCCATGGGAACCGCCCGGAAGCCGCTTCAATCGAAAAAACCAATTGGAACGGGCCATTAGACCATCTCGTCCGGGCTTGCCCCCCTCTCCCGTACCCCTCCCTATAAGGGCATTGCCCTCTGCGAAACGTCTCTCGCTCGTACCTCGCTCTTTCCGTCACCTGGGCTGGCACGGGAACGGAAAGACTACATCAGAAACTTGCCCGAGACGGCTCGTGGCACCGTTCGCTCTTGGGAGCCTTGATGTTAGGAGTTGTTTGCATCACCGCTCGCTATTCGGAGCCTTGGTGTTAAGGGCTTTTGACGATACCGCTCGCTCTTGGGAGCCTTCGTGTTAAGGGCTTGTCACGTCACTGTGAGCTCTTAGGACCCTTGGTGCTCAAAGCTTGTGACGTCATCGTTCGCTCTTCGGAGCTTTGGTGTAAAGAGCTTGTCACCTCAGCATGGGCTCTTGGGAGCCTTGAGTTCAGACCTTTTCACGGCAACGCTCGCTCTTGGGAGACTGGGAGCCTTGGTGTTCAGAGCTTGCAACGTCACCGCTCGCTCTGGGGAGCCTTGGTGTGAAGAGCTTGTCACCCCATTATGGGCTCTTGGCTCTTGGGAGCCTTGGTGCTCTGAGCTTTGACGTCACCGCTGGCTCTGGGGAGCCGTGGTGTGAAAGTTGTTCACGTCACCGCTCGCTCTGGGGAGCCCTGGTGTGACGAGCTTCGCGTCTCTGGGCCTTCTTGGGGGTCCTGTTGGAGGCCTGCTGGGCCCTCGTGGAGCCATCTTGGGCAACCTGGGACCCTTTTAAACCGTCTTGGGGCGTCTTGGAGTGCTGTGGACGTCTTGGAGCTTTCCTGGGGGCCTCTAGGGGCCAGATTGGAAGCCTCATGGGGCCCACTTGGTGCCCTCTTGGAAGCCTCTAGACGCCCTCTTGGGCCGTCTTGGGGCCGTCCCAGACACCTCTTAGAGCGCATTGGGGCCCTCTTGGGGGCATCTTGGGACGATCTTGGGACGATCTTCGGGGCCTCTTGGGCCGTCCTGGGCAGTCGGAAGCCCGAGAAGGCGAGAACCCGAAGAACTCACAAAACCTTACGGAAATCTATGTTTGTTGCCTCCTCTGGGTCGTGTCGGGGCCCTGTCGGGCTCTCTTGGGGCCTTCTTGGGCCTTCCTCGGGCCCTTTTGGGCCGTCGTGGGGAATCTCTGAGGTCTTGGAGCTTTCCTTCGGGCATCTTGGGGCCATCTTGGGAGCCTCATGGGGCCCGCTTGGGGGTCTCTGGGGTGCCTCTCGTGGCCCTCTTGGGCAGCCTTGGGACCCTCTGGGGGCCCTCTTCGGGCGCCTTGGGGCCCTCTTGGGGGCCTCTCGGGCCGTCTCGGGGAGATCTTGGGGGCCTCCTGAGTCCGTCGAAGTCCGAAAAGGCGAGAATCAAACAAACATACAAAAACCGACTGAAGATTCATGTGTTGGGCCTCCTCAAGGTCCTTTGGGGCCCTTCTGGGCAATCCTGAGGCCCTCTTGGACGAATGTTGGGCCCTCTTGGGCCGTCTTGGGGCGTCTTGGAGGCCTGTGGCCGTCTTGGTGCTCTCTTGGGGGCCTCCTCGGGCCCTGTTGGGAGCCTCTTGGGGCCATCCTGGGGCTCTCTTGGGGTCGTCTTGGGGCCCCTCGTGGGCCGTGTTGGGGCCCTCGTGGGCCGTGTTGGGGCCTTCTTGGCCCGTCTTGGCGCCCTCTTGGGACCTCTTGGGGCCCCTCGGGCCGTCTTGGGACGATCCGTTGGGCCTCTTGAGCCGTCCTGGGCCGTTCTTGACACACTTGAGAAGGTTAGAAATTTCTGGCTTCCGCAGGCCCTCTAGGGGGTCCTCCTGGGGGCCTCGTGGACCTTCTTGGGGCCCTCCTGGGCCGTCTTGAAGCCATCTGAAGCCATTTTGGCACGCTCCTAGGCGATCCTTGGCTTTCTGGGGCGCGTTGGGCCATCTTGGAGCCCTCTTGAATCCCTCTTGGGCCGTCTCGGGGGCCTCTTCGGAGTGTCGTGGGCCGTATGGGGCGCCACTTGGGCCGTTTTGGGCCCCCGGAGGGCGATTAGACTTTGCGCCCAGCCTCCCCCCTTTTGACCGCCCCTCACTGGGCCGACGCCCTACCAAAAACGGAACCGCGTGAACGCTCTTTCCGTCACCTAAGTCCCCGCTCCTCGCGCCGCCCCAGGAACCCCTCACTAGAGGGCTTCGCCCAAACTCAATGTTATCACTCGTGCCTCGCTCTTTCCGTCACCTGCTCGGCACGGGGACAGAAAGCGCTCTTACTCTGTGAGGGCGCGTGGTCGCTTGCTCAGTTTCTTGGAGCCCTCTTGGTGTTAAGATTGTGGCACGTCAAACAAGAACCGAACAACCAACCTGGAAAAATCAGTGAATGTGGCCTCTCTGGACTTTGTTAGGGCTCTTTGGGGAGTCTTGGAGTTCCCTTGGGTCATCCTAGGGCGCTCTTGGACAGTCTTTGGGGGCTTGGGCTGTCTTGGGGCCCTCTTGGAATCCTCTGTGACCCTCTTGGGGACTTCCTGAGGCCCTCGCAAGGCTCGCTTGGGGACCTTTTAGGGCCCTCAGGGGCCTCTCTTGGGCTGCCTTGGGGCCCTCTTGGGCCGTCTTGGGGCCGTCTTGGCTCGGGGCCCTCTTAAGCCGTATTGGGGCGATCCTGGGTGCGCCTTGGCCCGCCGTGGACCTGGTGAAAACCAAAGAAGCAGGTGTGCAACCGATGCATGGTGTCCCAAGGGAATGGGGCGAGATTTGCCTCTGGGGCGTCCCTCTGCAGGCCCCGTGGAGCGCATTCATGGCCTCTTTGGCCGTCTTGAAACCATCCTGGGCCCCTCTTTGAGCGCTCTCGGGCCGTCTTAGGGCTCTCTTGGGCCTCCCTGCAGCCGTCGTGGCGGTAGCTTGGGCGCTCGTGGGACTCTCTCGGGCCGTCTTGGGAGGCGCTCTTGGACTTGGGCCGACTAGGGCCGAGCATGGCCGCAAAGTGGGCCAATCAGATCTGGGCCCTCCTCCCTCGTACTCCCCCTTGTGGTTCCTCCCTGCTACCGGATCGCGACGCTAGGCGCGCTTTCCGTATCCTGGGGCCGCTCAGGCCGACACACATCCCTGTTGCGCGCCGTCGAAGTGTATAACGTATAATGGGCCACCGCCCCGAGCAAATCACGCGAACCGAAGGACAATGTGGATGCAGCAGACGCCAGCGCGCCCTCACAGGAAGCGAGACACCTGGGCCGGCACGCTCCTCCCCCTGAACCCCTTCCTGGCATACTTTCACTCCTCCTCATCCTTCTTCTCCTCATCCCTGCATCCATCATCATCAGCCTCGTCCTTCTCTTCTTCCTCCTCGTCCCCCTCCTCCTCCTTTCCCCCTTCCCCTTCTCCTGCTTTCCCCCTTTCCCTCCTCCTCCTCCTCCTCCTCCTCCTCCTCCTCCTTAGCATCTTCAGCCTCCTCCTCAGTCTCCTCCTCCTCCTCCTCCTCCTCCGCCCTGGCACCCTGCCGCCGGGCGCACCCGGGCGGGCAAGGTGAGACGGAGCACTCTCAGGTGAAGGCGGGAGGGCGGCGGCCTGCAAGAGGAAGAAGAAGAGACGAGGTGGGAACACGACGAGGCGGAGGAGCTTGCTGCGCGCTCCTCTCGGCTCGACTCGGCCCGCGCTCCGCTCCGCCAGGAAGGCCGGCCGCCGGTGGCCCCGGCGGCGCGGTTGGCCCCGTGCCGAGCGCGGGTGTCGCGGCGAAGGAACAGCACACACCCATGCCCGCAGGGGGGGTCGGAGGGAGGAGGGCTGGGTATGGGTGCGGGTTGTCGGACCCCAAGGGGGAGGCTCCCGTTCCAGCGGGGACCGCTGTCCTGATGGGCCTGTTATCCACCACCACCACCACCACCACCACCACCACCACCACCATGAGTTGGAGGGGGACGGACGAGGAGGACGAGGAGGACGAAGAGGAGGAGGAGGAGGAGGGGGTGGAGGACAAGCTAGGTGCGCTCGCGTCATATCTGACGTCCTACCCCTCCCTCCCATCCCTTACCATGGCGCTGATTTTCTCTATCCGCGGACGCGTGTCGTAGCGGACCTGTGGCTCCGCGCGCGCGTGCGTAGTGGGTGGTGGTGCACGTGCGTGCGTGCGTGCGTGTGTGCGTGGTTGTCGTGGTGGTGGTGGTGGTAGTGGTGGTGGTGGTGGTGGTGGTGGTGGTGGTGGTGGTGGTGGTGGTGGTGGTGGTGGTGGTGGTGGTGGTGGTGCTGGTGGTGGTGGTGGTGGTGGTTGGTACTGGTGCTGGTGCTGGTGGTGGTTGTGGTGGTGGTGGTGGTGGTGGTGGTGGTGGCGGTGCGGCGCGGTGGTGGCGGGCGGATGGGCGCGCGAGAAAAAAGGCCCGCGCTGGGGCGAGAACGCCATCCTGAACGACGGAGGCCAAACACCGATCCGAAAATGAGGCCCACGCTGCAGCGGGAGCACGATTCGGAACGATTCGGGAGCAGAAATGAGGCCGGCGCCTCAACGAGAGCAGCATTTTGGGAAAAAATGACGCCGGCGCCTCAGCGAGAGTCGTTTCCCGGGATTTCCCGGGAATCCTGTGTGTTAAAAAACAGTACGCGGAGGGTGCGCGGCCATCACCCGGACGCCATCAGGGGAAGAGGGAGAGTATTTTCATATTGAGTAATTGTGGAGGACGAGGAGGAGGACGAAGAGGAGGAGGAGAGGGTGGAGGAGGAGGAGGAGGAGGAGGAGGAGGAGGAGGACACCCTCGCCCTCCAAGTGATGGTGGTGGTGGAAAAGAGGCCCATTCCTATGCGACAGCACGCACCCATAGCTCCCTCCGTATGTGTTGTTCGTTCGCAGTGTCAGGTGTGGCTCGCTCTCGGAGCTGTCCGTTCGGACCGAGTACCACTGAGAGCGAGCGACGGTCGGGAACTTCTGCTCAGTGTGTCGCCGCGTGCTCTGGGCGACCGCGACGTGGAGAACGTGTCGCACCGAAGCGCGGTGGGCCAGAACCGGCGGAACTTCACGCTATCCCACAAGGCCCCGACCGCAACAGGGAGTGAGACTCGGCATGAGGTACAGATCAGACGAAGCCAGGACGAGGACATCATCGGGTGAGGCTACATCGGGATTCTCTGAGATTCGGCGGCTCTGGAGGATGTCTCGGGCGCCACGGCCTTCTCAGAGCATTCCAGAACGCTCTGAGAGCGTTCGGGAACGCCCTGGAACGGATTGATTCTCGCCCTAGCCTTAGGTCGGGCATGTCCTCCTACAGGCGGATCTTAGATGAAATATCAAAAAGAAACCAAAAATGCTCACATATACTCGAAACATAATCAAAACATCGTCCCCGTTCTTGACTATTTTTGAAGGCTCCTCCTGTAGAGGGACAGGCCCGACTTCAGCCTAGCCCCGTCCGAGCAGAGGTCCCGGTGGACACGGGTCCTGGACCACCAACCAAGGCCTCCCCCGAGGACCGGCGTTCCGTCCCGACACGCCCGAGCCCTGCAATCTCGCTCGGGCGTCCCCTCCCCGTGCTCTCTTCGGCCTCGTGCGTGCACTTTCCGAAAAGACGATGCAAGGTGCTCCTCGAGGGGCCTCGCCGAAGAACAAATCCACACGTCCGAGCGACGCCACGTCTCTGGTGGCCCCGGGGCAGCCCCAAGCCAGCGGGCGACCTCGAGAAACCTCTCGGCGGCGCGCGCGAGCGGTGGGCGCCAGGGGGGGGCGACCTTCCAAGAAGCACTGGGCGCGAGAACAGAAGGCAGAACATCCAGCCCCATCAAAAGCACCCCGACAAGTGAAGCCGTTTCGCAAGCGCACCCAAGAAAGGAATCGACCAGAGCAGGGCTGTCCAGGAAACGCCCAGGGCCGTTTGGTAAACGCCAATTGTCGAGGTCTGGGTGGTTCTTCCCCCCTTGAGGGAAGAGCCCGGAGGCTTCCGAGAGGGAATATTAGAGGACGTAGGAGGAGGGAGAGGAGGGGAGGACAAGCTAGGTGCGCTCGCGTCATATCTGACGTCCTACCCCTCCCTCCCTTCCCTTACCTTAGCGCAGATTTCCTCCCTATTCGCACAATTGGATGTCGTAGCATGGCATAGCATCACATGGCATAGCATGGTGTTGAAGATTAACGCGTAGCATGACGTAGCCTGGCATTGCGACGCCCCAGCATGAACGGGGGGGCTTCTGCGGCCCAACAAATCAAAAAGTCGGCACCGAATGTGGAATCACTTTCGATGGTTTCTTCGGGAGGCATTTTTTAAGATTTTGGGTCCGATTTGGAAGGACCGAAAATCAGGCCGTGGCATGGCACTGGAAATAATGACGCCAACGCTTCAGCGGGAGCTCGATTCGGAACGAACGGAAGCGCGGAAATGAGGCCAGCGCTGCAGCGGGAACACGATTCGGAACGAGCGGTAGCCTGCTTCAGCGAGAGTAGCATTTTGATACATACCCAAGCGCGAAAGCGCGGAAATGAGGACGCGTAGACTGACCTAGCATTGCGTGGCGACGCGCCAACATGAAGGGGGGTTTCTGCGGCCCAACCATTCAAAAAGTCGGCACCGAATGTGTAATCATTTCAGATGGATTTTTTCGGGTGGCATTTTCTAGATTTTGGTGCGTGTTTGGAAGGATCCAAAGCCATGCCGTGGCATGGCGCTGGAAAGAGCGACGCCAACGCTTCAGCGGGAACTCGATTCGGAACGAGCGGACGCGCCGAAATGAGGCCAGCGCTGCAGCGGGAGCACGATCCGGAAAGAGCGGTAGCCCGAAAAGGAGGCCAGCGCTTCAGCGAGAGCAGCATTTTGGACAACAAATCTAAGCGCAGAAGCGCTGAAATGAGAACGCGTAGCCTGACATAGCATGGCGTGGCGACGCCCCAAAATGAAGAGGGGGCTTCTGCGGCCCATCAATTCCAATAATCGACACCGAATATGTAATCACTTCCGGTGTTTTTCCCCAGCCCTCCTGTGCTGGGCATTCGTTTTGAATACAGCAGTGCGGTCGCCCCGTCCTTCCTTCCTTCTCCTCCCCTCTCCTCCCTTCCTCCTTCTCTCGTGCTTCCCGTGTTCCCCTCTCCTCTTCTCTCGTGCCGTCTGCGATCTGCGCAACTGTCGCCACTTTCGTGGGCTCCTGGAAGGCCCAGCGGAGGTACGTCCCAGGCGGACAACCTCGGTACCTCGCCGCCCCGTGGGGGGCTTGCGATCTGCGCAACTGTCGCCACTTTCGTGGACGCGGACCACCTCGGTACCTCGTACGTCCCACGCGGACCACCTCGGTACCTCGCCGCCCCTTGGGAGGCTTGCGATCTGCGCAACTGTCGCCACTTCCGTGGGCTCCTGGGAGGCCCAGCGGATGTACGTCCCACGAGGACCACCTCGGTACCTCGCCGCCCCTTGGGAGGCTTGCGATCTGCGCAACTGTTGCCACTTTCGTGGGCTCCTGGGAGGTCCAACGGAAGTACGTCCAACGCGGACCACCTCGATACCTCGCCGCCCCGTGGGGGGCTTGCGATCTGCGCAACTGTCGCCACTTCCGTGGACGCGGACCACCTCGGTACCTCGCCGCCCCCTGGGGGGCTTGCGATATGCGCAACTGTTGCCACTTTCGTGGGCTCTTGGGAGGCCCAGCGGAGGTACGTCCCACGCGGACCACCTCGATACCTCGCCGCCCCCGGGTGGGCTTGCGATCTGCGCAGCTGTCGCAACTTCCGTGGGCTCCTGGGAGACCCAGCGGAGGTACGTCCCACGCGGACCACCTCGGTACCTCGCCGCCCCGTGGGGGGCTTGCGATCTGCGCAACTGTCGCCACTTCCGTGGGCTCCTGGGAGACCCAGCGGAGGTATGTCCCACGCAGACCACCTCGGTACCTCGCCGCCCCCTGGGGGGCTTGCGATCTGCGCAACTGTCGCCACTTCCGTGGGCTCCTGGGAGGCCCAGCGGAGGTACGTCCCACGCGGACCACCTCGGTACCTCGCCCCTGGGAGGCTTGCGCAACTGTCGCCACTTCCGTGGGCTCCTGGGAGGCCCAGCGGAGGTACGTCCCACGCGGACCACCTCGGTACCTCGCCGCCCCCTGGGGAGCTTGCGATCTGCGCAACTGTCGCTACTTTCGTGGGCTCCTGGGAGACCCAGCGGAAACACGTCCCACTCGGACCACCTCGATACCTCGCCGCGCCCTGGGGGGCCTGCGATCTGCGCAACTGTCGCCACTTCCGTGGGCTCCTGGGAGGCCCAGCGGAGGTACGTCCCACGCGGACCACCTCGGTGACGCGGACCACCTCGGTACCTCGCACCCCCCTGGGGGGCTTGTGATCTGCGCGGCTCCTGGGAGGCCCAGCGGAGGTACGTCCCACGCGGACCACCGCGGTACCTCGCACCCCCCTGGGGGGCTTGTGATCTGCGCAACAGTTGGGCTCCCGGACGGCCCGTTTGTGTTCACGTGTTGGGCGCTTTGTTTCAACGCCCCCGTGTTCCATTTTGTATACTTGCCGTTCCTCTGCTTGCTGCGCTCTTCTGAAATCACTGCTGGGTGCTCTTCTTGCGCACTGCGGGTCCTTCAGAATGCCAGTCAGCATTGAGTAGTCCTGAGTAGAATCGCCACATGTATAGAAAGGGTTGGATACGTCACAGGTTTTTGATGGTTTGGGTGCGTGTTTGGAAGGACCCAAAGCCATGCCGTGGCGTGGCGCTGGAAAGAACGACGCCAGCGCTTCAGCAGAAACTCGATTCGGAACGAGCGGACGCGCCGAAATGAGGCCAGCGCTGCAGCGGGAGCACGATTCGCAACGAACGGTAGCCCGAACATGAGGCCAACGCTTCAGCGAGCAGCATTTCGACAAAAAGAGCCCAAGCGAAAACCAATTTCCTCGGAATTCTGTGCAAAACCCAATACGCGGAGGCGGGGCGGCCATTTCCTGGACGCCACCAGGGGAGAGAGGAGAGTAGTATTCAGATTGTTTACTCGTTGAGGGGGAGGAGGAGTGGAGAGGGGGGATGGAGGAGGAGGAGGAGGAGGAGGAGGAGGAGGAGGAGGAGGAGGAGGAGGAGGAGGAGGAGGAGGAGGAGGAGGAGGAGGAGGGGGAGGGGGGAGGAGGAGGAGGAGGAGGAGGAGGAGGAGGAGGAGAGGAGGAGAGGGAGAGGAGGAGGAGGAGGAGGAGGAGGAGGAGGAGGAGGGGAGGAGGAGGAGGAGGAGGAGGAGGAGGAGGAGGAGGAGGAGGAGGAGGAGGAGGAGGAGGCGGAGGAGGAGGAGGAGGAGAGGAGGAGGAGGAGGAGGAGGAGGAGGAGGAGGAGGAGGAGGAGGGAGGAGGAGGAGGAGGAGGAGGAGGAGGAGGAGGAGGAGGAGGAGGAGGAGGAGGAGGAGGAGGAGGAGGAGGAGGAGGAGGGAGGAGGAGGAGGAGGAGGAGGAGGAGGAGGAGGAGGAGGAGAGGAGGAGGGGGAGGAGGAGGAGGAGGAGGAGGAGGGAGGAGGAGGAGGGGGAGGAGGAGGAGGAGGAGACGAGGAGGAAGAGGAGAAGGAGGAGGAGGAGGAGGAGGAGGAGGAGGAGGAGGAGGAGGGAGGAGGGGGAGGAGGGGAAGGAGGGAGGCCTTCCTGGAAGCCCCCCCCGCCTTCTTGGACGGCCGCCCCCCTCACACCCCCTCCCCCTGCGCTCGCTGCCTGTCTTTCTGCAGGACCCCTCCTCCTGCCTGTGGCGTCAACGAAGGGGGGATGACAGATCACGACCCGAGGCACGTGCGCGGCCCAGGTCGGCGGCGCGCAGAGGGGGGAGAGGGGGAGGGGGGCAGGCTTCTTAGGAGGAGACTGCTTCTCAGAAGGTGACGGCCCTACATCTACAGACTAGGCCCAAGAAGCGTCGGGGACCTGCTGAGCCGGGTCAATTCGAACCCGGGTCAATCAGGCCTCGCAGGATCCTGCAGGATCCTGCGCCCAAGCCCGGGTCAGTGCACCCCTGGCTCTGCAAGATCCTGCAAGATCCGGCGCTCTGACTGGCCCCCGTAGCACCGAAAAAGGAAGCCATGGAATCCCGGAACCCCTCCTCTTGGACGCCACCCTCGTGATCCTCGCGCCGAGCTGTGGAAGTCCAGGCGGGGGGCGCCGCCGCGAGGCACCGGCCCCGCCACCCCCCCTCGCAGCCTCGCGTGGCCGCCTCCTCCCCCCCTGCGGGCCCAGGGGTACGGTGAGGGCATCGGGCCAGGACCCACTGGATGTAGTGACACATTCGACGATGGATCGGCTGCGAGCGCGGGGGGAAGCGAGAGGGGGCGGGCCTTCCCAAAGGGCTCGAAAGTCCCCCGATCTTCGGAGAAGTCTTCGAAGGCTTCCCCTGGGACACCAGAACCTCTCGGAATGCGCGAGGGCTTCTGAGAAGTCCCGCCGCCTTCTGGGAGGGCCTTCTCCCTCTCGCTTCCCCCCTCGCTCGCCGCCGAATCGTATAAGGAACCACTGGATAAAGTGACGTATTCGATGATGGACCCCTGGTTACCCACCAGCCCTGGGCGCTCATCGGCCGTCGTCGGCTGTCTTCTGGCGGTCTTCGGCGGCTTTCTGCAGGTCTTCGGCGGTCTTCGCAGATCTCCGGCGGTGTTCGACGCGAAAGATGAAGGAGGTGCGGTTAACAACGGGTCCATGATCGAACACCTAAAATAAAGAATCCGTGGTCTGGAAAGCTGGTGGAGCACCAATTGGAGCGGGTTGCTTTACGATTCGCGAGAACGGCCTTTATTCTGGATGCTCCCCCCCGCCCCCCCACCCCACATGGAAAACCTCACGGTTCGCGCGGGCGCCGTTTGGGAATTGCTAGGGGTAGCTAACTCTCAGACGGCGCCAGCGCGAATCGTGACGTTACCAGTCCCCTCCCCCCTCCCCTCCACCCCCCGGGGAACGGCCGTTATATCGCCAGGGGATAAAAAAAATGGCCCATGAGGCTTAGCCATGAAATCACCACCGCCCTCATCAGGTAAGGAGCCGTCCAAAATCTGAAGCTTCTTGGCACATTTCTCAACCGACGCCCCAACCGTAGAGAATCGAATGCTTGGGGCTCTCTGGGCCCCTTCGGCGGTGGACAGACCTCCCTTTAGCAAACCTCCCCTTAGTGAAAACGGCCTAGGACCGGAACCGACGGACCTGGACCCACAAAAATGACGGCCGCGACGCCCTCTCGCGAACCGAAAACGGCCAATTCCTTAATTGACGTGTCAGGGTAGGTCTATCAACCTCCGACCCCTTCTGGGGGCTTAGGCCTCCAGGAGCCCTCCCCGCGTGAGCCCTCGGGAGCCCAGACCGCCACATCCGACGCTAGCGACCTGGGGGCGAACGCGATGCGCCCGCGCGGCGACAACCTCGCCTTCGACCAGAAGAGCGTTAACTTTACCCCGCAGACGCGAGCAGAGCTGCGGGCAGCGGGAGGAGACCCCAACGGCGACCTCGTCGCACTCATCGGGGTGGCCGACGACGATTTCTGTGACGCGGCCGGTGTGGCGCCATTTTTGGCCAGAGGGGCCCGGCTTCGGGCCTCGACCGCCAGAGAAGGGGTCGTGGTGAAGAAGGCGGCCTCGGGAGGTCCAGGAGCCCACGCACCGAACAAATCGAAGCGCCCAGATGTCTGGGACTGCAGTCAACCAGTATAGTGAGGGTGCGCGACAAGGATGCAAGGGTCTTGGACACCCATTTCGAAGCTTTTCGAGCGGGGCGCGGCCAGCGAAGGCGGCGAAGGATGGACCGAGGAGGCAAGGATGCAAGGGGACCCTTGGGAAGGTTGCCCATCCTTACTATGCGGGTTGACTGTACGGACGAGAGCGAGGGCAGGAATGATGGAGGGCGGGGGGCGCAGAACGCACTTGGCCCCCTCTGCGGCCCAGGCTCCCCCGGACCTCTGGAGCACATCTGGGGACTCCGAAAAAGTCATGGGAGACCCCGGGGGGAAGGACGGCGGGGAAAAGGACGAGGGGGAGAACGAGGAGGGGAAGGACGAGGAGGGGACTGACGAGTTTGACTCCCAGCCGGGAGCTCTGGGGGTGTGGGGAGGGCTCAATCTGAAAGACCCTCTGCGGTTGCCCCGCCCGCGCTGCCGAGCCTGGACCAGCAGCTCCGGCATCAGGCCGCACAGCGGGCTGCCTGGGCTCGCAGAAAGGCCGCCGGCGGAGCGGAGGCTCCCGGCGCACACGCGCGTGGCGGCGCGCGGGCTCTGAGGCAGGCTCGCGCCGCGACGACGCGGGAGCTGGCTTCTGACTGGTATGGGGCGCACAAGGACATCCTAGTACTACACGTCCTCCAGGGAGGGGGGGGCGTGCGTCCGATCCGAACATAGAATCGAGCCACCATCTCGTAGTGCATCGTTTCCCGAGCGGTGTGGCCAGAGGCGCCCGCCACGGAGCGTATTCGGTGCGCGCGTCGCGCCTGGGGTGGGGCGACGCACACATAGTACTAATATGTTGGGGTGACGCCGATGGTAAGGCTCCGAACTGGGGCGCCGCCTCTGGTGGCGCCCCAGGCGTCGGTACCGCCTTGGGCTACTCGTGCCTCGTTCGACCCCGAACGATCGCGCCTTTCCGTTTGCGCCGCTGGGTCTCGCACGGATGGTAAGCTGGACCTGCCCCACAACTGGCGCTGCATCCCCCCTCATATTCCTTCTCATGTTCCTTCCTCCTCCTCCTCCTCCTCCTCCTCCTCCTCCTCCTCCTCCTCCTCCTCCTCCCCCCTCCTCCTCATCCCTCACCCTTTGCCCCCTGCCGTACCCTCTGCTCCTCCGCCCCTTCCTCCGTCGTCGTCATCGTCGTCGTCGGCGTCGCCGTTGTCGTTGTCCTCGTTGCTCTCCTCCTCCTCTCCTCCTCCTCCTCATCCTGCTCCTCCTCCTCCTCCCCCTCCTCCTCCTCCTCCTCCTCCCTCCTCCTCTCCTCTTCTCCTCCTCCTCCTCTTCCTCCTCCTCCTCCTCTTTCTCCTTTTCTCTTCCTTTCCTTTCCTTTCCTTTACTTTCCTTTCCTTTCCTTTCCTTTCCTTTCCTTTCCTTTCCTCCTCCTCCTCTAACCCATCCTCCTCCTACACCTCCTCCTCTCACTCCTTCATCTCCTTCTCGTCCTCCAACTTCTCACGCCTCCCTGTCCTCCTCCTCTCCTCCTCCTCCTCCTCCCCTCCTCCTCCTCTCCTCCTCCTCCTCCTCCTCCTCCTCCTCCTCCTCCTCCTCCTCCTCCTCCTCCTCCTCCTCCTCCTCCTCCTCCTCCTCCCCTCCTTCTCCTGCTACACCCCCTCTGCCATCCCACTCCGTGTTCCTCCAACTTCTCACGCCCCCACGCGTTCCCTTCCCCTCCCCTGGAACTCCCTGGAAAAGCAAGGTGCCGTATCACCGTACTCGCTTGGTCGCGGTCTTGCCTCGCAGACCCCAGAGAACGAACGGAAAGCCTGGTCGCCTGCTGATGTTGCTACACCTCCATCCTTGGTCCTTCAAGATCATCTCCCACTCCTCCGACCGCATTCCTCCTTGCTCGTCCCCCCTCCCCCATGCCCCTCCCTCCACGTCTTCATCCCCTCCTCCTCCTCCTCCTCCTCCTCCTCCTCCTCTTCTTTCTTCTTCTGTTTCTTCTTCTTCTTCCTCCTCCTCCTCCTCCTGCTCCTCCACCCCATCCTCCCCCTCCTCCTCCCCCCCCCATTTCCTCCCCACCCCCTCCTGCCTCCAGCGAGGCCCTGGAGATCGGGCGGCATTGCAAAAACAATGGAAGGTCACCGTTGCTATCGGCGGCGCACCCGCAAGGGAAAAGAGAGGGAGCAAGCCTTCTCAGAGGGTGGCGGGGCTTCTCAGAAGCTCTTCGGCCTTCCAGAAGCCGTCTCTGTCTTCGGAGAAAGCTTAGACAACTTCTCGAAGACCGGTGGCCTGTCGAGCCTTCCGAGAAGGCCCGCACCCTCTCATTTCCCCCCTGGGCTCGCCACCGATTCTTGCTCCCAAGGCCTGTCGGCTTCAGAACGCCTTGAGGCCTCGGGAAAACTTCAGCGAGCCCCAAGCCCCCAAGACGGCCGACGAGGGCTCCAAAAAGGATCTTCAACCGAGGGAACGAAGTGTGAAGTTTCATACGCACGCGACTTGGGACAGCGCGCTGAACTGGCGTGGGTCGTAAATTCACCGTGCGACCGTCGGATGTCGGCCCCACGAGTCCCCCGCAAAAGACTACAAGATCTCCACCATAGGCTCACATAAGCGCCCGACATATTCGTGAATATGCATCCAGCAAGACGCTGAGAGGAGGAAAACGCTGAAGACCAACACGACACATGCAACACACTAAGACAAACACATTCAGAGGCACCAAGCTGGTTGCTCTCGAAACACTTCATTAATATTGCCTCACGAAAACTTCTGGGAACCCCAGCTCACCCCCCAATACGGCACAAATATGCCTCAAGAGAGCCCTCAAATGACCAAAAGACTGCCCAAGAACCCTCCAAGACGGCCTGAGGGCCTCCAAGACGGCTCCCAAACCAAGGGAGCGAAGATTAAGACTCATGCGCGTTCAGACCGCCTGCCGAACTGGCGTGAGTATGAATAAAACTTCAACCTCCTTCGCGTTGCGCTTGTGCGCTGGCACGGTGGTAGTGCTTGCAGTAAACAGATGCGTAATACATGCAGTGTGGTATGGCCAGACAGCTCAGGGATGTCATCAGCGGGGACGTCTCTCAGAAAAGACAATATCCTCCAACCCCTCCACTCCACTCGCGTAGCTTATGCAACTTCCAATTTCTTGACACTGCGCCCGAGGAAACCCCGAGCAGGAACCAACCATGCCCCAAGCAGGGGCCCATCATGTAAACACTCCTCCATTAGTGTAGCACCTGCGCGGTTTTTGCTCATGGTGAAAGATCGATCCTTTAGGAGCCTCGGGGGGGGGGGAACAAAAAAACAACTCATGCTGAAAACGACCGACCATCAATCCGTGGAGCTGGTGAGAAACGTTTGAAGACGAAGGCGCGCGAATCCGTGAAGCTGCAGCGCAAACCGCATGTGAAACAGACCCTCCCTGCATCTGAGTACTTGCCCGACGCGTTTGAGACGAATGTGCGTGGCGCTGACGCGAGGGCCACGTGTTGAAAACCACCTCGCATCCGTCCGCGAAGCTGATGGAAACATTCAAGACGCACCTGCGCGGCACTGGAAGCAAAAGCCTGCTGTCCAGCCTCAGGAACTTTTTTCGTCGCGGCGCGGCAAAGGCGATCCGCACGCGCGTCTGGACGACACTGGGGCGTGGAGTCGCGAAGTAGCCCGCACGCAAGAGCGAGGGAGGAGCGGAGGCGGCCGCGCGAGAGGGCGAGGCGCGGGGTGCGCACTCACACAGCGGGGCTGCGGCGGGTGCGTGGGCGCGGCCTGGCTGAGGGTCAAAACTGGCAGCCACTGCGGGTCGGCGTCGCAGCGCACCCGGGGTGGGAGGCCAGCAGCCACAGTGCGGGCGAGGCCCAGCAGCCTCTGGGACATGCATGGTGCGAACATGTCAGGCGGAACGCCTGGCCCGCCCAACCGGTCCGTCTGGCGGTGCGACGACGAGAAGTTACTTAGAAGGAAGGGGGCGGAGGGGGAAGAGCAAGGACGAGGTCGACAGAGAATGAGGAGGGGAGGGGACGACGCCGAACCAAGAACCCCGCGCGTGGGTAAATTTATGTTCGTGTCGCTACTGGGCGGGCTCTGGGACCCACGCATACAAAACATATGGCATTTCTTGGAAACTCACCGCAGGGGAAGAGATGCCATCTCCATCCATCCACCCATCGAAGGCGAGGCCGCGAGGCCCTTGCTGGAGCGCGCCATCTGCTAGTTCATTGGCAATGGAAGTTGAAGAGGAAGTGAGCCAATCAGCAGCTGCAGCGCGGGCGAGCCTTTTCCCCTGGATCGGATCCACGCCAGCACGCGGCAGCGCCACCTGGCGGCGTTCCCGAGGCGTGGCAAGCGCGCCGCGCTGGCGCTGCTCGGCGGTTCCCCGCCCCCCCCCCCGCCCCTCGTGCTGCTGCTACCCATGAGGGGAGGAAGCCACTCCACGAAAATCTATACGTAGACACCCTCAAAAGGGTAGAGGGCAGCGGTGTATGCACGTATATATATATATACATATATATACACATATGAATATATGTATATATACATTTTCACACACACTCACACACGAAACAAATGCATGTACCTTCACGGAGGGCGGCGGTGTATTGGGTGGGAGGCTCCCAGTGGTGATCTATGCACCGCCACCCTCCCCTGACGCCTACAACCAATCCCTTGGAGGGTGTCTGAGTATGTTTTTGTAGCGGAAGGGAGGAGACAGAGGAGCTGGGCCCCACCTCCTGTTCCCGCAGACCCTGCTCACGCCACCATGCCTGATGCTGCTGGTCTCCCTCCTGCCTCTCCTCCCTGACGCTGGGCGCTGTCATCGCCTACACGCAAGGAAACGACAATGGGCAGGAGGGACATCCCGTGCGCGGCCTTCGGGGGCCGCGGGGGAGCCTTGTCAAGCACGCGAACCAATGCTGTGGCCATCCGAGTCGGCCGCACCAAGGCTACTCCAGCGAAGGGACACGTGTGCGAGCAGACGGCGCAAGCGATTCTGGCAACGAGCGCCTGGCGATTTCGATCCCTCCTTCCCTGGCCTTCGCCAGGAGAGGTGGGCGGGTCAGAAATGTCGCCGGGTAGAGAAAACTACAATAATGCGGGAACCAGGGAACGACAACGCAGGGGGGCGGCGGAGGAACCTGCGACACAAAGCGGGACAAGACACGACAAAACATCGCAATCGAGCTCCCCGGTAAACCGCGTGGAATAGAACAAGCTCTGCGCGCTGCATCGGCAGCTAGACCTCGATTGCAAACGCAAGTGGTCTGTCGGGAGCCACCCGTGCGGCCTCGTGTTGGGCAGCCCCCCAAATAGGCGGACAGCAAGCAAGTCGAGGAAACGGAGGGGAAGCAATATCTGGCAGGCGGCGGGTGGAACAATTTCCGGTGTGATCGCGATGTGAGGAGGGAGGGCGGATGCCCTCTTTCCGAAGGGAAGGGAAGGGGATGTGTCGCCGCTGCCGGCATGTGGAAAGGTCCACTGCAGGTGGTGGTGGCGGTGGTGGGCGCGAAGCTGTAGGCAGCGGCGAGAGTGCGGTCAGGGCGTCTTGTCCACCACCCCGCCACGCTCGCCCATGGCCCCGCTGTGGTCGGGGGTCGGGGGCTGCGTACGCCGGCGGGTCGGTGGAGCAGGCAGTACACTTGTCGCTCATCCCCCCCCGGCCCACCCACCCCGTCCTCCCCGCTTCAGGGCGACGGGATGTACACGTCGTTCATTTCTAATCGTGCTCATTTCAAATTGTGCTCGTTTCTAATTGTTCCTGGCCCCCCAGTGGCCAGGAAGAGGCCCAGGATAGAACAATTAGGAATGAAAGGATCTTGCCCCCCCAGAAAAACCAAGAACTTTCGAAGACTTAGACATGACAAATGTGTATACATACGCGCTTCATTTTGCCAGGCCCACCGTCGGCTCCGGCGCAAGGCATATGCCTCCCTGGCCACGGCAGGGGAGCGTACAGACCGTTCCTGGGCCCAGTCAGGGTGGGCCTGGCCAGGGGCAGTGGATGCGTACAGATCCCGCCGCCCTACGCTTCACCAGCAGCGGCAAGGGCGACGGTCGAGGAGACGGCGGAGCCTCGGGGCTTCCTAAACGGGGGTTTGGCTAAATGGGGGCTCAGGCTGTTTCATATGCCCCCGTTTACTGTGCCCCCGTCTACGGCGCCTAAGGCCCCCTGAACGGGGGCATAGCCAAACGTGGAAATCGGCGTTCCCCGTGCCCCCCTTTGCCGTACCCCCGTCTCTGGCGCCCTGAGAGCCGTGAGGAGGAAGAAGGCCAGAGCTGAGGAGGGGCAGGCACGAGCGTTTCAGTGGTGGCGAATGTGCCAGGCGGCTGGCAGGTGCTTGCGACCGAATGGTCTGCGGCTGCCGCCGGTCAAACGCGTGGCGGAACGCGCCGATATTGTCTTTATTACCCCACTCCCACCCCCACTGCCCACACGAATACCCTTCCCATAAGAGCGGGGTGGGAGAGGGTAGCCGGGGTGCTGTAATGCGGCAACTATGAGCAAGAAGGTGGGCCGGAGGGAGACACATAGATTCCTCGGCGAAGAAGACGTGGCACTTATAATATAAGATGAGGGTGTGGAGGCCGTGGTTGAATCGGCTTGCTGGTGGTTTGCTGTTCGCACCTGCTTCCGCACTGCCACTGGACGATAGCATTGGATGGGTTGGGTGGTCCGGGGGGGATTGCTATCGCCGCGTTCGTCGCTGCTTTAATTGCTGCTGGTTCGCTGGAGTTGCTTCCGCCGCGTGGCCGTGGGTGCGAAGCGTTCGAAGGCACAAATGTCGAAAAGAATCTGCCGCGCGTCCAGTGAGACTGGCGAGAGTCAGGCTGTCGCGTGGTTGGAACAAGATTGGAAGGAGGTTGAGTAAGAGTTGCCGCGCTCCGCTGGGGCAGCTCCAGATGTTCGCGGCGACGGCCGCTGAACTGCCATGGTTTGGGTGGATCGGGTAGAAAATTGCAGGAGTGGAAGTAATGATGGTGCGGTAGTGTGCCTTTTTGACGAATGGGGCCTGCGTCTTGGGTCCATCGCCCAACGCGGGGACGGAGCTGACCCAGTGCTCTTGGACCTGTAGAGTCTTCGCTTTCGCTCTCCGTAGTATCGGTGGCTGCCTCAGCTGCTGCAGGCCCTGCAGGGCGCTGTAGCGGGTTGGGTGCTTGTGTGGTGGGCGGGCTGGGCTGGCCGCCTTTGTCGTAATGGGAAGCGGATGTATGGGTCGGGTGCGCGGTCGAACTGCTGGTGCGCCGTACTGGTCGTGGTGCTCCTCGGAGTGTGCGAGCGAAGTGGTCGCCCCATCCCATTCTCGTGTGAAGACCGCCGTGACATGGCAAATTCCCTGTTAGAAATGTTCAGCGTCTTCGACCCCGCTGGTCTGCAGGAGGGTCATGATATTGTCGACGATGAGCTGGGTGTACCGTTGGTGCTCTGGGATGGACCCGAATGACACAAAGGTCCTGCAACCTACGGACACGTCCCCAATCCGAATCCGGACCCCCCCCCAATAACACATGCATATGTCCAAATACCTGCAGGGGCCAACGCAGACGTCTGAAAACCATTGTGGGTTCGATAAAAGCCTCACCGATGGGGTCCGGATAGATTGGTTCGGAAGATCGCGCTGCATCACCAATTCATCGCCGACGCATCGGGGATGTATCCAAGACGTCGGATGTTCATCGGCCACGTTGGCGTGCAGAGAAAATCGGGCCCCACATCGAGCCTCATCGCCGAAACATCGGCGATGCGGCGCGGTCATCCGACCCCGTCTGCTTATACCCCCATTTGGGGAGCCTGGATCGTGGATTCGGGAAACCTAAGGGCCAAGGTCCGAAGCAGGGATTTATCCATAATCGCTGCCCGGGGGATCGATCATCGGGGAACTCGGCAGGCGGCGGATGTGGACCTAGTCGGGGCCTGGGAGCCTGGGAGGGGATCGATTCGGGCCCTAAGTAAAGTTGCAGCCGAGTGCAAACATGCCAAAGGGACGCAATCACATAAGCATCCAGCGGTACAGAGTTGACAAACAGCGCGTCGACTCAACTGGAGGATGGTGGGGGGGAGGAGAGGGAGAACGAGGAGCAACGGGAGCAGGAGGCGGAGCAGCGTAGGAAAAGGAGCAGGATCGCACGCGGCCCTGGCGAACGTATTCTGGCCAACGTATCACGAAAGCCCGCGCAAGCCGGTTGGCCAGCCTGAAGAACTAGGGACCTGGCAAGCGGGCTCGCGCAGGCTGGGAATGGGCCGAAGTTTCTAGCAGATATCAAGAGTTAACACGAGTCTGCGATACACCATTAAAAAAACAATCTCCACCCCCTCGTAGTCGGACTCGACCCACAAACAAGGCCAAACCAGCGGGTCGGGGGAAGGACCGAAGAGGAGAAGGAAGAATCCAACTCCACATCACGGCGCGGGCGGAGCTTGCGGGCTCACAGGTTCCGCCTGTCCAGCGCAGCAGCGCGGGTCTTCATGTGGTAGCTAACGCTGTCGCCGACTCACGAGTTGTTGGTTTCGAGGCTTGGTGTAGTTTGAGAAGACGGGGCGCTGGTATATGTAGTATGAGGAGAAGAGGCGCTGACGAGCAAGAACGGGGGGATAGTAGGAGTAGGAGTAGGAGTAGGAGTAGGAGAAGGAGTAGGACTAGAAGTAGGAGTAGGAGTAGGAGGAGGATGAGGAGCAGGAGAAGGAGGAGGAGGAGGAGAAGCGAGACGAGGAGGAGGAGCAGGACGAGGAGGAGGGGAGGAGGAGCAGAAGGAGGAGGAGGAGGAGGAGAAGGAGCAGTAGGAGGGAGGAGGAGCAGGAGTAGGATCAGAATACACAAAGGGTTTCTCCGAACCCTCCCCCGGCCAAGCCGCCCCCGGCCACCACGACGACCAGCGGCACAGGAGCAGGAGGAGCTCGGGGTCCTGGCGCCGCGCCGTCGCGGCGGGGTCCGTCGATCGGGCTCGGCGTTGCAGCAGTCGCAGCGCCGTCGCGCTGAAGGCCCTGACCTCGAGAGGCCTAGAGCCAACAGGGGCACACTTGTGTCGACCGCCGCCCTCCCCAGCGAAAAGACGCCCAGCCACGAGCCTCCTGCGGCCCGGCGCACAGAATCGCGAGGGCGGCGGACGGCGCGGAGGAGGCACGGGGGAGGGGGTGGCGGGAGAGGAGGACGCATGACGCAGCATACACAGTGGAGTTATGGCAAGCACGAGGCCAAGCACAGATGAGACAGGACGGGCCCGCGAGAGCCCAGCGGAAGAAATCTCAGCGAGCTGACCGCGGAGAGCGGCACCCGCCGAGGGATGGAGACAATCTGCTGCATCGTCGCGAGCCCTGCGACGCGCAGGGGTCGGGGGCTCTGTGGGGCAGTCGGCCGCGAGAGCATCGAGCCTCGCTGTGCCGATTGCGACCCGAGCTCCACCTCGGAGGCAGAAATGCGGGTCCGATCGGGCCGTGAGGTGCCCGTCACATTCGAAAAGGACCTCCGCTCCCCCGCTCGGCACAGCACCAGCAGGGTCCAACCCCCTCCTCCTCCTCCCCCTCCTCTTCCTCCTCCTCCTCTGCCTTCAAAAGACGGACACGCCAGCGAAGCCCCTCACGACGGCGCGGGCTAGGCACACGACCACCTGAGACGTCTCCATCGTGCCCCCCTGGCTTGAACACCTTCTTGGCAATAGCAGGGGTCCGAGCAGTGGCCACACAGTACCTGTACTGCACAGCCTGAGGCCTGGGCGCCATGGCCACAGGATCATGGGAGGTCAAGCCAGCCCATGCCCTCTTAAGTCCTTGGAACCATAGGTGGCTCTGGGGCCGACTCGGCCGCCACATCAGGCAGAACACGAATGAGCTGAGCAGCCCTAGACAGGAACATTGACAATGTTATTGGGTTGAGCTCATAACTTCGCAAAGACACCGGCACACGAATTGCCTATGACACGCCAACTCTTGTCAGCCTCGGCCCTGCGCTCGAGAAAGTCCTGAAGCGACAGATTAGCAGGAGTCCGGATAAATGCGGGCTGAAACTTCTGGCTGGCACAATCAAGACATTCGACGTGCGCGCGATGACAGATCACACTCAGACTGAGGGTCGAACATCAGGCCCTCTCGCAAAAAGGAAGAGGTGGCCGATATTCAATACAGGGGCAACGCTGCCAACTGGTCCGAGATGGACCGCTTCCAAACCCGCCCTTCCCTCGCTCCGCGGAACCGTCTGAAACCGACCAGAAAAATCCTGGTGGCGAGCCCTCAAAGGCGTCGGATTTTTCTTTACCAAGCTCCACCCGCACACGGTGGCCTCGGGCACCTAACTGAACCCGCTTCCTGGGGTCAACCTGAACCTGCCCCAGGGCTCATCCACGCGACCCCACTGGAACTCCAACTGCTTGGCCACGAGCTCGGGCATTCGGATCGGGACAGAGGGGACCCGCACACGAAAGGAGCACGTTCCCCATCAGGACGCCCCGCGGAGGAGGAGATCCCACGCACATTGGGGAAGGCCGTCTCAGCTTCCTCACGCCCGCTTGAGGGGAAGGCCCTCCGACAGTCGGAAAATCAGGCCAAGAGTGAGAGAAGGGACCCCCGTCGCGCCCGCCGCCGCCCTCCCTCTCCTCGTCTCTGGTCCCTCGCCCTTATGATCCTCCTCCTCCTTTTTCTTTGCCAGGCCGCCGAGCGCACACCCGCTCGTGGCGTCAACCTCCTCCTCCTCCTCCTTCTCCTCCTCCTCCTTCTCCTCCGACCTCCCTCCCAATCCCCCCCCCTCCTTCCCCTCAAACGTTCCCAACAAACGCACAAATGGGGGGGGCGTTTCCAAAACGTGGCTCTCGCCTTGGCGCCGGGCACATTCGTCTCCTCCGTGTCTGGCAGCTCCCCGGTTGGAGGGTCGTTCTCAAGATGTGTCTGTCGCCTCAGCGCACTTGTCCCGAAAACTTACAGCGGTGACAAGCATGTCGGAAGAAATGTGTAGAAAGATGAAGTCGAAGATCTTTGGAAGTAGACTGGGCTTCCGCCCGCCCCCTGAAGAGGGAAGAGGAACCACCACCCGATTCTTGACATAGAAAGGCGCCTAAAATAGATACGTGGGCATCCAAAAATACGTGCTTTCAACGACCGGCTGTGACACGGATAGACGGCCGCTTGCTTTCGAACGTGCGGTTCTCTCCTGAGCGCAGTGCGCCCCCGCCTTGGACATGTTCAATGGTTGCGAACGTGGAGGGCGGCTCCTGTTCAAACAGTGGCTCTCGCATATGTCCCGCGCGCATTCGCCCCAATACAATCAGGCAGCTGAACAAATGTGGGGTGGCTCCTTTTTCCCAACCATCCTGTGGTGTTGGGTCCTCGTTTTGAAGAAACGGTCCCCGCGTTCTCCCCTCCTCCTCCTCTGACCCCTCCTCCCTCCTCCCCCTCCGCGTCAGCCACACCCACTTCGGCACACCCCTCACACGCTTCGTGGCCCCATAGGGAGCTCCACCGAGGGCTCCAGTGGCTGCGTTCGCATGGCGGCACCGCGACCATTTCGGCACACCCCTCACACGTTTCGTGGCCCCATAGGGAGCTCCTCCGAAGCCCCCAGTGGCTGCGTTCGCATGGCGGCACCGCACCCATGTCGGCACACCCCTCACACGCTTCGTGGCCCCATAGGGAGCTCCACCGAAGGCCCCAGTGGCTGCGTTCGCATCACCGCACCCATTTCGGCACACCCCTCACACGTTTCGTGGCCCCATAGGGAGCTCTACCGAAGGCCCCAATGGCTCCGTTCGCATGGCGGAACCGCGCTCATTTCGGCACACCCCTCACACGTTTCGTGGCCCCATAGGAAGCGCTACCGAAGGCCCCAATGGCTGCGTTCGCATGGCGGCACCGCACGTATTTCGGCACACCCCTCACACGTTCCGTGGCCCCATCGGGAGCTCCACCGAGGGCTCCAGTGGCTGCGTTCGCATGGCGGCACCGCACCAGCACACCCCTCACGCGCTTCGTGGCCCCATAGGGAGCCCCACCGAGGGCCCCAGTAGCTGCGATCGCATGGCGGCATCGCGCCCATTTCGGCACACCCCTCACACGCTTCGTGGCCCCATAGGGAGCTCCACCGAGGGCCCCAGTGGCTGCGTTCGCATTGCGGCACCGCACCTATTTCGGCACACCCCTCACACGTTTCGTGGCCCCATAGGAAGCGCTACCGAAGGCCCCAATGGCTGCGTTCGCATGGCGGCACCGCACGTATTTCGGCACACCCCTCACACGTTCCGTGGCCCCATCGGGAGCTCCACCGAGGGCTCCAGTGGCTGCGTTCGCATGGCGGCACCGCGCCCATTTCGGCACACCCCTCACACGTTTCGTGACCCCATAGGGAGCCCCACCGAGGGCTTCAGTGGCTGCGTTCGCATGGCGGCACCGCGCCCGTTTCGGCACATCCATCACCCGGTTGGTGGCCCCATAGGGAGCTCCACCGAGGGCCCCAGTGGCTGCGTTCGCATTGCGGCACCGCACCTATTTCGGCACACCCCTCACACGTTTCGTGGCCCCATAGGGAGCTCCACCGAGGGCTCCAGTGGCTGCGTTCGCATGGCGGCACCGCGCCCATTTCGGCACACCCCTCACACGTTTCGTGGCCCCATAGGGAGCTCCACCGAGGGCTCCAGTGGCTGCGTTCGCATGGCGGCACCGCGCCCATTTCGGCACACCCCTCACACGTTTCGGGGCCCCATAGGGAGCTCCTCCGAAGCCCCCAGTGGCTGCGTTCGCATGGCGGCACCGCGCCCATTTCGGGACACCCCTCACACGCTTCTTGGCCCCATAGGGAGCTCCACCGAGTGCCCCAGTGGCTGCGTCCGCATGGCGGCACCGCGCCCATTTCGGCACACCCCTCACACGTTTCGTGGCCCCTGAGGGAGCTCCACCGAAGGCCCCAATGGCTGCGTTCGCATGGCGGCACCGCACGTATTTCGGCACACCCCTCACACGTTCCGTGGCCACATAGGGAGCTCCACCGAAGGCCCCAGTGGCTGCGTTCGCATGGCGGCACCGCGCCCATTTCGGCACACCCCTCACACGTTTCGTGGCCCCTTAGGGAGTTCCCTCTCATTCGTTCAACCTGCTTTGCGGCACTCGTAACTGCATATGGTTGGGTCCATCGCCAGGATAATTTTATGTGGCTCTCGTCTGAAGGCCGCACACGCTCGCTTAAACTGTTCGACGACATGCGCAGATAGAGGGCAGTGTCTCGGCCGAGCGCCACGCACACTCGTCCTTCAAACATTCGATCAGCTGCACAGGTGAGTAGTGATTTCGTTTCGGAACGAAACTCTCGCCATAGCGCCGCGATCATTCGACCAAACGAGGGGGTGTTCCTTTCCACAGTGTATTCGCCAATGCTGGCCATCGCTCGAGACCTCCTTGCGATTCATGCAGCTCTCACTCTTCAGCAACCTGCATGCTCGACCTGGCCGTTTAGGCCCGACTTCCCGACCAACCCGTTTGTGATTAACCGCAGTAACCCACCTGGTTCTGCCACGTGTGTTTTGCTCCGGGCCCCCCTCTTGCGAATCCCGTGCTGCCCTCCCTTCCATCCGGCCTTTCCTCGCCTGCCTTACAGGCGGCAAAAAAGGAAGGTATGCCCCTAGAGGGAAGACGATCGAAGACGAAGAAACTGGGTATCGAGGGTTCGGGAAATACGTTTTGAATGACACGCGTGCAGGTAAGAGCGAAGTGTCTCAAAAAATGGTTGCTGAATTCCCACTTCTGAAAAGTAATTGTTGTTGATACCTCCTGTCCGGTAGCCATGATATGTTTCTAACAAAGTGTTCCTCCCGGGGCTCGCACAGTGTTTTTTGCTGCTGCCAAAAGGAATTGGATGTCACCAAACTGCGATGTTGGCCCCCGGTTTGCAACAACAACAACGGTTCCCGCGTGATACTTTCACGCAATTCCTTTCCGAATCGATCTTTCGTGCGGGACTGCCCTACAACTTATACAAGACTCGAGCTGTCGCGTGGGGCTTCCTCACGACACTCAGGAATCGCGCTCTCGCTGTGGACTCCCTCGGCACTCAGGAGTCACGCTCTCGACGCGTCCAGCACCTTCGACTCTCAGGAATCACGCCCTCGCTGTGGACGTCCTCGCAATCTGCTCAGGAATCGCGCTGTCGCTTGACGACTTCCTCGCGATTTATGCAGGACGCACGCTTCAACAACCTGCCTGCCCCTTGTCCCTTGCTTCCATCCGTCCTCTGTTCCCCTGCCTTAAGGGCTGCGCGACATACACGGTGCAGGTAGGAGGGATATACCCCTAATGGGGGCACGATTGAAGACGACATGGCGGGGGAAATACGTGTTGCATGGCATGCGAGCAGATAAGAGCGCACAACATTAGCATGATTGCTGTTGTTGTTGTTGTTGCTATTGCTGTTGGTGTTGCTATTCTCGCTGCAGTTGAACTTGCATTCGAAGAACAAGTATGTATTACAGATCCCCCGTCTGGTAACCATCAAATTTGTTCAATGACAGTGCTTCTCCTGGGGCTCGCCATTTACCAAAGAAAACGGCAGGGTCACCAAACTAAGCCCCGGGCCGCCCGGTTTGCAACCACACCGGCTCCCGCGTGATACTTCTGCACAGTTTCTTTCCAAATCGACCTCTCTCGATCTCGGCCTACATATATATATATAGATAAATAGAAATCGCGCTCTCTCGTGGGACTTTTGTCGCAATGAATCCAGACGCCGTGCCCACGACACTCAGGAATCACGCTCTCGCTTCGAATTTACTCACACTGTGTTTGGGAATCGCGTTATCGCTCGGGACTTCCTGGCGATTCATGCAAGACGCACGCTTCAGCAACCCGCCTGCTCGACCTGGCCGCCTGGGCCCGCCTTCCCGATCCGCCCATTAGGGTCTACCCGCCCGACCTGCCCGTCTGGTTCTGATATGTGTCTTCTGATCCTCGCCGCCCTCCTGTTATACCCTCTCTCGTGCTGCATCCTCCTCCCTCCCACTGGTCCCTTCCTTCCATCCGCCCTGTCAGCCCCCGCTTTAGGGACTGGACGAGATAAACATGTTGCAGGTAAGAAAGATATACCTCTAAGAGGATACGGTCGAAGACACAGAGGGCGGGTATCGACGGTTTGGGACATACACGTGTTGGATGGCGCAAGAGCGGGTAAGAGCGACCAAGTTTAAGCTTACGGTTGATGTTGTTATTCATGGTGGTTGCGTTGCTGTTGTTGTCGTTGTCGTCGTCATCGTCGTTGTTGTTGTCGCTGTTGTTTTTTTGTCCGATCCATCCTGTGGTGTTGGGTTCTCGTTTTGAAGAAACGGTCCCCGCGTTCTCCCCTCCTCCTCCTCCTCCTCCTCCTCCTCCTCCTCCTCCTCCTACTCCTCCTCCTCCTCCTCCTCCTCCTCCTCCTCCCGCTCCTCCCTCCTCCCCCTCCGCGTCAGCCACACCCACTTCGGCACACCCCTCACACGTTTCGTGGCCCCATAGGGAGCTCCACCGAGGGCTCCAGTGGCTGCGTTCGCATGGCGGCACCGCGCCCATGTCGGCACACCCCTCACACGTTTCGGGGCCCCATAGGGAGCTCCACCGAGGGCCCCAGTGGCTGCGTCCGCATGGCGGCACCGCGCCAATTTCGGCACACCCCTCACATTCTTCTTTTCCCCATAGGGAGCTCCACCGAAGGCCCAGTGGCTGCGTGCGCATGGCGGCACCGCACCCATTTCGGCACACCCCTCACACGTTTTGTGGCCCCTGAGGGAGCTCCACCGAAGGCCCCCATGGTTGCGTTCGCATGGCGGCACCGCACACAGTTCGGCACACCCCTCACACGTTTCGTGGCCCCATAGGGAGCTCCACCGAGGGCTCCAGTGGCTGCGTTCGCATGGCGGCACAGCGCCCATTTCGGCACACCCCTCAAACGTTTCGTGGCCACATAGGGAGCTCCACCGAGGGGTCCAATGGCTGCGTTCGCATGGCGGCACCGCGCCCATTTCGGCACATCCCTCACACGTTTCGTGGCCCCATAAGGAGCTCCGCCGAGGGCTCCAGTGGCTGCGTTCGCATGGCGGCACCGCGCCCATTTCGGCACACCCCTCACACGTTTCGGGGCCCCATGAGGAGCTCCACCGAGGGCCCCAGTGGCTGCGTCCGCATGGCGGCACCGCGCCCATTTCGGCACACCCCTCACACGTTTCGTGGCCCCATAGGGGGCTCCACCGAAGGCCCCAGTGGCTGCGTGCGCATGGCGGCACCGCACCAATTCCGGCACACCCCTCACACGTTTCGTGGCCCCTGAGGGAGCTCCACCGAGGGCCCCAGTGGCTGCGTTCGCATGGCGGCACCGCACACATTTCGGCACATCTCTCACACGTTTCGTGGCCCCTTAGGGAGTTCCCTCTCATTCGTTCAACCTGCTTTGCGGTACTCGTCGCTGCATATGGTTGGGTCCATCGCCCGGATAATTTTATGTTGTTGTTGATGTTGCTGTTTGTTGTTGTTGGTGATGGAGGTGGTGTTGCTGTTGTTGTCGTTGTCGTCGTCGTCGTCATCATCGCTGTCGTTGTTATAATTGCTGTAGGTAATGCTGTGAATGTTGTTGATGTTGATAGTTGTTGTTGGTTGTTGTTACGTTGTTTTGTTGATTGTTGTTTGTTGTCGTCGTCCTTCCCGCGACTTACCCGCGGCACGCCCCGCGGCCCACCCGCGACCAGACCACGACCGCGGCCCACCCGCGACCCAACCGCGACCCACCCGCGACCCACCCGTCAACCGGCCCGCGACCCACCCGCGACTCACCCGCGACGCTCCCGCGAGCCAAACGCATTGCTCTAACGAGAAAATCGGCGCCTGCGACGGGCTCGTTGACACTTGCGGCGGGCTTCTTCAGAGCCTCGCAAACTGCCGACGTCCCCGCCGCCCCCTCACTCTTATCCGCAACTGTCGGGTGAGACGTATTCAGATTGGGAATTCTTGATCGGGGAATTGGTCTGGGAGTGAATCGCGAGGACGTCTCGAGCGGTAACCGCTCCCTGTGGGGTCTCCACCTCCATGTCCGAATCAGAACGGGTCATCCAAATCCTGTACCTGTCGTCACTTTTGGGCACTTCAGACCTGAATCGGAAAGACATCGCGAGGAAGTCTCGAGCGGGAGCCCCTCCATATGGGATCCCCACATCCATGTTCGAATCCGAGCGGGTGCTCCAGACTCTGTAACTGTTGTCACTTTTGGGCTCCTCAGGCCTGCGTCAGCAGGAAGTCTTGAGCGAGAGCCTCGTCCGTGAGTGAATCGCGAGGGGATTTCGAGCGGGAGCCCCTTTTCCCATGGGTCACCGCCTCCAGGTTCGAATCCGAATGGGTCATCCAGATCCTGTAACTGTCACTAATTTTGGGCCCATCAGGCCTGCAGCAGCAGGACGTCTCGAGCGGGAGCCTTGTCCATGAGAAAATCGCGTGGACGTCTCAAGCGCGACCCCACGCCCTGTGAGGTCCCAACCTCCATGCCTTTCAGATCCTGTAACTGTCGTCACTTCGGGCTCCGCAGGCCTGCGGCCTGCGAGTACAGGACGCCTCGAGCGGGAGCGTCGTTTGTGAGTGAATCGCGTGGAGGTCTCGAGCAGGAGCCCTTCCCTATCAGGTCCCCACCTCCATGTTCGAATCCGTCGCGCTGGCGCGTCTGAGCGGCCTGCTCCGCGCACAAGAGAAGGAGGAGGAGGAGGAGGAGGAGGAGGAGGAGGAGGAGGCCCATGAGATGGAGACGTCGGTTGAAGCGGTACATGCCCGTCGGAAAATCGGTGTGTGCCCTTGCAGGAGGACTGGGGGAGGCGGTGGAGGGGGGGGAGCGGGAAGAGATTAGGAGGCAAAACAGAGAGCGGCAGGAGGGCTCCCGCCAGGCCGGCAATGAGAATGGTGGACAAACGACTGCGCAATCACAAAGGCGACGATGAAGATTGCTTCCAGACTGGCCGGGAAGCTTTCCGTGCAGGGTGGGTCTTACCGTCAGCTTTGCTGGTGCACGTGCATCGGGTGGCCCCTGCAGAATACGAGAACGGCGCCCGTGCGCCGCACCCTGTTCGGACTCCCCGCGGGCCCCGCTCCGGGGCGGTACGTCGTGGACAGTCTCGCGGGCCCGATGGCCGACATAACTGTGCACCACTGTACGATTCCCGAGGCGACGGTCGACGACGACTCGGCAGACGCCAGGCCGGCGCCTGAGTCACCCGAGCCCACCCGCCAGGGCGCTTCCCTGGGCTGCCCGAAGGCACCCTGCCAGGACGCGCTTCCCCAGGCAGCCCGAAGATGCCTGCCGGGAGGCTGCCCTGGGCAGCCCGAAGACACCTGCCGGGGCACTTCCCTGAGGCGCCTGGAGGTACGGTGCACACAAGTCGTCCGCGGACAGACGGCACGGGCCTGAGCCCACGCCGCCGAGCGTGCGCGCGCGCAAAGGGCCCGAGGCAGGCGTGCGCCGCGCTGCCTGCGCCGCCGAGGTCGCCGCCGCGGCCGCGGCGTGCGGGCAGGCGCCGGCGCGCAAGAGGACCTCCACGGGGCAGTGGTCAGGCCTCTCGCCTCCTCCTCCTCCTCCTCCTCCTCCTCCTCCTCCTCCTCCTCCTCCTCCTCCTCCTCTTCCTCCTCCCCCTCTCTCCTCTCCTCCTCCTCCTCCTCCTCCTCCTCCTCCTCCTCCTCCTCCTCTTCCTGTTCCTGTTCCTCCTCCTCCTCCTCCTCCTCCTCCTCTCCTCCTACTCCTCCTCCTCCTCCTCCCTCTCCTTGACCTCAGGGCTGCAGAAAGTGGGCAGGAGAGCTCCGATGTCTTCGATCCTCCTCCTCTCCCTCCCTCTCCTCCTCCTCCTCCTCCCTCTCCCTCCCTCTCCTCCTCCTCCTCCTCCTCCTCCTCCTCCTCCTCCTCCTCCTCATCGTAATCCATGATTCTCCCATCTCATCCTTCTCTTTCCCTTCCCCTCCTCAGGAGGAGGAGACGAAGGAAATGAAGCATGAAGGCAGCGGGTCTTGTGGGAAGCAGGACCTTGAATATTTTGTCGTTTCTGGGCTCCCTGGGGCCCTCCGTCGAGAACCACTCAGCATGAACAACTCGTCCTGGGGAAAGCCCCCGTTTGCAGGACCCGCTTCCCTAAGGGCAC
>CAUYUJ010019001.1:0-22500 GCA_963575745.1 Prorocentrum cordatum | reverse complement strand
GCAGGCGAGTGCCCTGGGCTGGGGAAAACAGTTCAGGCGACGACGTCGGTGAACTCATTAAGGCTATAGCGATCGCGCTCTGGGCCAGGGCGCTGGCGAGGACGATGAGGGGTCGTGTCAATGCGAGTGGCTGAGGTGGCATCTACTGACTGTGCCCTGTCGTTATAGTCCCACCCTGCCTGGGCCCGAACAGTGCATTCCCTTGGTCAGGAGCCCCGACAACAACCAATCCACCGCGATGAACTTCTGGCTCACGGGCAGGGGTGCGAACTGGAGGGCGCACGCGCGGAGCTCGATGATCTTGAAGACGAACTGGCAGGCTTGAAAGGGCACCTCCACCTTGCAGGTTTGAAAAGGCACCTTTACCTGGCAGGCTTGAAATGGCATCTTCACCTGGCGGGCTTGGAACATGCGGAGCTTGAAGGTCTTGGGGGTGAGCTGGAGCGGCTTGTGCATGATCCTGTCCGCTAGCGCGGTGACACCAAAGGTTGGTCCTGCTGTCCGTCACGGCGCACGCGAGGCCGTGGGCCCCCCGCCTCAGGACGATCTGCGGCCGTCCGACAGGCCTGAAGGTGCAACGCGCAGTCACCAGAGTCGCCACCAGGGATGTTCTTCAGCTCAAGGACCATGTAGTAGGACAAACAGAGTCGACGCACAGTGGCCCAAAGGGAGCGCGCATGCTGACCAGCAGCAGGATATTCCACTGGCGATCCGAGACCGAGGCGAGCCAGCACAGCGCCGTGGGTGAAGGCTCTCGGGAGGCATGTGCGATGCGCAAGGCGCAAGCATTCAAGGCAGCGTTGAAAAGCATCCGAACCGCCAAGCGGGCACGACCAAGATGCGCGTTCACGCAGTGCGACGCGTGCCATCCCCCTGCCAGGATGCGCAACGCAATCCGCCGCCGCGCTGGAGAAACTCGTCCGAGAAATTCGCGCAGACGAAGCCGGCGAAATCTCTCGGGGCCGTACCTGGGCCATACAACTGACTGCAACGCTTGGCCACCGCCTGGTGAAATTTATTACCGCTGCCGTCAAGTGGCAGGTATAGGCTCGCAAGGGGTCGCGGCCGCTGAAGTGCAAGCGCAGCTGTATCAGCTTGGGCGCGGGCAGCAGGTGCGGCGCGCAGAAGCACTGGCCGAGCACGCGTATGCGGCAACGGCGAGACTTCCTGATCCAAGTCGAAGTAGCGCTTGACGATGGCAGTTCTCTCCTTCCAGAAGGGAGGAGACCAACGACCGCTACAAGAGTTCGGCAACAAGCAAGCAAATGTGGCCACAGCTTCCAGCAGTGTGTAGTACTGTTGCCAGGTGAGGATGGTAAAATTAGCCATCCTCCACATGGGGACAATGTTGTATAGCTTCATAGAACGCAGTGACGGACTGGACGACCACGAAGGCATCGCGAAGATGCCCTGGAGTCTAAAACAGCTTGGTGGCATTCGGAGCACACGGTGCAATCGGTGAGTCTCGCGCCTGCTCGCTGACACTGGAATCCCAAAGAATTGCGCCAAGTAGCTGGGGGCCGTAACACGCGAAGTTGGGTACGGCCTCGCCACGACATCCACAGGGGGCGCCAACGAGAGATAGCGCGGCCAGTCGCTCCCACCACTTCGTGGCCGCCTTCATCCACTGGCGCTCGTTCGTGGCTCCAGGGCCGATAGAAAGCACCCAGGTAAAAGGCCCGCATCACCGATGGTGAAGGAGATTCATGCTGGAATTTCCCGCTGCAAGCTGATCTGGATGGTGCTGTGGACGTCGGCCCTGAGAGGTGCGCACAATGGAATAATGGCGCACCTGCCGACGTTCATCTTGAGATGCCAATGCTTTTCTGCAAAAGCAAAGACGTGGTACAGTGGCGCTAGAAGTCGTGGATGCGCCAGGTGCAACCCGAGATCGTCAGCACACGCCGCTGCAACACCAAGGAACTCCAGGCAGAGGATCTGGGCAATCGCTCGAGTGATGACGTCCATCGCGATAACCCAGGTGGTGCCAGACAGGGGACATCCCTGGGCCGCGCCAGAGCGCACGCAGCAGACGAAATGGTATTCCCCTGACAATGTGACCATGGCTTGACCAGCATAACGAAGAGACTGCGCTCCTTGAGGGAAGCTGGCGTCGCAGCGGAAGTCATCGAGGGGGGTGAGCAACCGCTGGCGACCGAGCGATGGAACAGCCGCCGCGATGTCGAAACATCACGTGGATGGGGCGGTCCGTCGCCGCTTTCGGAGTCCAGCCTGCAAGGCGACCCAGAATATTCATGGCCACAACGTTCTGAAAAAAAGTTCCGTCCTCGTATGATCTCTTGTTGAATGACATGTGCTTGCTGTTCTACGGTGGTCTTCATCTGCGCATTTAGGGCAGCCGCGCAAACCTTAGAGTCTGTATTCTCCCCATAAATACGACGAAACGCGCCGGCAGTCCTCGCACAGATGGTTTTGTCCATCTCCTCGGCCCCCTTCGGGATGAAGAGAAACATTGAATCGTTGAAGGAGGTCGGGGCGCGACGCCGCGACTTCCAACATGTCGAGAGCCCCTGGCGTCGACAGCCAGGCGCTGTATGGAAGCCGATCTGGGCCAGGCACAGACGCGCGGGCACGACGAACCACCCTCTTGAAGGGTCAAACCGCTGGAAGCGAAAGACGCGGAGGTTGACGGGGTGGTGGAGTTGTTTGCGAAGACCGGTAACCAGTGCCGTTGCAATTCCCCAAGCATGCCCATCGGAGATTGAATGGCCGTCTCCGAGTCAGGAACGCGGTTGCCGACCAAATTGAGAACCCACGCAATGGGCGCCAACGCTCGAGCACGCCGATGAAGAATGTGAGCCTGCTTGTGTTGTCGTTCCGCTTCGACGCCCCAATCAGCAAGATTAGCGCGACGTGCTTGAGCCGCGCGCCGAGAGCTGCTCAAGATGCGCAAGACGAGAGATCTCAACAAATTTCACCGCAGAGCGCAGCTGGACCGCGCCAGAAGAGACACCCAGCAAACGAGCCCTCTTTGAAAACTGAGCTCAGCTCCCCATGGACTTACCGATCAGGCGAGAGTCCCGTCTGGAAAAAGGAGCTGCCGTGCTACTTCTTTAAGTGTAGGGACTGCGAAGAAGCTGCAAATTGGGGCATTGTCCAACGAAGGCCCCGTTTTGAAAAGGAGCCGGCCTCCATCCGTGCAACTGCTGCGCATGCCTGGACTTCGGGCCACACGTCCGAGGAGATCTCAAGTGGCAACACCAATTTGCGCAGGAACGTGTAATCATCCGCGTGCCTGTTGTGCAACTTACACCTCAGACCATAAACCTCGAGAAAACCTCAAGCGTAAAAACGCCGCTTTGAAACGGAACTGCCCTCCATCACATTAGCTGTTGGTGCAAACAATTCAAACGAATCTGCTCGGCGCGAAATCGAAAGCCACATTGTCAATAACAAACGCCCTCCATCCTTGTAGCTGCTAGAAACGTTTAAGACGAATGCGCGCGGGGCGAAAACGCGAACCACATTCTGGAAGCCACCCGCCCTCCATCCGTGAACGGGGTGCGTTGCGATTGCCGTAGGTATGCGCGCGAGCACCAGCATTATGCAGGCATCGCACCCTACGTACGATCATTACTGTTACCTGGGGGGTCTTGAGCCGGGGTAATGGGGAACACCCGTTACGCGCCAGCGGGTCATCCAAGCAATCTCACTTGAACGAGATGGGCGAGAAGCAATGATAGGGGGTCACGCGAGAGGACACGCAGCGACCTTACGCGCTAGCTTACGCGGGGAGCTAGGCCAGCAACACATCGTGCGGAGACGAAGGCGCTTCCTCTCGACCACACGCTTTGCAACGTACGTGGGGATATCGGCTCAACGGCTCCTGATTTCTCAATCGTTCAGGTGCGCGGTGAGGGCATACCGTCAAAACGCATAATGAGGATGCACGGTAAGGATGCACGGGCCTTGGAATACCACGTTGACGTTTCTCGAACGGGGCTGGCCAGCGAAGGTTCCGAAGGATGGGCCGAAGGGGCACGGCTGCAAGGGGAACCTTAGGGAATTGCTCATCTTTACGATGCGCTTTGACTGTACGCGCGGGTCTCGTCGCAGCCTACCCTTCTCTTTTCGTCGCTCGGGTGCGTGAGTGCAGAACTCTTCGGCGTCGGCGGCGCCCGGAGCGGCGAGAGCGCGGAACCAAGAGGTTCTGGGCCCCTCTGGGGCCCCGAGCCTGAGAGAAATCGGCGCGCTCGCTGAAAACGCAAACCGCCCCAACGTGCCAGAAATCGACCGACGTGGTAGCAGCCTGCGGCCATTTAGTCACGAAGATCGAGGTCTCGGACTGAGTCTCTCTTTCTCTCTCTTTCTCTCGCTCTCTCTCTCTCTCTCTTTCGACGGCAGGCTGAAGTCGCGATGATGCTGGCGTGGGTTTCTGACGCTTCGCGGCTTGTTCAATCTTGATCGACTGCCGCTCTCCGATATCAGAGGTCCCTGCATACAGTCATCGTCCGACGATAAGGAACATTGAACGTCGAACAAGCAACGAAAGGTTTTGTCTAGCCACGGCGAGCCTCGGCCACGGATCGGTTCCCCGACCAACGGCAAGAAAACCTCAGCCCCTGCGGGGCACAAAGTGACCCCCATTTCAGCGTCTGGGCTGCGCTGGCAGAGTTCAAGCAACTGGTGGAATTCAACCTTGAACGCCCGCACTGCCGTCGCATCCGGGTCAACGCGGCGTGGACCTACCGGATCTCTCTCACTCACTCCCTCTTCCCCGCCAGGCCCATTGACTATGACCCGTTAGGTCGGTTCCCGCGTGTATGCGGCGCTCCTCCCTTCCGCGAGCGCCTCCGACCTACAGGCCCTACGGGCCTGCGCAGACAGAGAAGCCCCGCGGATGGCGCCTCTAGGCGCTGCCCTTGGGGTACGCGGATGCCCTACAAGGACACTTGTTTTCCCATCTGAGGTCAGGGTGTGATTCCAGCGACAGCAACGACGCCGTCCCGTGGAGGCGACCATGCCAGAGGTGTGCCGCGCGGCCCGAGCTCTGAGCTCAGCAGCTCAGCGTGAAGCTGCCAAGCCAGCCGTCGACGACGGTGCCCGCCGTACTGATGACCTCGCAGTTGGTGGTATAGTCGCTCGCGCTGTGCTCGACGATCTGTGCCTTGTAGTCGTGGTGCTCGCTGCAGGTCATTCGCGAAAGCGTCAGCTTGCCTGGACCTCAGAACTTCACAGAGGCAACATTGGCGCCCTGGATCATGTTGCACTTGCCGTCCTCCGTGGTGATCTCCGAGAACTCGGCGGTACCCGCGGCGTCCGCGGAGGTCGAGGTGAAGATCTGCGTCTGCTGGCCGCACACGAACCTGGTGTGCGTCACGGCGGCCTGTGCGGACCCCAGCAGGAGCAGCACAGACGCGGCGCGGAGCGCCATGACGCGGGCGGCCTGCTTCTACAATGGGGGGCGGGTGAGGGCACAACGTGCTGCAGGTCCTTGTGGCTTGAGCCACAATGGCCACGGAGGATACCCCACAGGGAGACTGGTTGAGGGTGGGGGAGGTGCGCGGTGCGGTGGGGCCCGGGAGCGGCGAGAGGAGGAGTACGAGGAGAGGGGGGAGCAGAGTGGATCCAGGATGCGCCAAAACGATGTCTCGACACACCCTCCCGTCCCAAGTCCACCCCTCCTCAGTCCGAGCAATCATTCACTTCTCTACGGGTAGCACCTCTTTGAAAACTGAGCTCCCCATGGGCCTGCCGATCAGGCGAGAGCCCTGTCTGGAAAAGGAGCTGCCGTGCTACTTCTTTATGTGTATGGGGCTGCGAGGAAGCCGCAAGTTGGGGCATAGTCCAACGCGGGCCCGTTTCGAAAAGGAGCCGCCCTCCATTCGTGCAACTGTTGCGCATGCCGCATGCCTGGGTTTCGGGCCACACGTCCGAGGAGATCTCAAGTGACAACGCCAAGTTGCGCAGGAACGTGTAATCATCCGCGTGCCTGTTGTGCAACTTACACCTCAGACTAAAAACCTCGAGAACACCTCCACCGTAAAAACGCCGTTATGAAACGGAACTGCCCTCCATCACATCAGCCGTTGGTACCTAAGTTTCAAACCAGGCGCTACCTTGTAGCTGCTAGAAACGTTTAAGACGAATGCGCGCGGGGGGCGAAAACGCGAACCACATTCTGGAAGCCACCCGCCCTCCATCCGTGAACGGGGTGCGTTGCGATTGCCGTAGGTATGCGCGCGAGCACCAGCATTATGCAGGCATCGCACCCTACGTACGATCATTACTGTTACCTGGGGGGTCTTGAGCCGGGGTAATGGGGAAGGACCGTTACGCGCCAGCGGGTCATCCAAGCAATCTCACTTGAACGAGATGGGCGAGGAGCAAAGATAGGGGTCGCGCGAGAGGACACGCAGCGACCTTACGCGCTGGTTTACGCGGGGAGCTAGGCCCGCAGCACATCGTGCGGAGACGAGGGCGCTTCCTCTCGACCACACACTTTGCAACGTACGTGGGGACATCGGCTCAACGGACCTGATTTATACGTCGTTCAGGTGCACGGTGAGGGCATACCGTCAAAACGCATAATGAGGATGCACGGTAAGCATGCACGGGCCTTGGAATACCACGTTGACGTTTCTCAAACGGGGCTGACCAGCGAAGGCCGCGAAACATGGGCCGAAGGGGCACGGCTGCAAGGGGAACCTTCGAAAATTGCTCATCCTCACGGTGCGCTTTGACTGTACGCGCGGATCTCGTCGCAGCCTACCCTGCTCTCTACGTCGCTCGGGTGAGTGAGTGCAGAACTCTTCGGCGTCGGCGGCGCCCGGAGCGGCGAGAGCGCGGAACCAAGAGGTTATGGGCTCCTCCGGGGCCCCGAGCCTGAGAGAAATCGGCGCGCTCGCTGAAAACGCAAACCGCCCCAACGTGCCAGAAATCGACCGACGTGGTAGCAGCCTGCGGCCATTTAGTCACGAAGATCGAGGTCTCGGACTGAGTCTCTCTTTCTCTCTCTTTCTCTCGCTCTCTCTCTCTCTCTCTCTTTCGACGGCAGGCTGAAGTCGCGATGATGCTGGCGTGGGTTTCTGACGCTTCGCGGCTTGTTCAATCTTGATCGACTGCCGCTCTCCGATATCAGAGGTCCCTGCATACAGTCATCGTCCGACGATAAGGAACATTGAACATTGAACAAGCAACGAAAGGTTTTGTCTAGCCACGGCGAGCCTCGGCCACGGATCGGTTCCCCGACCAACGGCAAGAAAACCTCAGCCCCTGCGGGGCACAAAGTGACCCCCATTTCAGCGTCTGGGCTGCGCTGGCAGAGTTCAAGCAACTGGTGGAATTCAACCTTGAACGCCCGCACTGCCGTCGCATCCGGGTCAACGCGGCGTGGACCTACCGGATCTCTCTCACTCACTCCCTCTTCCCCGCCAGGCCCATTGACTATGACCCGTTAGGTAGGTTCCCGCGTGTATGCGGCGCTCCTCCCTTCTGCGAGCGCCTCCGACCTACAGGCCCTACGGGCCTGCGCAGACAGAGAAGCCCCGCGGATGGCGCCTCTAGGCGCTGCCCTTGGGGTACGCGGATGCCCTACAAGGACACTTGTTTTCCCATCTGAGGTCAGGGTGTGATTCCAGCGACAGCAACGACGCCGTCCCGTGGAGGCGACCATGCCAGAGGTGTGCCGCGCGGCCCGACTCTGAGCTCAGCAGCTCAGCGTGAAGCTGCCAAGCCAGCCGTCGACGACGGTGCCCGCCGTACTGATGACCTCGCAGTTGGTGGTATAGTCGCTCGCGCTGTGCTCGACGATCTGTGCCTTGTAGTCGTGGTGCTCGCTGCAGGTCATTCGCGAAAGCGTCAGCTTGCCTGGACCGCAGAACTTCACAGAGGCAACATTGGCGCCCTGGATCATGTTGCACTTGCCGTCCTCCGTGGTGATCTCGGAGAACTCGGCGGTACCCGCGGCGTCCGCGGAGGTCGAGGTGAAGATCTGCGTCTGCTGGCCGCACACGAACCTGGTGTGCGTCACGGCGGCCTGTGCGGACCCCAGCAGGAGCAGCACAGACGCGGCGCGGAGCGCCATGACGCGGGCGGCCTGCTTCTACAATGGGGGGCGGGTGAGGGCACAACGTGCTGCAGGTCCTTGTGGCTTGAGCCACAATGGCCACGGAGGATACCCCACAGGGAGACTGGTTGAGGGTGGGGGAGGTGCGCGGTGCGGTGCGAGAGGAGGAGTACGAGGAGAGGGGGGAGCAGAGTGGATCCAGGATGCGCCAAAACGATGTCTCGACACACCCTCCCGTCCCAAGTCCACCCCTCCTCAGTCCGAGCAATCATTCATTTCTCTACGGGTAACACCTCTTTGAAAACTGAGCTCCCCATGGGCCTGCCGATCAGGCGAGAGCCCTGTCTGGAAAAGGAGCTGCCGTGCTACTTCTTTATGTGTATGGGGCTGCGAGGAAGCCGCAAGTTGGGGCATAGTCCAACGCGGGCCCGTTTCGAAAAGGAGCCGCCCTCCATCCGTGCAACTGTTGCGCATGCCGCATGCCTGGGCTTCGGGCCACACGTCCGAGGAGATCTCAAGTGACAACGCCAAATTGCGTAGGAACGTGTAATCATCCACGTGCCTGTTGTGCAACTTACACCTCAGACTAAAAGCCTCGAGAACACCTCCACCGTAAAAACTCCGTTATGAAACGGAACTGCCCTCCATCTCATCAGCCGTTGGTACCTAAGTTTCAAACCAGGCGCTACCTTGTAGCTGCTAGAAACGTTTAAGACGAATGCGCGCGGGGCGAAAACGCGAACCACATTCTGGAAGCCACCCGCCCTCCATCCGTGAACGGGGTGCGTTGCGATTGCCGTAGGTATGCGCGCGAGCACCAGCATTATGCAGGCATCCCACCCTACGTACGATCATTACTGTTACCTGGGGGGTCTTGAGCCGGGGTAATGGGGAAGGACCGTTACGCGCCAGCGGGTCATCCAAGCAATCTCACTTGAACGAGATGGGCAAGGAGCAAAGATAGGGGTCGCGCGAGAGGACACGCAGCGACCTTACGCGCTGGTTTACGCGGGGAGCTAGGCCCGCAGCACATCGTGCGGAGACGAGGGCGCTTCCTCTCGACCACACACTTTGCAACGTACGTGGGGACATCGGCTCAACGGACCCTGATTTATACGTCGTTCAAGTGCACGGTGAGGGCATACCGTCAAAACGCATAATGAGGATGCACGGTAAGGATGCACGGGCCTTGGAATACCACGTTGACGTTTCTCGAACGGGGCTGACCAGCGAAGGCCGCGAAACATGGGCCGAAGGGGCACGGGTGCAAGGGGAACCTTCGAAAATTGCTCATCCTCACGATGCGCTTTGACTGTACGCGCGGATCTCGTCGCAGCCTACCGTGCTCTCTACGTCGCTCGGGTGAGTGAGTGCAGAACTCTTCGGCGTCGGCGGCGCCCGGAGCGGCGAGAGCGCGGAACCAAGAGGTTCTGGGCTCCTCCGGGGCCCCGAGCCTGAGAGAAATCGGCGCGCTCGCTGAAAACGCAAACCGCCCCAACGTGCCAGAAATCGACCGACGTGGTAGCAGCCTGCGGCCATTTAGTCACGAAGATCGAGGTCTCGGACTGAGTCTCTCTTTCTCTCTCTTTCTCTCGCTCTCTCTCTCTCTCTCTCTCTCTTTCGACGGCAGGCTGAAGTCGCGATGATGCTGGCGTGGGTTTCTGACGCTTCGCGGCTTGTTCAATCTTGATCGACTGCCGCTCTCCGATATCAGAGGTCCCTGCATACAGTCATCGTCCGACGATAAGGAACATTGAACATTGAACAAGCAACGAAAGGTTTTGTCTAGCCACGGCGAGCCTCGGCCACGGATCGGTTCCCCGACCAACGGCAAGAAAACCTCAGCCCCTGCGGGGCACAAAGTGACCCCCATTTCAGCGTCTGGGCTGCGCTGGCAGAGTTCAAGCAACTGGTGGAATTCAACCTTGAACGCCCGCACTGCCGTCGCATCCGGGTCAACGCGGCGTGGACCTACCGGATCTCTCTCACTCACTCCCTCTTCCCCGCCAGGCCCATTGACTATGACCCGTTAGGTAGGTTCCCGCGTGTATGCGGCGCTCCTCCCTTCTGCGAGCGCCTCCGACCTACAGGCCCTACGGGCCTGCGCAGACAGAGAAGCCCCGCGGATGGCGCCTCTAGGCGCTGCCCTTGGGGTACGCGGATGCCCTACAAGGACACTTGTTTTCCCATCTGAGGTCAGGGTGTGATTCCAGCGACAGCAACGACGCCGTCCCGTGGAGGCGACCATGCCAGAGGTGTGCCGCGCGGCCCGAACTCTGAGCTCAGCAGCTCAGCGTGAAGCTGCCAAGCCAGCCGTCGACGACGGTGCCCGCCGTACTGATGACCTCGCAGTTGGTGGTATAGTCGCTCGCGCTGTGCTCGACGATCTGTGCCTTGTAGTCGTGGTGCTCGCTGCAGGTCATTCGCGAAAGCGTCAGCTTGCCTGGACCGCAGAACTTCACAGAGGCAACATTGGCGCCCTGGATCATGTTGCACTTGCCGTCCTCCGTGGTGATCTCGGAGAACTCGGCGGTACCCGCGGCGTCCGCGGAGGTCGAGGTGAAGATCTGCGTCTGCTGGCCGCACACGAACCTGGTGTGCGTCACGGCGGCCTGTGCGGACCCCAGCAGGAGCAGCACAGACGCGGCGCGGAGCGCCATGACGCGGGCGGCCTGCTTCTACAATGGGGGGCGGGTGAGGGCACAACGTGCTGCAGGTCCTTGTGGCTTGAGCCACAATGGCCACGGAGGATACCCCACAGGGAGACTGGTTGAGGGTGGGGGAGGTGCGCGGTGCGGTGGGGCCCGGGAGCGGCGAGAGGAGGAGCACGAGGAGAGGGGGGAGCAGAGTGGATCCAGGATGCGCCAAAACGATGTCTCGACACACCCTCCCGTCCCAAGTCCACCCCTCCTCAGTCCGAGCAATCATTCACTTCTCTACGGGTAGCACCTCTTTGAAAACTGAGCTCCCCATGGGCCTGCCGATCAGGCGAGAGCCCTGTCTGGAAAAGGAGCTGCCGTGCTACTTCTTTATGTGCATGGGGCTGCGAGGAAGCCGCAAGTTGGGGCATAGTCCAACGCGGGCCCGTTTCGAAAAGGAGCCGCCCTCCATCCGTGCAACTGTTGCGCATGCCGCATGCCTGGGTTTCGGGCCACACGTCCGAGGAGATCTCAAGTGACAACGCCAAGTTGCGCAGGAACGTGTAATCATCCGCGTGCCTGTTGTGCAACTTACACCTCAGACTAAAAGCCTCGAGAGCACCTCCACCGTAAAAACGCCGTTATGAAACGGAACTGCCCTCCATCACATCAGCCGTTGGTACCTAAGTTTCAAACCAGGCGCTACCTTGTAGCTGCTAGAAACGTTTAAGACGAATGCGCGCGGGGGGCGGAAACGCGAACCACATTCTGGAAGCCACCCGCCCTCCATCCGTGAACGGGGTGCGTTGCGATTGCCGTAGGTATGCGCGCGAGCACCAGCATTATGCAGGCATCGCACCCTACGTACGATCATTACTGTTACCTGGGGGGTCTTGAGCCGGGGTAATGGGGAAGGACCGTTACGCGCCAGCGGGTCATCCAAGCAATCTCACTTGAACGAGATGGGCGAGGAGCAAAGATAGGGGTCGCGCGAGAGGACACGCAGCGACCTTACGCGCTGGTTTACGCGGGGAGCTAGGCCCGCAGCACATCGTGCGGAGACGAGGGCGCTTCCTCTCGACCACACACTTTGCAACGTACGTGGGGACATCGGCTCAACGGACCCTGATTTATACGTCGTTCAAGTGCACGGTGAGGGCATACCGTCAAAACGCATAATGAGGATGCACGGTAAGCATGCACGGGCCTTGGAATACCACGTTGACGTTTCTCGAACGGGGCTGACCAGCGAAGGCCGCGAAACATGGGCCGAAGGGGCACGGCTGCAAGGAGAACCTTCGAAAATTGCTCATCCTCACGATGCGCTTTGACTGTACGCGCGGATCTCGTCGCAGCCTACCCTGCTCTCTACGTCACTCGGGTGAGTGAGTGCAGAACTCTTCGGCGTCGGCGGCGCCCGGAGCGGCGACAGCGAGGAACCAAGAGGTTCTGGGCTCCTCCGGGGCCCCGAGCCTGAGAGAAATCGGCGCGCTCGCTGAAAACGCAAACCGCCCCAACGTGCCAGAAATCGACCGACGTGGTAGCAGCCTGCGGCCATTTAGTCACGAAGATCGAGGTCTCGGACTGAGTCTCTCTTTCTCTCTCTTTCTCTCGCTCTCTCTCACTCTCTCTTTCGACGGCAGGCTGAAGTCGCGATGATGCTGGCGTGGGTTTCTGACGCTTCGCGGCTTGTTCAATCTTGATCGACTGCCGCTCTCCGATATCAGAGGTCCCTGCATACAGCCATCGTCCGACGATAAGGAACATTGAACATTGAACAAGCAACGAAAGGTTTTGTCTAGCCACGGCGAGCCTCGGCCACGGATCGGTTCCCCGACCAACGGCAAGAAAAACCTCAGCCCCTGCGGGGCACAAAGTGACCCCCATTTCAGCGTCTGGGCTGCGCTGGCAGAGTTCAAGCAACTGGTGGAATTCAACCTTGAACGCCCGCACTGCCGTCGCATCTGGGTCAACGCGGCGTGGACCTACCGGATCTCTCTCACTCACTCCCTCTTCCCCGCCAGGCCCATTGACTATGACCCGTTAGGTAGGTTCCCGCGTGTATGCGGCGCTCCTCCCTTCCGCGAGCGCCTCCGACCTACAGGCCCTACGGACCTGCGCAGACAGAGAAGCCCCGCGGATGGCGCCTCTAGGCGCTGCCCTTGGGGTACGCGGATGCCCTACAAGGACACTTGTTTTCCCATCTGAGATCAGGGTGTGATTCCAGCGACAGCAACGACGCCGTCCCGTGGAGGCGACCATGCCAGAGGTGTGCCGCGCGGCCCGAGCTCTGAGCTCAGCAGCTCAGCGTGAAGCTGCCAAGCCAGCCGTCGACGACGGTGCCCGCCGTACTGATGACCTCGCAGTTGGTGGTATAGTCGCTCGCGCTGTGCTCGACGATCTGTGCCTTGTAGTCGTGGTGCTCGCTGCAGGTCATTCGCGAAAGGTCAGCTTGCCTGGGACCTCAGAACTTCACAGAGGCACCATTGGCGCCCAGGTTAGAGCACTTGCCCGTCTCCGTGAAGGAGCGACAGGAATCGGCGGTACCGCGGCCTGTCCGCGGAGGGTCGAAGGTGATGATCTGCGGTAGTTGCTGGCCGCACACGGAACATGGTGTGCGTCACGGCGGCCTGTGCGGACCACCTGCCAGGATGCAGCACGGACCGCGGCGCGGAGCGCCATGAAGCGGGCGCCTGCTTCTTACAATGGGGGGGGGTGAGTGGCACAACGGCTGAGGTCCTTGTGGCTTGAGCCACAATGGCCACGGAGGATACCCCACAGGGAGACTGGTTGAGGGTGGGGGAGGTGCGCGGTGCGGTGGGGCCCGGGAGCGGCGAGAGGAGGAGTACGAGGAGAGGGGGGAGCAGAGTGGATCCAGGATGCGCCAAAACGATGTCTCGACACACCCTCCCGTCCCAAGTCCACCCCTCCTCAGTCCGAGCAATCATTCACTTCTCTACGGGTAGCACCTCTTTGAAAACTGAGCTCCCCATGGGCCTGCCGATCAGGCGAGAGCCCTGTCTGGAAAAGGAGCTGCCGTGCTACTTCTTTATGTGTATGGGGCTGCGAGGAAGCCGCAAGTTGGGGCATAGTCCAACGCGGGCCCGTTTCGAAAAGGAGCCGCCCTCCATTCGTGCAACTGTTGCGCATGCCGCATGCCTGGGTTTCGGGCCACACGTCCGAGGAGATCTCAAGTGACAACGCCAAGTTGCGCAGGAACGTGTAATCATCCGCGTGCCTGTTGTGCAACTTACACCTCAGACTAAAAATACCTCGAGAACACCTCCACCGTAAAATCGCCGTTATGAAACGGAAACAGCCCTCCTTCCAAATAAGCCGTTGGGAGACTAAGTTTCAAACCAAGGCGCTACCTTGTAGCTCTCTTGAGAACGTTTAAGACGAGTGGCGCGCGGGGGGCGAAAACGCGAACCCACATTCTGGAAGCCACCCGCCCTCCATTCCGTGAACGGGGGGGTGCGTTGCGATGGCCGTAGGTTTGCGCCGCGAGCACCAAGGCATTATTGCAGGCATCGCACCTAACGGTACGATCATACTGTTTACCTGGGGGTTTTGAGCCGGGGTAATGGATGACGGACCGTTACGCGCCAGGGGTCATTCATGCAATCTACTTGAAACTAGATGGGCGAGGAGCAAAGATAGGGGTCGCGCGAGAGGACACGCAGCGACCTTACGCGCTGGTTTACGCGGGGAGCTAGGCCCGCAGCACATCGTGCGGAGACGAGGGCGCTTCCTCTCGACCACACACTTTGCAACGTACGTGGGGACATCGGCTCAACGGACCTGATTTATACGTCGTTCAGGTGCACGGTGAGGGCATACCGTCAAAACGCATAATGAGGATGCACGGTAAGCATGCACGGGCCTTGGAATACCACGTTGACGTTTCTCAAACGGGGCTGACCAGCGAAGGCCGCGAAACATGGGCCGAAGGGGCACGGCTGCAAGGGGAACCTTCGAAAATTGCTCATCCTCACGGTGCGCTTTGACTGTACGCGCGGATCTCGTCGCAGCCTACCCTGCTCTCTACGTCGCTCGGGTGAGTGAGTGCAGAACTCTTCGGCGTCGGCGGCGCCCGGAGCGGCGAGAGCGCGGAACCAAGAGGTTATGGGCTCCTCCGGGGCCCCGAGCCTGAGAGAAATCGGCGCGCTCGCTGAAAACGCAAACCGCCCCAACGTGCCAGAAATCGACCGACGTGGTAGCAGCCTGCGGCCATTTAGTCACGAAGATCGAGGTCTCGGACTGAGTCTCTCTTTCTCTCTCTTTCTCTCGCTCTCTCTCTCTCTCTCTCTTTCGACGGCAGGCTGAAGTCGCGATGATGCTGGCGTGGGTTTCTGACGCTTCGCGGCTTGTTCAATCTTGATCGACTGCCGCTCTCCGATATCAGAGGTCCCTGCATACAGTCATCGTCCGACGATAAGGAACATTGAACAAACCATTGGACAAGCAACGAAAGGTTTTGTCTAGCCCGGCGAGCCTAGGCACGGATCGGTTCCCCTGACCAACGGCATGAAAACCTCAGCCCTGCGGGGCACAAGTGACCACCTATTCAGGTCTGGGCTGCGCTGGAGAGTTTCAAGCAAACTGGTGGCGATGTCCTTGACGCCCGCACTGCCGTCGCATTCGGGTCACGCGGGTGGACCTACCGGATCTCTCTCACTCACTCCCTCTTCCCCGCCAGGCCCATTGACTATGACCCGTTAGGTAGGTTCCCGCGTGTATGCGGCGCTCCTCCCTTCTGCGAGCGCCTCCGACCTACAGGCCCTACGGGCCTGCGCAGACAGAGAAGCCACGCGGATGGCGCCTCTAGGCGCTGCCCTTGGGGTACGCGGATGCCCTACAAGGACACTTGTTTTCCCATCTGAGGTCAGGGTGTGATTCCAGCGACAGCAACGACGCCGTCCCGTGGAGGCGACCATGCCAGAGGTGTGCCGCGCGGCCCGAACTCTGAGCTCAGCAGCTCAGCGTGAAGCTGCCAAGCCAGCCGTCGACGACGGTGCCCGCCGTACTGATGACCTCGCAGTTGGTGGTATAGTCGCTCGCGCTGTGCTCGACGATCTGTGCCTTGTAGTCGTGGTGCTCGCTGCAGGTCATTCGCGAAAGCGTTCAGCTTTGCCTGGACCGCAGAACTTCACCAGTGGCAACATTGGCGCCTGGATCATGTTGCACTTGCCCGTACTCCGTGCGTGATCTCGGAGAACTCGGCGGTACCCTCGGCGTCCGCGGAGTCGAGGTGAAGATCTGCGTCTTCTGCTGGCGCACGCGAAACCTGGTTGTGGTACGGCGGCCTTGGTTGCGGGACCCAGCAAAGGAGCTAGCACAGGCGCGGCGCGGGAGCATGACGTGGGCAGCCTGCTTCTACAATGGGGGGCGGGTGACGGGACAACGTGCTGCAGGTCCTTGTGGCTTGAGCCACAATGGCCACGGAGGATACCCCACAGGGAGACTGGTTGCGGGTGGGGGAGGTGCGCGGTGCGGTGGGGCCCGGGAGCGGCGAGAGGAGGAGCACGAGGAGAGGGGGGAGCAGAGTGGATCCAGGATGCGCCAAAACGATGTCTCGACACACCCTCCCGTCCCAAGTCCACCCCTCCTCAGTCCGAGCAATCATTCATTTCTCTACGGGTAACACCTCTTTGAAAACTGAGCTCCCCATGGGCCTGCCGATCAGGCGAGAGCCCTGTCTGGAAAAGGAGCTGCCGTGCTACTTCTTTATGTGTATGGGGCTGCGAGGAAGCCGCAAGTTGGGGCATAGTCCAACGCGGGCCCGTTTCGAAAAGGAGCCGCCCTCCATCCGTGCAACTGTTGCGCATGCCGCATGCCTGGGCTTCGGGCCACACGTCCGAGGAGATCTCAAGTGACAACGCCAAATTGCGTAGGAACGTGTAATCATCCACGTGCCTGTTGTGCAACTTACACCTCAGACTAAAAGCCTCGAGAACACCTCCACCGTAAAAACTCCGTTATGAAACGGAACTGCCCTCCATCTCATCAGCCGTTGGTACCTAAGTTTCAAACCAGGCGCTACCTTGTAGCTGCTAGAAACGTTTAAGACGAATGCGCGCGGGGCGAAAACGCGAACCACATTCTGGAAGCCACCCGCCCTCCATCCGTGAACGGGGTGCGTTGCGATTGCCGTAGGTATGCGCGCGAGCACCAGCATTATGCAGGCATCGCACCCTACGTACGATCATTACTGTTACCTGGGGGGTCTTGAGCCGGGGTAATGGGGAAGGACCGTTACGCGCCAGCGGGTCATCCAAGCAATCTCACTTGAACGAGATGGGCGAGGAGCAAAGATAGGGGTCGCGCGAGAGGACACGCAGCGACCTTACGCGCTGGTTTACGCGGGGAGCTAGGCCCGCAGCACATCGTGCGGAGACGAGGGCGCTTCCTCTCGACCACACACTTTGCAACGTACGTGGGGACATCGGCTCAACGGACCCTGATTTATCGTCCGTTCAAGTGCACGTGAGGGCATACCGTTCAAAACGCATAATGAGGATGCACGGTATGCATGCACGGGCCTTGGAAATACCACGTTGAACGTTTCTCGTACGGGGCAGACCAGCGAAGGCCGCCCAAAACGGCCGAAGGGTCACGCTGCAGGAGAACCATCGAAAATTGCTCATACCTCACGATGCGCTTTGACTGTACGCGCGGATCTCGTCGCAGCCTACCCTGCTCTCTTCGTCACTCGGGTGAGTGAGTGCAGAACTCTTCGGCGTCGGCGGCGCCCGGAGCGGCGACAGCGAGGAACCAAGAGGTTCTGGGCTCCTCCGGGGCCCCGAGCCTGAGAGAAATCGGCGCGCTCGCTGAAAACGCAAACCGCCCCAACGTGCCAGAAATCGACCGACGGGGTAGCAGCCTGCGGCCATTTAGTCACGAAGATCGAGGTCTCGGACTGAGTCTCTCATTACTCTCTCTTTGGGTCTCGCTCTCTTCTCCACTCACTCTTTCGACGGCAAGCTGAAGTCGAGTGATGCTGCGTGGGGGTTTCTGACGCCTTCGACGGCTTGTTCAATTCTTGATTCGAGCCGCTCTCCGATATCAGAGGTCCCTGCAATAACAGCCATCGTCTCGACGATAAGGAACATATGAACATTGAACAAGCAACGAAAGGTTTTGTCTAGCCACGGCGAGCCTCGGCCACGGATCGGTTCCCCGACCAACGGCAAGAAAACCTCAGCCCCTGCGGGGCACAAAGTGACCCCCATTTCAGCGTCTGGGCTGCGCTGGCAGAGTTCAAGCAACTGGTGGAATTCAACCTTGAACGCCCGCACTGCCGTCGCATCTGGGTCAACGCGGCGTGGACCTACCGGATCTCTCTCACTCACTCCCTCTTCCCCGCCAGGCCCATTGACTATGACCCGTTAGGTAGGTTCCCGCGTGTATGCGGCGCTCCTCCCTTCCGCGAGCGCCTCCGACCTACAGGCCCTACGGACCTGCGCAGACAGAGAAGCCCCGCGGATGGCGCCTCTAGGCGCTGCCCTTGGGGTACGCGGATGCCCTACAAGGACACTTGTTTTCCCATCTGAGATCAGGGTGTGATTCCAGCGACAGCAACGACGCCGTCCCGTGGAGGCGACCATGCCAGAGGTGTGCCGCGCGGCCCGAGCTCTGAGCTCAGCAGCTCAGCGTGAAGCTGCCAAGCCAGCCGTCGACGACGGTGCCCGCCGTACTGATGACCTCGCAGTTGGTGGTATAGTCGCTCGCGCTGTGCTCGACGATCTGTGCCTTGTAGTCGTGGTGCTCGCTGCAGTTCATTCGCGAACGCGTCAGCTTGCCCTGGACCGCAGAAACTTCACAGAGGTAGAAATCAAAAATGGCGCCCTGGATCATGTTTGCACTTGCCGACCTCCGTGGTGATTCTCGAGAACATCGGGCGTACCCGCGGCGTCCGCGAGGTCGAGGGTGAAGATCTGCGTCTGCTGGCCGCACACGAAACCTGGTGGCGTCACGGCGGCCTGTGCGGACCCCAGCAGGAGCAGCACAGACGCGGCGCGGAGCGCCATGACGCGGGCGGCCTGCTTCTACAATGGGGGGCGGGTGAGGGCACAACGTGCTGCAGGTCCTTGTGGCTTGAGCCACAATGGCCACGGAGGATACCCCACAGGGAGACTGGTTGAGGGTGGGGGAGGTGCGCGGTGCGGTGGGGCCGGGGAGCGGCGAGAGGAGGAGTACGAGGAGAGGGGGGAGCAGAGTGGATCCAGGATGCGCCAAAACGATGTCTCGACACACCCTCCCGTCCCAAGTCCACCCCTCCTCAGTCCGAGCAATCATTCACTTCTCTACGGGTAACACCTCTTAGACAACTGAGCTCCCCATGGGCCTGCCGATCAGGCGAGAGCCCTGTCTGGAAAAGGAGCTGCCGTGCTACTTCTTTATGTGCATGGGGCTGCGAGGAAGCCGCAAGTTGGGGCATAGTCCAACGCGGGCCCGTTTCGAAAAGGAGCCGCCCTCCATCCGTGCAACTGTTGCGCATGCCTGGGCTTCGGGCCACACGTCCGAGGAGACCTCAAGTCAACAACAAACGCCCTCCATCCTTGTAGCTGCTAGGAACGCTTAAGACGAATGAGCGCGGGGCGAAAACGCGAACCACATTCTGGAAACCATGCGCCCTCCATCCGTGTAACTGTTGGAGGTTCCCAGGCTCAGGGTCGTCAGCCGTGAGGAAGTCTCAAACGAAACGCTCCGACCACTCTACCGACACGTTTGGACCATACGTGTCAGTAGGATTTCTGCATCCTCGCACAACCAAATAGGGGGTTGGTGGCGCAGCGGTGCCACTACTTCTTAGGAAGAGGGGTGGAGGTGGAGGGAAGAAAGAAACAACGAGGATAGAAACGGCCGAACAAGCCAGACCCTCATCCAATCGGGCATCCCGAAGGTCAGCGCTAACCCCGGTCAGCCAAAGCCATGACGCGAACCCCCGCCGGCCGCATAAAAGCTCCCAAAGCTGGGTCGGCGAAGGGATGTGGAGAGGGCACCGGCGGAGGATGAGGAGAGGGGTGTCGGCTGACACCAGTAAGCGCTGACCCCTGTTACGTTCACCCAATTGGCTATGTGGCCATCCCGGGCCTCAGGCGGCCGCAGGGGACATTTCAGGCATCCCTGGACCGCACTCGACAACGCGCAAATAAAACACACAAAAAATCAGAACGGATGCCGAGAACCTCCAGACACCTCGAAAAACCTTCGGCGACCATCCCAAAAGCCAGCCATCCTCCGAGATGATTTCTTCCATCCACGGCCCCAGTAGTTTTGCCTCCTAAATCAACGTTTGATTGTCCAGGGGCTCAATAGAGGGCCCCAAGGGCCGAGAACTAGGAAAAACACCTGGATGCAAAACTACCGAAGACGTAACCAACCCTTTCTCCGAGCGAGGCGGCTATTTCTTTGTGTGAACACTCTATACAAAAAGTACACGTCGCCAAATATGCAAGATCCGCGCTGCCCTCGTTTCCAGCGAACCTCCCAGGAGCCCACACAAGTGGCGACAATTGTGCACTTCGTAGTCTGCCCGGGAGCCGCGAGGTCTCGGCTGGATCCGCGTGCACCCCGACTCCGCTGGAATTTCCAGGAGCCCACGAAAGTGGTGACGATTGTGCAGTTTGCAGCCACCGAGTGATCAGCGAGGTCCCGTCTGGGTGCGAGTGGTCCCCGAATCCGCCAGACCTCCCAGGAGCCCACGATCGTGGAGACAATTGCGCTGTTCGCAGCCACCCAGTGGGCAAGCAGCGAGGTCTCGGCTGGATCCGCGTGACTCCCGAATCCGCTGGACCTCCCAGGAGCCCCCGAACGTGGCGACGATTGCGCCGTCCGCAGCCACCCATGGAGCAGCAAGGTCTCGCCTGGGTGCGCGTGGCCCCTCATCTCTGCTGGACCTCCCAAAAGCCAACGAAAGTGACGACAATGGCGCATTTCGCAGCCACTCAAAAAGCAGCGAGGTCTCGCCTGGGTCCGCGTGGCCGCCCGACACCGCTGGACCTCCCAGGAGCCAACGAAAGTTGCGACAACTGCGCAGTTCGCAGCCACCCAGGGAGCAGCGCAGGAGGATGCATGGAGGGAAAGGGAGGCGGGAGAGGTGAAGACCACAGTGCTCTATTCAGGACGAGCACCCAACTCCTTTCAAGTCAGCGGGCGCTGGCGACTCGAAGCTGGTGCAGGCGCGGGTCGGGCTGCAAGCGGGACACGCCAGAAACTACTTGAGGCATAGAAGCGGAAGAGGAGGACGGGAACCCAACGCAGGAGGATTGGGATGATCCTATCCTCGGAGCTCTGGGCACCTTCGAGACACCCTCGGGTCCCGAGGCTCGGCCCCGCCCGCTCCCCCAGGCCGCGGGCGCCTCCTGACTTCGCCACCAGCTGCAGCGGCGACTGCGGCGCGCGCGCGCGGCGCCGAGGCCGGCAGGAAGGCAGCGCGGGGACCTCCTCTTCCTGCTCTGCCTCCCCAGGGTGAGGAGGAATGAGGAGGAGGAGGAGGAGGAGGAGGAGGAGGAGGAGGAGGAGGAGGAGGAGAGGAGGATGTGAAGGAGGAGGGGGTGATGGAGGTGGAGAGGATGAGGAGGAGGAGGAGGAGGAGGAGGAGATGACCGGGGAGGCGGAGTGCGGTGAGGAGGGGGCGGGAGGAGGAGGAGGAGGAGGAGGAGGAGGAGGAGGAGGAGGAGGAGGAGGAAGGTGACCGAATTCGGGGCTGGTACTCCATACGTCGGCGACCACTGAGACCGTAGCTGGAGCTTTCTGTGGAGCACAACTTGCGGATTTCAGTGGGCGCAGACGTGTGGCGCACAAGCCCCGGTTCGGCTCAAACTTTACACGTTTCGTGGTTTCATCGGGAGCTCAACCTACGGTCTTAACGGGCGCGAAAATATGGCGCACTAGCTCCCAATGCGGCACACCGCTCACACGCTTTGTGGCCCAATACGAAGCTGGAACTACAATTCAACCAGGCGCCGGCGTACCAGCCCTCAATTCGACTCCTAACACGTTTTGTGGCTCCATAGGGAGCCCAGAATGAGGCCCCAGTAGGCGCCAGCGCACGGCAGCCCCGCACCCAATGTAGCACACCCCTCACACGCTCCGTGGCCCACGGTCTCAGAGCTGCCGCAGAGGCAGGGTCCGCATGGCGGCGCCACCCATTTCGGCACACTCCTCACACGGCGGCGCTGTCAACTTCGGCGCACCCTGCACGCGATGTGTGACACCGTAGGGAGCCCCATTTGCTGCCCCAGTTTCAGGGCACACGTGGCAGCGCCGCCCATTTCTGCACACCCCTCACGAGGACCACCTACGGCCCCAGAGGGGGGGTCCGCAGTGCGGCGCCGCCCATTTGGAGTTATGATTACGGTCTCCGCCCGTTTTGGCACAATCCTCACACGAGCCGCCCCAGGCGGGCTGTTCTTACTCTGGTGGCCAATGTTCTGGCATTGTTCCCTCTCCCACTTTCAAGCGATGTAGGACGCCGACCAGCAACAGTGAAGCGTCGTGGCACGAGGTCGTCGCTGGTCGGCGAGAGTAAGGCGAGAGTAAGGCAAGGCAAGAGTGTCTACTGAACCGTCATAGCTGGCCAGCCGCCTGGGCGATGCGGTCCCATCCTCTGATATGTCGCGTGCCGACCGCACAGCCCATCGGCTTCGACGTCTCCGCCCAGAGCGGCATCCGCAGCACCGCGCCCTGGGAAGGTGGCCCTGGCCTCCGGAGGCGCCCCTGAGCCTGACGCAACTTCAGAGGCGCGAGACTCCTCCTCCTCCTCCCCCTCCGCCTCCTCCTCCTCCTCCTCCTCCTCCTCCTCCTCCTCCTCCTCGTCCTCCTCGT
>CAUYUJ010019000.1:0-189900 GCA_963575745.1 Prorocentrum cordatum | reverse complement strand
TCTTCTGTTCCGGAGCTCTGGCCCAGCATGGCTTTGAGATTCATCGACAAAAGCCGTGCCGCTAAGTACTCGCATTCGCCAGCTGCCAGCGATGAGGTCGCGGAGGTCCGCGCCGAGGTGGAAGCGTCCCCTTTGGCGGCCGTCGCCCGCGGCGTCGCGGCGCAGGCAGAGCCAGGGCGCCACGTCACGGGCTTGATCGTTGCGTTGACAGAATCGGGCTTCAAACACATGTCGGATCTGAGCGACATTGGAGCCGACGACTTCGCAGAGCTCGTGCCGGCATTCGCCGCTTGCAACAGCAGCTTCGTCAAGGCCTTCTTGTCGCACTGCCAGAGCAGCGCCAGTCGCGAGCAGGCAGCTCAAGCGCACAAGCCTGGCGGGCGAACGGAGCCCCAACGCCCGGCATCTCTGGCAGCAGGCGTCGCTGCGCAGGCGCGCTCCGCCTCGGGCGGCGCAGGCGCTGGCTATGCTGGCGACCACGCGCCCACTGCGAAGCGATTGGACGCCCCCGCCGAAGAGAGGGCCCGCGCTGCTTTTCTAGTGCTTGGAGGGCGCGGCGGGCGCGGGCCGCTCCTGCGCCTGCAGTGCTCGCAGCCGCCATGGCAGCTGCTGCCAATTGCAGCTGCCATCCGGGAGCGGAGCCCACTGGCAGGCCACGGGGCGAGATCAAGCGGGCTCGTCGCGAAGCCAGCGGCGGCGACCATCTGAGCTTGCACACCTTGTGGGTGGAATTTGCCAGCTGGAGGAAAAGCGCCTCCCAGTATGCTTCCGCAGTGCGCCTGTGGGGCGACGCTGCCATTGCTGTCGGGGCGCCTGGGTGGCCACCAACAGAACTGATCCTTGACACTTTCGTTGGTTTGTTTCGCAGCGGCCACACCTGGCAAAGATGCGTGTCGCACGTGCGCAGTGTATTGCACTTGGTGCAGGCTCCGCTGGGCGCCCTCGCAGATACGCATAGATTGTCGAGGGGCGCCGAAAAGATAACGAAGTATGAATTCAGAAGAGAGAAAATCCGTGCCACAGCTGAGGAGACCAGACGCATCCGTAAGTGGTGCTCGGAAGCCGGATATCCGACACTAGCGGCCTCGTGGGCGATTGCCCGCCATTTTTGCTTGAGATATTCGGAAGTATTAAATCTGGGGACCCACGCGGTCGCATTTTGTTTTACCGGCGAGGGCCGTAAAACGTGCATCATCCGTTTTGCTCACCGGAAGTCGTACAATGAACCCTGCGAGACGACGAGGCGTTGCATCTGCCACCAGCAGGGTCGGCTCCTGTGCGGTGCGTGCACACTGTTCTCCTTAGGAGAAACAAGCGCTGTTCCTTTTTCAGGAATCCAATACGCCGACGCTCTCGCTGTGCTAAAGCTGGCAGCGAACGCCCTGCATCTGCGTAGCGCGCCTGCTTGGGGCACGCATGCGTTCAGGAGAGGGTTCGCGAACGAAGCCCTCCAACAAGGAGGGCCGACAGCATTGTTCTTTAGCGGTGGATGGAAAGGCGTGGCTGCTTTCGGCTATGCTAGCGCCCAGAGCCGAGGGGCTCTCACGGCCACTGAATGGCTAGTAGAACATTCTGACTCCAGCGACGGCGAGCAGGACTGAGTTCGCATCGTTTGCATTGGGGCAAGGGAAAACACATCACGATGTCCTCTCCTCAGACGCTGCTGCGCGGTCCGCCGCCTCCTGGCGCATTGGGAACCTCAGGACAGGGCCCAGGAGGCTCCGGCCAGGCAGCGCTTTCCTTTTGCCCCTTGCTGGCGCGAAGGCGCCGGCGCCGAGCCGTGACGGGGCCCCGGGGCCCGAGAACGTGTTCCGAGGTGCGTCGGGGCACCGCAGAGGCGAGGGCCTGCTTTCCCTTGGGCCAGGCTGCCAAAAATGATTTTCATGAAGCGTAAACTCGTTTCCGGCACAGGAAAATCATGTGGAGCAGGCCCAAGCGTGCTCGCCTCACCTCCTCTGCTCCCGCTCACGCGCCTCTGCGCCTGCTTCGCGGGCAAGCGGTTCCTGGCGGGCCGGCTTGCGTTTTCGGAGGCGGAAGTATTCTCGGTGGTAGTCTCTTGGGTCAGCCGTTCTGGTCGCTCCACAGGAGACGCTCTCGGTCTCTGCGGGGAGCAGGGCCAAGCCAGGCCAAAGCACGAGCGGCGGCCTGGTGCGCTGTGGCACTGCCCGCTCCCTCGCAGGCACGTGCCTGAGAGCTTGTCGGCAGGGGCCGCCTTCTCAGGCTCTCTGACCGAACGCTCTCCACGTGGGACGGCGCCCGCAGGGCGGGCAGCAGCCGCCTGGCGGCGGTTTTGCCCACCCACATACCACCCTCGCGGCTTTCGCCGGCGCCGCGTCCTGGCAGGGAACCTCCGGACAGGGTCCAGGAGGCTCCGGCCAGGCAGCGCTTTCCTTTTGCCCCTTGCTGGCGCGAAGGCGCCGGCGCCGAGCCGTGACGGGGCCCCGGGGCCCGAGAACGTGTTCCGAGGTGCTTCGGGGCACCGCAGAGGCGAGGGCCTGCTTCCCCTTGGGCCAGGCTGCCAAAAATGATTTTCTGCACGAAACTCGGGGTGTAGGGGAGCTAGAGGGCTTATACTTACAGGAATTGATTCGGAGATATCAGGCGCGTTCGCCTGCTAATCCAGAGCTCAGAACTCGGTGCGCTGCCCGAGCTAGGTCCGCAAACTATTCGTATTCTTCGAGTCATCTTGAGAGGTGCTGTCGGTTTTCTGCACTTAACTCGGGCTGTAAGGGGGATGCAGGGCTGGTAATCACAGGAATTCGGAGACATCAGGCGCGTCCGCCTGTCGCATTTAGAGGTCTGAACTCGGTGTGATACTCGAGCTAGATTCGCGAAACTATTTGTATTGTTCGAGTGATCTTGAGAGGTGCTGTCGATTTTCGCACGTAACTCGGGCTGAAGGTGAGCTGCGGAGCTCGTGCGCACAGAAAACGATCCAGAAGCATGAGGGGCGTTTGCATCGAGAGGTCTGATTCTCTGCAACTTTTTTCCACATTATATGTGGTGAGGAAGCTCTACGAGTCCCCCGGCGGTAAGAAAGGTTGACGGTTTACCGCCGGCGCCCAGTTTTTATTTGCCACGCCTCGTTTTGTCGATGATCTGTTTTCGGCAGATCGCACAGAAGAGCATTCGCATGAATTTGCAGGGCCGAGGCGCACTGCGAATTGCAGTTGCCAGGCGATCAAGCTTCTAGGCTGGGACTTGGATGAAAAGAAATCGGTCGACGATGCATCCAGCGCCACTGCGCTGGGAGTTGGCGCCCGCGCTTGGCCAGGCGCCATTGCATTTGGATCGGTCGGGAGAAGCTAGAGAAGTGGATCCGTTGTATAGATGGCGCTTAGAGACCAATTCCCTTCGGCCAGCTGAAGCCAAGCGTTTGGCAGGTCGGCTCAGCTGGGGCGGCTCGCTAGCATTCGGCCGTGGGGCCAGAGCTTATCTAGCTGCTTTGCATTGGCAAGCTAACAGCAGGAGTGCGAGGATTCCGAGGCGCGGCCGGAATGCACTCCTGTGGTGGCAGCGTTTTCTGGGATCCTGCCCATCGCGCGTGGTCCAGCTGCATCCACGGGAGGTGCAGCGGTGTTTCGTTTACACATGGGAAGATTGCGTTTGTGCTTTCTCGTCCGGCTGTGCGCGTTTGGTCAGCTGCCGCAGTGCCCGCGGTTGCGAAACGATGGGCCCGACCACATCGTACGCAGATCTCTCTGTGGGAATTAGTGGCGGCCGTGTGTAGTCTGCAGTTCCTCCTTGAGCATGGGCTCAAAGATTGCGAAACCATTCTGTTCATTGACAGCAACGTCGCGCTTCATACCCTTGTGCGGGGCGCGAGCCGGCAACAGATTACAACGAGATTGTCAATGACTTTTGGTTCACTGTGGCCGCTGCAGGCGTCCTGCTGCACGCGGTGCGCACCGTCAAAGTTATATTTGGCAGACGGCCCCACGAGATATGAATATTCTGAGGCATCCCGCGCCGAACTCGCAGAGCGAGGTTTCCGGCAAATGCGATGGGACTGGCCCGCCCGATTGCCGTGGCATACCCATTGAACAAGGCGGAGCAATGGGAAATTTACCGTCGCAGAGCATGAAGCTGCCCGCGTTCCCGCACGCACTGAGGGCGGAACGCATCGTGCAGCTCCAGAGCGGCCCAAAGCCAGCGGAACGCGGACAGCACAAAGGTGCCCCCCCCGCGCAGTTGCGCGCGCGAGCAGAGCACAGCGCAGGGTGGAGTGGGTGGGCAATGAGACAGCGCCGCGCACCAGGCACGCGCCCAGACCCAAGCGGCCACGCGCAGCTGACGCGCACGAGAGTGCGCCAATCAACCAACCAACCAGCCAGGACGAGGGAGGAGGAGGACGCGGCGTGGCATCCCCACGCCGACTTCCACCGGCCGCACCACAGCCCAAGGCGCGGAGCACAGGAAGCACCCGACAGAGACCAGCAGGGCGCCAGGGAGGGCCTGCGGAGATCCACGGGGACCCCCGGAATCCGCAGCCCCGCTTTGGGAGCGCCCACGGGCGCGACAGCAAGAAGGCCAGAAGGCAATGAGGCAACAAGTGGCAAACGCACAACATCCCCGCTCCTCAAATTTCCCTGCTCCCCAAATTGTTGCGCAATCTAGGGGCGACGGAAATTTACCGTCGCAGAGCATGAAGCTGCCCGCGTTCCCGCACGCACTGAGGGCGGAACGGATCGTGCAGCTGGCGGGCCATGACCTGGGAGGTCCAGAGCGGCCCAGTTCACGCAGGCAGGGACAGGCAGCTGCGCGAAGCGACTGCGAATATTTTTTGAGCCCAGTGCAAGCAGGCCAGCTTCCGACGAGTCAGAGTGGTCAACCAGAAACTCTGCAGCTGCTATGGCTCCTCTGGCGCGAGCAGAAGCGTAGGGGCACGCTCGTTCCGGATCTGGAGAACCTCGCCGTAGCGCAAGCAGAAATGCCTGGCGACAACCCAGGAATGCCCCAGCAATGGAAAGCCGAAACTGACGCACCACATGGCGAGGGCTCTTGTCTCTTCAGCCGAAGCCCGCACCCGCAGCCTGCGTTGAGCTCGCCCTGCTTTTTTCCGCGCCTCGGACAACTCGAGCCGTGTCTGCCAGTGGCCCGATTGGGCATCTCAGCCACGACAGCACTGGCGGAGATGGGACAGGTACCGGTTCAACGACGACGAGCTGCGAAATAAACCAACAAAGCAATCGGGCGCCACCTGCGTGGGAGGCCACGGGTGGCCCCCGCAAGCACGCGCTGCCTGCCCGTAGAGGCGAACCGCGGACGCGTAGCCAGGAGCACTGGTTTTCCAACCGCAGAATTCCAGCCAAACTGCCTGCTCAGCGAGCGGCGTTGGCGCCAAGCGGACTTTTGGAACCCGCGTTCCGCCGCCGCTGTCCCTCCACCCCTCGAAAGCGGGAAAATTATACGTTCTACTTAGCTCCCTTCTTTCCTGCCGCGAGACCCGAGTACCGGCTCCTTCGAGCCGTTGCGAGTTCCGTCCCCCCGCATCCACCCGCCGTCACCACTCCCTCACCCACCCCGGCTAGTCGGCCTCGCCCGCGCCCAAGCCCTGCAGCGCTTCTCGCCCTCCAGTACAAGGCCACCTTTTCTCCTTCCCTGGCCCTTTCCCGACCCTGTACGCAAAGCCCCATCGAACACCCGATCCATCTTCTCACCTTCCCACTCCCGCGCCCTGCTCTACTGACGCGTCCAATTCCCCCAACCCTCGCAGTTGCGCAGCACTATGCTGCGTGCGCTCCCGCACGGACGTTGGGCACGACAAACACGCGCAGCTGGCTGGCGCCAACCTGAGAGAGAGAGCCTCAGGACGCCCAGCCAGCGAGCGGAGCGCAACCCAGGGAGGGCGGGCGGGGAAAGAAAACACCCACGCCACGAGGCCCACCCCGCGGTGCCAGCAGACACCCACGGGCAGGACGAGGACGTCCCAGGGAGACGACGGACAGACAGACCGACAGACAGACGACAGACCGACAGACACACAGAAGGGACGGACGGACAGACAGACCCACACCCGCCGTCCACAGGACACGGCGCGTTAGCTGACCCACCAGGGCGGGTGAAGACCCCCAGTTGGAGGTATCCAAGCTTCGTGCGTTCTGCTGGGAGCTCAAGGCCATTAGGCTAGGAGGAGTGTGGCACCGCTAGCTCCTGAAATTTTCCTGCCCTCCAAACCGCTGCGCGATTTGAGGGCTAAGAAAATTATACGTCGCAGCACTATGCTGCGTGCGCTCCCGCACGGACGTTGGGCACGACAAACACGTGCAGCTGGCTGGCGCCAACCTGAGAGAGAGAGCCTCAGGACGCCCAATGCACGCAGGTGGGGCCGGGCAGCTGCGCGAAGCGAAATGCTTTTGCAACAGCAGGAACTCCTAATGCACGCAAGAGTTTTTCACTCGCCTGCCCCGGGCGATTCTGAGTGCTCAACCAGAAACTCGGCCTCAGCTACCGAGCCCCGCGCTTTGGCGGAAGTATACGCAAACGCAGTAAGCCCTCGCCAACCGCCTGAGTAGAACAGTGCTGTTGGACCGTTAGCACGAAGGCACTCCGTGGCCCAACCTCTACGAAAGGCACGCGTGCCCCACGCCACCGCATCAGCGAAGCCGCAGCCTTGAGCAGCGAGCTTAAGCACAGCAAGGCTCATCGCGTATGTCATGCCTGGGAAAATGACATTATTCCCAGCTTCAGCCTGCGGCGCCGTGTCTGTAGACGCAGAAGCCGCGGCACCACTCGCGAGCTTGGCCCGGAGCTTGTACCGGGCGACCACCCGGCATACACCACACAATACTTTCCTTTGGAGATCACAAATGCACCTGCGAGTGACAACAACAGCTTCAGAATAGCACTTCCTATTCATGAATGTGATGTCCACGACACTCCGCCCTTCCACAGTCACACTGATCGACACGGGAGCTGTGTCGGAGCCCAGCGGCAAGACTTCGCCGTAGCGCAAACAGAACTGCCGCGCCACTACGAAAGATTCACCGATGTCAGTGAAGCCGTTCTCGGAACACCACCGTGACAATTCTTTTGTCTGCTCTGCAGAGGCACGGATCTTCGGCCGCCGCAGCGCCCGCCCTGCCTTCTCAGCTCCCCGCACAACACGTGCTGTGTCCGCAAGGGGGGCCACAGAACAGTGCAACCAGACTAAGACAGTGCGAATGTGCGACAAATATCTTGACAAAGTAGCCGCACTCCTGAAGAGACAAACGCATGCATCCAATATACCCTGTGTTAGTGGCCATGGCGGGACTCTGCAGAAGAGAACGACTTGGCCATAGAGTCTCAGTGCCGAGGCATAACCTGCAGCGCTGGCCTTCCATCCGCAAAATTCCAACCACATTGCCTGCTCCGCCATCGCTGTTGGGGCAGTGCCATCGCGTGAGATACGTGCGATCTCCTGCCGCGGTGCTCCGGGGGGACTGTGCATGCCAGAGCGTCTGCTTGTGCCATGGCAGCAATAGCGTCGGCAAGGACGTGCGGCGCAGGGAGCCGGCCAGACGTCCGCGCCGCAGTGCATAGCCGCAACGCCGCCCTCGCCACAGCTTGTTCCTCGGGCGTGGAACCTGCCTTTCGCCGTGCCATGGCCGGAAGCAGAGCTGCCTGGCGCACCTGTGGCGACAGCGGACACTGTGCTGGCGAAGCGAATTCCTGTTGCCACACTTTGACCACAGGATTTACATAAATCCAAGAAGGAGCTGACGACAGCAAGAGACACTCTCGAGAACGCGCCCCACACCTCAACAGCTTCCTCGGGCGTGATGCCCAAGAAATCAGATGGCGCCACGGCCCCTTCCTGCCGGGCCGTGCGCACATCCACCGGGACATCCGCGATGCCCGCCGCGCGCCTGAGCAGCTGCGTCAAGACAGTCTCGGGCGTATCTTGCGGAGCCGCTTCGGGCAGTCTCGGCCGCACTTGCCGGGCAGCATCGCCGCCGGCCAAGGCAGCCCGCTCCCGACTGCCGGCAATGAACTCAAGCATTGAGCAAAACCGGCTACTGATGACGAGAGTCCAAACGCAAACATTGCTACAAACCCGCATCCAGCCACTCTTGGCCGCAATGGCCTCAGATGATGCATTTTTTTTCCAACAGCACTACGGTGACCAAGGCAGCGCGGGCGGCCATGCCCACTCGAGCTGACGGAATCCGCGGCACTGAAAAGCCAAGACAGATTCGTCCCAAGTTTCTTGCCGAGTCGGGCCGTCAGCAATATTTAATTTGCTAGGCACTCGGTAAGCGTGCAAAAGCATGCGCGCGCTGGCTACTTCAAACTAGAAACCGGTGATCACATCATTTAAGTCACTTTGCCGGCTCGCTCCGCGAACCAGCGCATGCAAGGCTGGATTGCAATCGACGAACATGACTATCTCACACTCAGCGAGCCCATGCTCGATCAGACAACGCACAGCACAAATTGCAGCAACGAGCTCCCGAAGCACTATCTGCGTCCGGCGCGCGTGCGCCCACGCCCACGCCTCCTGGGGCACCCTGGTGGCCCCCCAGGCGCGGAAAGCGGGATGCACAATCGCAAAAGCCATGTGGCCATCCCCTGCGGCATCCGTATAAACGACACACCTGGGCAGAGATGGCGGCTGGAGCGATACCCGGCGCGCGGGGACGCTGCCTAGGAACGGGCACCACCATTGCAGTGCTGTGCGACTCTAGAAGTGAGCGGCCCCGAGGACCTGTGGGCTTGCCAATGCAGCGCTGCCAAATATGCACGAGCCCCCTTGCCGAAGACAACGCTGCCTGCCCAGCTCAGCCGCCCTGCCAGCCGCTTCTCTTCGGAAGGGCGCAGGGCATTCTCGCTGAGTGCACGCGTGATAACAGCCAGCCACTTCTCTCTCTTATGCTTTCCAATGCAGAAAATGAGAGCACCTGGCACAGAGCTTACTTCCACGCCGAGCATGGTAGCCGCAGTGACGTTGTGCACACGTTTCTTCTGCTCGAGTTCCCAGCCGGTCAGCTGGAGCATCTGCTGCGCACACGCCGCGGTGCCCGCTGGCCCCGTGAGCGCCCTATGCGCCCCCTGGGCGCGGTCCGCCGAAAATAAATCATCAACGAACCGAGGATGCGCAATGTACAATTCTCGCGCCAGGAGCGCCTGCAGAAACGAGCCCAATCTATGCCAACTATATACAGAAGCTCGCGACCCGAATGGGCAACATAGCAACTGTAAACCTTTGCCGCGCAAAGCGGCGCTTTGCCAAGTCACAACTGCGAAAGGCAAGTGCTGAGACAGGAGCGGGAGCGATTTGAATGCACCCTTAAAGTCATTTTCCTGAACAGGAACTCGCAATCTGCAGGCTGGCCACGGGCAAGCCACACAGCCAAGGACACCAAAGTATCCAGCGTATCCACTGGCATTGGCTCGCTTACTGCTGTCGCCAAATTCACCAGCGAGGCAGTTAAACCATCAATCAATCGCACTTTCGGGCACACACTACCCCGCTCATCTTCCTTCCACCCCTCCAGGGCAGGAAAGCGTGCAGAAATGATGGACGCTGCCGTGTCCAGCCGCGTCCACCATGCTTTCTTCTCTCCTACCTCTTGTACACACTTTCAAGGTTTTCGCGGCCCTTCGTTTTCAATCTGCTTCGCTCCAGGCTGGTTGGTTGGTTTGCATTGGCTGATCAGGAGTGTCTTTGCATCGATTCTCTCCAGGCTGATCATTGCCTGTCCAAGAGTTACCTCTTCTTAGAATTCCATTGCTATTGAATCAATGGATAATTTGCGCGCAGGCCCAGGGGATGCTGTCGCGCGTCTCGCGGTCCCTCTGGTTCGGGTTCGGATCGTCCCCACGCAGCCGAGATCCACGTCCTCTGTCCACGCAGTCCCCGCCTTCTCTGTCTTGGGGCGCTCGGGCCAGATCTCGTCGCCCATGACTCAGCAACCCTGGGACGCTCAGGCGCCGTCCGCTCGCGCAAAGTGGCATGGGGTTGTGCGTCGGGGTCGGTCGCTGCGCTGCGCCAGCGCACCGTGCGCTCAGTTGCGGGACCAAGCAACCCTGTGACGCTCAGACGCCGTCCGCTCGCGCAGAGCGGCACGGAGCTGCGCATCTTGGGCCACGGCGCGCGGTCGGCCGCTGTGCCAGCGCATCGTGCGCACAGTTGCGGGGCCAAGCAATCTTGTGACGCCCAGGTGCCGTCCGCTCGCGCAGAGCGGCACGGAGCTGTGCATCTTGGGTCGTGGTGCGCGGTCGGCCGCTGCGCCAGCGCACCGTGCGCTCAGTTGCGGGACCAAGCAACCCTGTGACGCTCAGACGCCGTCCGCTCGCGCAGAGCGGCACGGAGCTGTGCATCTTGGGTCGCGGTGCGCGTCGGCCGTCGCGCCAGCGCACCATGCGCTCAGTTGCGGGACCAAGCAACCCTGTGACGCTCAGACGCCGTCCGCTCGCGCAGAGCGGCACGGAGCTGCGCATCTTGGGTCACGGCGCGCGGTCGGCCGCTGTGCCAGCGCATCGTGCGCACAGTTGCGGGACCAAGCAATCTTGTGACGCTCAGGTGCCGTCCGCTCGCGCAGAGCGGCACGGAGCTGCGCATCTTGGGTCGTGGTGTGCGGTCGGCCGCTGCGCCAGCGCACCGTGCGCTCAGTTGCGGGACCAAGCAACCCTGTGACGCTCAGACGCCGTCCGCTCGCGCAGAGCGGCACGGAGCTGTGCATCTTGGGTCGCGGTGTGCGTCGGCCGTCGCGCCAGCGCACCACGCGCTCAGTTGCGCGACCCAGCAACCCTGTGACGCTCAGGTGCCGTCCGCTCGCAGAGCGGCATGGAGCTATGCATCTTGCGTCGCGGTGTGCGGTCGGCCGCTGCGCCGGCGAACGGTGTGCTCAGTTGCGCGACCAAGCAACCCTGTGACGCTTAGGTGCCGTCCGCTCGCGCAGAGCGGCACGGAGCTGTGCATCTTGGGTCGCGGTATGCGTTCGGCCGCTGCGCCAGCGCACCGTGCGCTCAGTTGCGGGACCAAGCAACCCTGCTCAGGTGCCGTCTGCTCGCGCAGAGCGGCATGGAGCTGTGCATCTTGGGTCGCGGTGTGCGGTCGGCCGTCGCGCCGGCGCACTGTGCGCTCAGTTGCGCGACCAAGCAACCCTGTGACGCTCAGGTGCCGTCCGCTCGCAGAGCGGCTTGGAGCTGATATTCTGATGTGTTTTCGAAGTGTTTTTCTTGTCTTGCTCTTTTGTTTTTTTCTTCTCCTTGCTTGTTATTTTTCTCGCGCGCCGGCTTGGCTGGTTGATGGATCGACAACGAGAGCGGCACCCTTGAGCGGGGGGGGGGGTCAGGCATCTTCGCACGCACATGTAAACAGACCCTGCGGCCAGACCACGCAGGTGTCCCTATTGGTCCTCGAGAACGGCGGCACTGGTAACATATGTCCAAGTTTGTCCTAGCGAGCTGGTCTGAGCGGAAGGCCTGTGGCCGTCCCTGCCGATCCTGGGACACCTTGGCCCAGGGACACCTCTAGCAACACCTCATCTTGGGTCGCGGTGTGCGGTCGGCCGTCGCGCCGGCGCGCCGCGCGCTCAGTTGCGTTGCGCCCCCTGCCTTGCGCAGTGCGGCGTCTGCCAACCTGCTGTCAACCTGCGCCACGCTTGTTGCTGCAGCGCGGCGTTCTACGCGCTGCATGCCTTGCGCAGTGGGGCGTCTGCCCTCTGCTGCCAACCTGCGCCGCGCTTGGCCCCGTTGCTGCAGCGCAGAAAATTACACGTCGCAACGCTATGCTGCGTGCGCTCCCGCACGGACGTTGGGCACGACAAACACGTGCAGCTGGCTGGCGCCAACCTGAGAGAGAGAGCCTCAGGACGCCCAGCCAGCGGAGCTCAACCCAGGGAGGGCGGGCGGGGAAAGAAAACATCCACGCCACGAGGCCCACCCCGCGGTGCCAGCAGACACCCACGGGCAGGACGAGGACGTCCCAGGGAGACGACGGACAGACAGACCGACAGACAGACGACAGACCGACAGACACACAGACGGGACGGACGGACAGACAGACCCACGCCCGTCGTCCACAGGACACGGCGCGTTAGCTGACCCACCAGGGGGGGTGAAGTCCGCCACCCCCAGTTGGAGGTATCCAAGCTTCGTGCGTTCTGCTGGGAGCTCAAGGCCAATAGGCTAGGAGGAGTGTGGCACCGCTAGCTCCTGAAATTTTCCTGCCCTCCAAACCGCTGCGCGATTTGAGGGCTAAGAAAATTATACGTCGCAGCACTATGCTGCGCGCGGACGTTGGGCACGACAAACACGTGCAGCTGGCTGGCGCCAGCCTGATAGAGAGAGAGCCTCAGGACGCCCAATGCACGCAGGTGGGGCCGGGCAGCTGCGCGAAGCGAAATGCTTTTGCAACAGCAGGACACCCAATGCACGCAAGTGTTTTTCACTCGCCTGCCCCGGACGACTCTGAGTGCTCAACCAGAAACTCGGCCTCAGCTACCGAGCCCCGCGCTTCGGCAGAAGTATGCGGAAAGCAGTAAGCTCTCGACAACCGCCTGAGTAGAACAGTGCTGTTGGACCGTTAGCACGAAGGCACTCCGTGGCCCAACCTCTACGAAAGGCATGCGTGCCCCACGCCACCGCATCAGCGAAGCCGCAGCCTTGAGCAGCGAGCTTAAGCACAGCAAGGCTCATCGCGTATGTCATGCCTGGGAAAATGACATTATTCCCAGCTTCAGCCTGCGGCGCCGTGTCTGTAGACGCAGAAGCCGCGGCACCACTCGCGAGCTTGGCCCGGAGCTTGTACCGGGCGACCAACCGGCATACGCCACACAGTGCTTTCCCTTGGAGATCACAAATGCACCTGCGAGCGACAACATCAGGTTCAGAATAGCACTTTCTATTCATGAATGTGATGTCTACGACATTCCGCCCTTCCACAGTCACACTGATCGACGCGGGAGCTGTGTCGGAGCCCAGCTGCAGGACTTCGCCGTAGCGCGAACAGAACTGCCGCGCCACTACGAAAGACTCACCGATGTCAATGAAGCCGTTCCCGGAACAGCACCGTGACAATTCTTTTGTCTGCTCTGCAGAAGCACGGATCTTCGGCCGCCGCAGCGCCCGCCCTGCCTTCTCAGCTTCCCGCACAACACGTGCTGTGTCCGCAAGGGGGCCCACAGAACAGTGCAACCAGACTAAGACAGTGCGAATGTGCGACAAATATCTTGACAAAGTAGCCGCACTCCTGAAGAGGCAAACGCACGCATCCAAAATGCCCTGCGTTGGTGGCCATGGCGGGACTCTGCAGAAGAGAACGACTTGGCCACAGAGTCTCAGTGCCGAGGCATAACCTGCAGCGCTGGCTTTCCATCCGCAAAATTCCAACCACATTGCCTGCTCCGCCATCGCTGTTGGGGCAGTGCCGTCGCGTGAGATACGTGCGATCTCCTGCCGCGGTGCTCCGGGGGGACTGTGCAATGCCAGAGCGTCTGCTTGTGCCATGGCAGCAAAAGCGTCGGCAAGGACGCGCGGCGCAGGGAGCCGGCCAAACGTCCGCGCCGCAGTGCATAGCCGCAACGCCGCCCTCGCCACAGTTTGTTCCTCGGGCGCGGAACCTGCCTTTCGCAGCGCCTGGCGCACCTGTGGCGACTGCGGACACTGTGCTGGCGAAGCGATTTCCTCTGCCACACTTTGACCAAGAAGGAGCTGACGACAGCAAGAGACACTCTCGAGAACGCGCCCCGCACCTCAACAGCTTCCTCGGGCGTGATGCCCAAGAAATCAGATGGCGCCCCGGCCCCTTCCTGCCAGAGATTTGCCTCCACCGTGCGTGCATCCACCGGGACATCCGCGATGCCCGCCGCGCGCCTGAGCAGCTGCGTCAAGACAGTCTCGGGTGTATCTTGCGGAGCCGGTTCGGGCAGTCTCGGCCGCACTTGCCGGGCAGCATCGCCGCCGGCCAAGGCAGCCCGCCCCCGACTGCCGGCAATGAATTCAAGCATTGAGCAAAACCGGCTACTGATGACGAGAGTCCAAACGCAAACATTGCTACAAACCCGCATCCAGCCACTCTTGGCCGCAATGGCCTCAGATGATGCATTTTTTTTTCCAACAGCACTACGGTGACCAAGGCAGTGCGGGCGGCCATGCCCACTCGAGCTGACGGAATCCGCGGCACTGAAAAGCCAAGACAGATTCGTCCCAAGTTTCTTGCCGAGTCGAGCCGTCAGCAATATTTAACTTGCTAGGCACTCGGAAAGCGTGCAAAAGCATGCACGCGCTGGCTACTTCAAACCAGAAACCGGTGATCACATCATTTAAGTCACTTTGCCGGCTCGCTCCGCGAACCAGCGCATGCAAGGCTGGATTGCAATCGACGAACATGAGTATCTCACTCAGCGAGCCCATGCTCGATCAGACAGCGCGCAGCACAAATTGCAGCACCGAGCTCCCAAAGCACTATCTGCGTCCGGCGCGCGTGCGCCCACGCCCACGCCTCCTGGGGCACCCTGGTGGCTCCCCAGGCGCGGAAAGCGGGATGCACAATCGCAAAAGCCACGTGGCCATCCCCTGCGGCATCCGTATAAACGACACACCTGGGCAGAGATAGCGGCTGGAGCGATACCCGGCGCGTGGGGACGCTGCCTAGGAACCGGCACCACCATTGCAGTGCTGCGCGGACTCTAGAAGTGAGCGTCCCCGAGGACCTGTGGGCTTGCCAATGCAGCGCTGCCAAATATGCACGAGCCCCCTTGCCGAAGACAACGCTGCCTGCCCAGCTCAGCCGCCCTGCCAGCCGCTTCGCTTCGGAAGGGCGCAGGACATTCTCGCTGAGTGCACGCGTGATAACAGCCAGCCACTTCTCTCTCTTATGTTTTCCAATGCAGAAAATGAGAGCACCTGGCACAGAGCTTACTTCCACGCCGAGCATGGTAGACGCAGCGACGTTGTGCACACGTTTCTTCGGCTCGAGTTCCCAGCCGGTCAGCTGGAGCATCTGCTGCGCACACGTCGCGGTGCCCGCTGGCCCCGTGAGCGCCCCATGTGCCCCCTGGGCGCGGTCCGCCGAAAATAAATCATCAACGAACCGAGGATACGCAATGTACAATTCTCGCGCCAGGAACGCCTGCAGAAACGAGCCCAATCTATGCCAACTATATACAGAAGCTCGCGACCCGAAAGGGCAACATAGCAACTGGAAACCTTTGCCGCGCAAAGCGGCGCTTTGCCAAGTCACAACTGCCAAAGGCGCTGAGACAGGAGCGGGAGCGATTTGAATGCACCCTTAAAGTCCTCTTTCCTGAACAGGAACTCGCAATCTGCAGGCTGGCCATGGGCAAGCCGCACAGCCAAGGACACCAACGTATCCAGCGTATCCACTGGCATTGGCTCGCCTACAGCTGTCGCCAAATTCACAAGCGAGGCAGTGAAATCATCAATCAATCGCATTTTCGGGCACACACTGCCCCGCTCATCTTCCTTTCAGTCCACCATGCTTTCTTCTCTCCTACCTCTTGTACGCACTTTGCTTCAAAGGCTTCCTCCACCATCGGGTGCGCGCCGGTCGGCTTGCGCGCCCTGTGCAACGTAGCAACGTTATGCTCCTCACAATGGCGGAACAGAAACTCGGGAGTGAACGGCAGCTGCGGGAAAGGCACTGGCGGCAAAATGCCCGAGCGCGGCAATTCCCCTATCAACGGAAAACCAAATTTCATATGCTCAATGAGCAACTGGTCTGGCCACCTGATCGCGTCCAGCATTTCGGCCACGAGAAACAAATTCTTATCCAGCCCGAGCACGCACTGGCAGTGCGCTGGCAATCGCGACACTGCCCGCCGCCACGCAGGGTCTGTCACACGTTTCCTATCAGCCCAATACTGGAGCTTGCTCGCACGATGTTCGTGCAATTCAGAATCCGTTAAAGATTCTGCCCTTTCAAACGCCTCAACTAAAATTGCGTCGCCCCTAAATCACGAGGCACGAGTGGTTTGGGGGGGCAGGATTCTTGTCCACTCTTAGCCTCTTGGCTTCCTGGCCTCCTGGCTTCGTGCGTTTGGCTCATGGCCGGTAGCTTCCTACGGAGGCTGCGGAGTTGGAGGGGAAGTTCTTGCTCACGCCTGGCCCGTTCAGGGTGCGGTTTCCCTCTCTGCCCGTCTGTCCATGTCCGTCCGTCCGTGTCCGTCGTTGGTCACCAGGGGCCTTGTGGGCCCTGCGTCAGCACGCGGGCAGCAGCGCCTGCGGGGTCAGGGGGTGCGCGTGCGCATCGCTTCTCGTGGGGCTGCCGCTGCCGCGGTGCAGGCTGCCGCGGTGCAGGCGCAAGGCCCACGCCCCTGTCTGTACGCCCGTGCTCCTATGACGCCGTCTGCAGGCCTGGGTGGTGCATTCAGGTCGCAGACGGGGATAGGAGGCGGGAGGGTCTTCTGGTATTTCCTTTTGCAGCACCTCGCCTTCAGCGCCGCGTCACGTTGCGTGCTCTCGCCTGCGGGCCGTTGGGCATTGGTGCTGGCGCTCCTCGTCGCATTTGCCGTTCGTGCACGGGTGCTCTTGCAAGCGCGCAGCTGGTAGTTCCAGGTGCGCCCTTGGCTGGGTTTCGCCAGTGCGTGGCGCCGGGCGGCTCCGCTGTGGTGCGCCCTTAGCCATGCTGCGCGGCTCCATTCACGGCAAACCCTTGCTAACGCTGGGTTCCGCTGGTGCGCCCTTGCTAACGCTGGGCGGCTTCAGTCACCACAAACCCTTGCTAACGCTGGGTTCCGCTGGTGCGCCCTTGCTAACGCTGGGTGGTTCCAGTCACCACAAACCCTTGCTAACGCTGGGTTCCGCTGGTGCGCCCTTGCTAACGCTGGGCGGCTCCAGTCACCACAATCCCTTGCTAACGCTGGGTTCCGCTGGTGCGTCCTTGCTAACGCTGGGCGGCTCCAGGACCAAAAACCCTTGCTAATGCTGGGTTCCGCTGGTGCGCCCTTGCTAACGCGGGGCTGCTCCAGTCACCACAAACCCTTGCTAGCGCTGGGTTCCGCTGGTGCGGCCTTGCTAACGCTGGGCGGCTCCAGTCACCACAAACCCTTGCTAACGCTGGGTTCCGCCGGTGCGCCCTTGCTAACGCTGGGTGGCTCCAGTCACCACAAACCCTTGCTAACGCTGGGTTCCGCTGGTGCGCCCTTGCTAACGCTGGGCGGCTCCAGTCACCACAAACCCTTGCTAACGCTGGGTTCCGCTGGTGCGCCCTTGCTAACGCGGGGCTGCTCCAGTCACCACAAACCCTTGCTAACGCTGGGTTCCGCTGGGGCGCCCTTGCTAACGCTGGGCTGCTCCAGTCAGCGCTAACGCTGTGGTCCGCTGGTGCGCCCTTGCTAACGCTCGGTTCCGGCGCCAAAAACTCTCGCAAACGCTGGGCTGTCCTGGAGCGCTCTTGCTAACGCTTCCAGGCGCTAAATACCCTTGCCAGCGCTGGGTTCCCCAGCTCATGCTGGGCAGCTCAGTCACCGTACCCTGGCTGACGCTGGTTTCGCTGGTGCGCCCTTGCCGACGCTGGGCGGCTCCGTGCTGCCAATGCTGATGAGCCCTAGCTAACGCTGGGCGGCTCGAGTTTGCAAAGGCCCTTGCTGACGCTGGGTTCGGCAGGTGTGCTCTGGAACGCTGGGCGGTTTCAGTCGTCCTTGCTAACGCTGGGTTCGGCTGGCGCGCCATTGCTCGCGCTCGGCTGCTCAGGCCGTTGCTAACGCTGCGGGGGTGCAGTTGCTCATTCCAGGTTCTCCTGGCGTGCCGGTAACCAAACTCAACGACCGTCAACGTTGGTTGGCGCTGGGCGTTTCCAGCTATTGCGGATTCGCCGGCGCCTTTGGGTGCAACTTGGTGAAGGTGTTTCTGCTTGCACTGGTTTGCTGCTCCTCGTCGCAGATTTTGCTGGGTCTGCCCGTTTCTCGTCCCACCTTTTGCTCGGCGGTCTTGTGTGGCTTCTGTGCTGTCCGTAGCCTCCACGGTTCGAGTCAGTCTTTGTTGCTCACCAGCTAACCAATCTGCAGATTCCTGCTTCGTTGTCCGCGTTTCGTTCGCAGACGTTGAGATCAAGGCGGATCTCGAGGGTTTGCCTGCCGCAGCGTTCTCCGGGGCGCCCGCCGCAGACAGGCAGAACTGGGTGCGGTTCGCACTGAGCGTCGACGAAGCTCCACGCGCCAAACACGACTTGCGTTTCCACACCAGTGTAGCCGCAGCTCTCGCCAACCTCGTGGGCAGCACCCACCCGAGTGATTACAGTGACGTGGTGATCCGCGGCATGATCACGCAGGGCATTAAGCCCAACGACTTCCCCTTCGGCGCTGAGGGTTACCCGGAGGCTTGGAAGCTTCTGAAATTCTCCCCGGCGCAGCTCGTGTACGCTTTGCGCGTCCAGGGCAAGTGCGTGGCCCAGGCAGGCACCGCTGGCAGCAGCGGCGCAGGACCAAGCAGCAGTGACGTGGCTTCTGCTGCGACGGCTAGCGATGCCTTCGCAGAGGTGATGCGCGACTTTGTCAAGCAAGCTGGCTCGCAGCCGAAGAAGGGCCTGTCCTTCAGCCTGGCGGACAGGATCCGCGAGGTCGGGCTCCACGAGTTTCCCCCAGAGGCTTTGCCGTCAGAGGAGCTCGCGGGCAAGTGGGAGGCGGCCGGCCGCGCCGCTGCCGACCGGGACAGGCACTTCGTGGGCAGCGCTGATGGCGACGACCTCCAAGCAGCCCACCGACCCCAGTGGAGCCGCACCCCAGAGATCGACGTCGTCGCTGCAGGAGGCACCTGGGAGGATCGGATGCGCGCGTCTCTTGAGATGCGCCGCGCCCGGACGCTCGAGGATCGGGTGCAATACGTCGGTTTCGCGACGTTCCTGGGCCACGTCATGACGTGGGGGCTCAAGATCTGCATCATGAAGGTTTGTTATGTGTCCGAGGTGCTGGGTTACGTGTTCCTGCTTACGCGGGTTGCCGAGGAGTTCGGGGGCGTGCACACCGCCTATTTCTACGATTAGCTGGTGCGGCGTGAGATGGCACGCTCCTTGGAGAGGGGCGAGCAGATTGCGCACTTTTTCCAGAGGTTGGACCGTGAGATCGTCCGGGACGCTCGGGACAAGGCCCAGACGGCGATCGGCCGCGCGGGGAAGGCCGCAGGCAAAAGTCCAGCGCAGCCGGCGCAGGCAAAGGGCAGCTCCGGCAAGGGCAGTGGCAAGTGTGCTGGTGGGCCCAAGGGGGCGCGCCCTGCACCTGTGTCGCCAGTCTTGCGGCGCAGATCGCGCAGCCGCGCCCAGGCAGACCGTAAAATTTGTCGTCGCTCTCCGTGCCATTGCGTATCCACACGTTCTGTGGGCAACCAGCTATCGCGCAGCTGGCAGGGGCAACTCTGGGAGACCTCCGCGGCACCCCAGCCAGCGAAACGCAAGGGCACGGGGAGGGCGGGCGGGACAAAATCCTGCCGCATAGCTAACACCCTGCGAGCGCCAAACCGCCGAGCGAGGCCAGCGACGCTCGCGGGAGACGCACGAGTGCCCTTCCGGGCCTGGCACGCCTCGGGCGCATCACACTTTTGCCCTTCCGGGCAGAACCAGACACCGCTGAGCGAGGCCAGCGACGCTCGCGGGAGACGCACGAGTGCCCTTCCGGGCCTGGCACGCCTCGAGCGCATCACACTTTTGCCCTTCCGGGCAGAACCAGACAGACAGACAGACAGACAGACAGACAGACCGACGGACGGAGACAGACCACAGACAGACCGACGGACCACCGCCCCCGAGAAGGGCAAGGCGCGCGGAAAGAGAAACTCCCCTTCACCCAGCACACGAATCCATTGCTCCCACCAGGGAGCGCCCCCCGTTGGTGAGGGCGAGGCCATGAGGCACTGAGGCAAAGAGGCCAGGAGGCGTAGAGCACAAACGCTCCTCAAATTTCACTGCCCCCCAAATCGCTACGCGATTTAGGGGCGACTAAAATTTGTCGTCGCTCTCCGTGCCATTGCGTATCCACACGTTCTGTGGGCAACCAGCTATCGTGCAGCTGGCAGGGGCGACTCTGGGAGGCCTCCGCGGCACCCCTCTGCACCCAGGTGGACCGGACAGCTGCGCGAAGCGAAATGCAACTGATGATTCTCGCTCCCCCACCTGCAAGCGGGAGCATTTTGCTCGGCAGCGTCCGGTGACTCTGAGTGCTCGATGAGGAACTCCGCAGCAGCTATTCCGCCGCGAGCCCTCGCAGAGGCGTAAGCGAAGGCAGACAGCCCGCGCCACCCGCCTGAGTAAAAGAGAGCCGTAGGACCATTTGCCTGTAGGCATGCCGTGGCCCATCCACGTCGGAACGCGTGCGTTCCCCAGGCCGATGCATTCTCGAAGCCGCACGCTTGGGCTGCTACTTTCAAGGTCGCTAAACTTTCAGAGTAGCTGACCTCCGAGAACAATCGGCCATCTGCGTCTGCCTGGCGGGAGCGCAGAACGCAAACCCCGCAAAGAGCCTTGCCTTGTAAGTTACAAATGCATTTTCTCACAACTTGCACAGGCTCAGCGTAGCATTTTCTGTGCATGTAAGTAATACTCACTGTCTTGCGCGCCCCTTCGGCGGCATCAATGCAAACCGGAGCTGTAGACGAGCCAATTTGTAATACCTCACCATACCGTAAGCAAAATTGTCTAGCCACGACCCAGGACGCCCCGACGTCCGCGAAGCCGAACGTCGAGCACCATCTCGCCAAAGCTTTTGTTTCAGAAGCTGTCGCCCGAACACGAGGGCGCCCGAGCGATCTGCCGGCCTTCTCTGCTCCTCGGACTACGCGGGATGTGTCCGCCAGCGGCCCCAGAGGAGCCCGCAACCAGAGAAGCACTGTCCGAAGATGGGACAAGTAACGTGCCAGCGCGGCTGCACTTCTGAAAAGCCCCACATAGACATCGATGATGAGTTGGGTCGGCGGCCACGCGGCGCATGCGCACAGGAGCGCTACTCTGCCGTATAGCCTTACGGCGGAAGAGTAGCCACGGGCACTGGTTCTCCAACCACAAAACTCCAGCCACACTGCTTGTTCTGCCATGGGAAGGACGTCGCTGCGTTCAGCATCTCTGCGAAATGCTTCTCCCCGAGGTGGAAGGCAGGGCGAGGCGAACATATCCGCTTCTGCCTTCGCCAAAGACAGAATTGAATCTGCCAGCACAGCCGGTTCTGGGAGCTGCCCTGTGCTCCGCGCAACCGTACACAGTTTCAAAGCGGCCCTCGCTGCTGCCGCGCCAGGTCGTGGCATAGCCGTTGACAGAGATGCCGGCGCCGCCTGTGGAGCCGGGGTGCTTCGCAACTCCTCAATGGGCGCTTCTATGCTGGAACTTGCGCCCAGGGAACTGGCATGAGCAGCGCCCTCCACGTGATGGCGTCGACATAATCCCAAGAAGATTTCCAAGAAGTTGGACGGCACGGACGCCAGCGAGGCCCAGAGTTCCTGCGCCTCCGCTGCTGTGATGCCAACAAAATCTGAAGGAAATAAGCCGCCCTCCAAACTCAAGCTTTCTGCGATCTTAGCGACGGGCAACTCCACGTGGGCAATTCCTCCTGCTCGCTGCAGAAGCTGCGTCACTTCTGTCGCTGCGGCTTCGGCGGCTAAACCAGAGCCTGGAAGAGAGCGCACCGCTGGCGAGGCACCACCGGCATCCGCCGCACGGGCCCGGCTGGTTGATGAAGTTTAACATTCGAGCCAAACCGCTACGGGGCATCGTGCGTTCACCAAGATGCAACATGCTGACCTGCCGGCAACAGAAGAAAACGCTTTGCCTGCGCAGAGCAACATTTTTTTTTCACAGTCCGTCCGCTCTGACCAAGGCAGTGCAGCAGGCCACGCCCTTAATCTGGCGAAAGCCCCGTTCTTGAAAATCGGCCACACTGGCATCCCAGGTGTCCCACCTTGTCGGACCGTCTGCAACATTCAATCTGCTGGGAACGCGAAATGCATTCAAGGTAACGCCAGATCTCGCGACCAAGAACCAAAATTCCGCAATGATCGCATTCAAGTCGCTCTGCCTGCTTGCACCGCGCACGAGCGCGTGCAGCGCAGGATTGCAATCTACAAAAAGAACGACTTCACAGTCTTCGAGACCACGCTCAAGCAAAATTCTCACCGCACACACAGCCGCCACCAATTCCCAAAGTACTATTTGCGTGCGCCGTGGGCGTGCCCACGCCCAGGCGTTCTGTGGCACCCAGGTCGCGCTCCAGAGACGGAATTGCGGATGCACAACGGCAAATGCCATTGCTCCATCCCCGGCGGCGTCTGTATATACAATGCAACGCTGTGTTGTGTGCGAGGCCAAGGGAATCCGTTTTTGCGGTATCTCCTGCAAGAAGCGCTGCCACCAACAAAGCGCTGCCCGGACCCGAGCTGTCAAAGACGCAGCGCGGCGATTGGCCTGCCAGTGGAGCGCGGCAAGATACGCGCGAGAGCCTCTGCCAAACACTGCGCTACCTGCCCAATTGAGCCGGCCAGCCAAACGCTTGGCCTCTGACGGGCGTAAGCAATCGCTCCGGAGCGCGGCGCGAATTGTGTTTAGCCATTTTTCTCGTTTAGCAGCTCCGATTTTAAACACTAATTCGCCAGGGCGCGAGACAACTTCTACACCAAGCATGGTGGCTTCAGTGGCGCACCGCACACGCTTCGCTGGTTCAAGCTCCCAGCCAGTTAATTCAAGTAACTCCTGCGCACTCTTGGCTGCGTTTTCCGCCTCGGCATGCGCGTCGCGGCCTGTGCGCACACGATCCGCGGAAAATATATCATCCACAAACCGCGGATAGGGAACCAGGAGCTCTCGTGCCAACAGCGCCTGGAAGAAAGAGCCCAGCCGGTGCCAGCTGTAGACCGATGCGCACGAACCGAAAGGACAGCAAATCAATTGCAATCCTTTGCCTTGCGCGGCAGCGCTCTGCCACGTAACGACAGCAAATGGCAAGTGGTCGGCTCGGAGGGGAAGCGATTTAAATGCTCCTTTAAAATCTTCTTTCCGGAACAGAAGCTCGCACTCATCTGGGCTGTCTCCGGCGAGCGCGCGGCCAATCTGAACAAGCGTGTCCAGCGTGTCCACAGGCATCGGTTCGCCTACGGACGTCGCTGAATTCACCAGCGAAGCCGAAAAATCATCGATCAACCGCACTTTTGGAACTAAAACTCCCGAGCCGCCATCTGTCCACCCCTCCAGGGCAGGAAAGCGCGCCGAGATGATTGACTCATCCAGCTGTAGCCTAATCCACCACGCCTTGCTCTTTGCGACTTCCTGGAGACACTTCGTTTCGAAGGCCTCGCACACCTCTTGCTGGACATGCGCTGGGCGGCTCGCCCTTTCCAGCGCTGCCGCATTATATTGCGAACAGTGCGCCAGCAACGATTCTGCACTGTGAGACGTGGCAGCAAAGGGAACGGCTGGCAAAATGCCAGCTCTGGGCAGGGCTCCTAGCAGCGGAAAGCCGAAGGCTAAGTCGTGAACGAGCCGACTGTCGCCCCAGCCCACAGACTGCACCATTTCTGCTAAAAGATGCAGATTCTTGCTTGGCCCAAGCACGCGCTGACAGTGAGGAGGCAGAGTGCAAAAATCCTCTCTCCAAGAGGAATCCAGAACGCGTTCGCGTTCGGTCCAATGCCGAATCCTCTCAGCACGATGCGCTTGGAGCTCGGAATCGCTCAACGATTTCGCCCCACGCAATGCCTCAACTATTATTGCTGGCGCTGCGACGGGCCCTTCGCCGGAAGGAAGGGAAAGAGACCAATCGAGGTGATCCCATGGATCCATGGAATCGAGCAAAACTGGATTGGCGAGTAGATCGCTCACAGCGGCGCTCAAAGCGGCAAAACCGCCAAGCAGCCGCTGCTGGCTGTCACTTTCCACGGGCGCGCTTGAACAGGTACTGCTGGTCCCGTCCTCAGAACCAGCATCAGATGCCTGGCTTCAACGGTTGGTCCATGACTTGCCGTACCAGCCGTCCTGGCCCCAACCAGACTTCTTGTTGCGGTCCTCCTTCCGTGGGCGGCTCCTCGACCTTGCCAGCCTGGGCGTAGTGGGCGCTCTGGGCTGATCGCTCTCGCCCTTGACTGCGGTCTTGCCGCCGCCTTTGCCACCGCCCTTGGAATTCGAGGCCGCAGAACCTCCACCCTTCGAGTTGTTGAATTTGGCCGCTTTGCTGGCCCCGGCCACTGCCTTCCCCTTGGCTTCGCGGAGAAGGTCTTGGTCCAGCTTGAGGAAGAAATGCAGCACATCCCCTTCCTCATGCTCGAGTTTCTGGGCCATGGCTTTCCTGACCAAGAGGTCGTAGTGGTAGGCCGTGAAGGCGCCGCCGTGCTCTTCCGCGACCCTTGTCAGCAGATACACGAAGGATAGCAAGTGCGTCTGCGAGCACGTCCTCATCAGGACCAGTTTTAAACCCCACGTGAGCACGTGGCCCAGGAAGGTGGCAAAGCTCGGGTATTGCATCTTCTCATCGACGGAGCGGCTTTTCTTCATCTCGAGAGTCTCCTTGAGTTTGTCCTCCAAGGAGCCATGCCCTGCAATGGCGTCGATCTTGGGAGACCGGCTCCAGAGTGGCCGATGCACCGCCTGGTAATCATCGCCATCGAAACAACCGACGTACAGCCGGCCCCGGTCTGCCGCAGCCTTCCCTGCCGTCTCCCACTTTGCCAAGAGCTCTTCGCTGGGCAAGCCCTGCTTGGGGAACAGGCCCAGCCCGACCTCGGTCGTGCGCTCAGCGAGACTGAAGCTGAGGCCCTTTTTGACATGCTTTGTGGCCTGTTCGGTCTGTGCCTTCACAAACTCTTTGACCGCCTCCTTGAAGCCATCGTCGGAGTCACCAGCGCCAGAGCTCCCACCAGCGCGGCGCGCCTGCGCAGTGCTCCCAGCGCACGCCGCCTGCACGCGCAAAGCACAAACGACCATCGCTGGAGTGACCTTGAACGCCTTCCAGCTCTCTGGATTGCCCTCCGAAGCGAAAGGCAAATCTCCAGGTCTGAAACCTGTTTTGATTACTTCGCGCACATACTCGTCGGCGAAGTCTTCGGGCTGCGTGCTATGCACGGTGTCCGCCAGGAGACGGGCCACCCCAGTGTAGAACCGAACGTCGTGCTTGCTGCGCGGATTGACCTCGGCACCCAGCACTGTGTCCATCCACTGCTGGCGCGATGCCTCGTCAGCCCCGTTGAACGCAGAGCTGGGCAGGCCCTCGAGGTCAGCACGGATCTCACTGGAGGTGTACGATGCCATCGCGTGCACCGGCGAGCGAGGTTGAAAGTTAGACACGCAGAGTGCCGAAACTGAGCTGTTGGAGGTTTGTCGAAACACAGCCTGTGAATCTGAGCCTGAGCAGCAGCAGCACGGATTGAGCGAGGGACCTGCGGCAGTCAGTGAAGACCCACACAGAAGACGAAGTAGACTGGCAAAGGACCCAACTTTGGCACGCCACACACACGGATTCGAACTCCTCCAAAGGAGCCATCCTGCAGCCGTTGCGCCGGATGCCTCGCTCTCGCCACTGCACGCTGGAAGCACTTAGACTGCTTCCCCACCGTCGCGCCAGCGCAGCCACTGTCGCGCCAGCGCTGCCGCCGCCGCTGCCAGAGGAGGAGGGAAAGGCGCTGAATGATGGATGGAATGACGGAGCGCCCAGTTTGGGCGACGATGTCCGAGAGGACGACTTGCGAGAGGGTTTGCGCACATCTCCCGCTACTACCCGGCGCTAGGGCGCCCGAGAATTCAACCTGGTGCGCTGCCACTGGCCCGCATAAGAACGCAATTGTTTGAGCGCATTTCGCGCTGACCTGCAGGTCCGTTTGGGCGGAACTGCGGGGCAGTTTCTCATCTGCCCCGCCACTCTGCGGGCCAAGGTCCGTTTGGGCGGAGCTTCGGGGCAGCCTCTCATCTGCCGCTCCCCTGCGCGTCGGAGGTCGTTTGGACGAACCTTCGGGGCAGCTTCTCATCTGCCCCCTCCTCCTGCGGTGTTGAACGGAGTCACGGGCAGCTTTACGTCTGCCCTGCCCCCCTGCGGGATTGATTGTTTTGGTCCCCTGGCGCCCGCGCGCCCGCCCAGATTTGCAATCCAAGCGCGGCTCCGTGCTCCAAGGCGACAACGCGCCCGGAATGACCTTCTGAGCCCAATTTGACGCTTGCCAGCGCCCGCGCGCCTGACGGCGCGCCCGGAATTGCATACTGAAGTGGCGCTGAGCAGCCCAGCGCCCGCGCGCCCAGATCTGCAATCCGAGCGTGGCCCGTGCTCCAGAACGCAGCCTGGGCCCAAACACGGGCCCTCTGGCGCCCACGCGCACAGAGTTGCAATGGCCGCGCAGAGGCGGCTTACCGGCGCGCAAACCTGCATCCATGCGCTCACCGCCCAAAACGCCAGAACAGCGTGCAGGCGGCCTGCCAGCCTGCAGCCATGCACTTACCGCGCAAAGAGCCGAGCGGCCTTCCTGCGCGCAAACCTGCAACCATGCGCTTTCTGCGCAGAGGGCCACAGTGCGCAGGCGGCCTGCCGGCGCGCAAACCTGCGACCATGCGCTTTCCGCGCAGAGGGCCACACGGTGTACAGGCGGCCTTCCGGCGCGCAAACCTGCGACCATGCGCTTTCCGCGCAGAGGGCGAAACATTGTGCAGGCGGCCTTCCAGCGCGCAAACCTGCGACCGTGCGCTTTCCGCGCAATGGGCCAAACAGTGTGCAGGCGGCCTACCGGCGCACAAACCTGCGACCATGCGCTTTCCGCGCAGAGGGCCAAACAGTGTGCAGGCGGCCTTCCGGCGCGCAAACCTGCGACCATGCGCTTTCCGCGCAGAGGGCCAAACAGTGTGCAGGCGGCCTACCGGCGCGCAAACCTGCGACCATGCGCTTTCCGCGCAGAGGGCCAAACAGTGCGCAGAGGGCCAAACAAAATCCCGCCGCATAGCGAACACCCTGCGAGCGCCAAACCGCCGAGCGAGGCCAGCGACGCTCGCGGGAGACGCACGAGTGCCCTTCCGGGCCTGGCACGCCTCGGGCGCATCACACTTTTGCCCTTCCGGGCAGAACCAGACACCGCTGAGCGAGGCCAGCGACGCTCGCGGGAGACGCACGAGTGCCCTTCCGGGCCTGGCACGCCTCGAGCGCATCACACTTTTGCCCTTCCGGGCAGAACCAGACAGACAGACAGACAGACAGACAGACAGACAGACGGAGACAGACCACAGACAGACCGACGGACCACCGCCCCCGAGAAGGGCAAGGCGCGCGGAAAGAGAAACTCCCCGTCACCCAGCACACGAATCCACTGCTCCCACCAGGGAGCGCCCCCCGTTGGTGAGGGCGAGGCCATGAGGCACTGAGGCAAAGAGGCCAGGAGGCGTAGAGCACAAACGCTCCTCAAATTTCACTGCCCCCCAAATCGCTACGCGATTTAGGGGCGACCAACAAAAAAGAGAATCAGTGGAGCAAAGGCGGAGCAAAGGCCAGAGCTGGCAGCATGGCAAAAGCTGGTCGCGCCAGTGAAGCCAGGCGTCCGAAGATGCGTCCGCCAGTGATGCTGATAGTACCCCTACAAGTGTTTTAAAGGACCGGGAGTCCCTGGAGCATTCGCTCGGCGGGTTTGCTGCCTTGAGCGAAGCCGTGGACTCCTTGCTAGCCAATCCTGTTTTGCTAGGCTCCATGGACCCTTGGAGTCACCTGGAATGGGCTCTTTCTTTGCCTGCACACGAAGGGCTCCCGCCAGTGCCAGCAGTAATAGCTGAGGCACTGAGGGGGGCGGAATCCCTGTCAGATTCCGAGCTTCACGCGCATCGGGCGGCGAGGCTCCAGCACTGGGCCGCGCGAAAGCGCGAAACAGATTCAGCCTGGAGATGTGCGTTTGCGCTTTTGCCCGAGCATTGTCAGCTTGTCCTCGGGCCTGAGAAGAATCTCATTCTTCTTGCGGAAATGATTGAGGCAATTGGCTGGCCAGACTGCCGCCTGGTGGAAGATCTCAAACGAGGCTTTCCCTTGCTTGGCCAGTTGCCTCGGAGCGGCATTTTGCCGCCCGTCGCGTACCCTGCAGTGTCAGAAACTGCAGAATCTCTCGCCGAGCGTTGTTTGGAGAACAACGCCAACACTTTAGAGCGAGTGCGCCGACCGTCGGCCGCGCAGCCTGCAGTCTGGAACGCATTTGTGGCGAAATGCGTGCAAGAGGTAGCCGAAAAGAAGGCATGGTGGACAGAGCTGCGTCCCGCCGCCTCCGTGATCTCTGCCCGATTCCCTGCCCTGGAGGGGTGGAAGGAAGCAGGCGGCGAGTTCATCCCCAAGGTCCGCTTGATTGATGATTTCTCGGTCCTCGTCAATTCAGCCACGGCAATTCGGGAACCCATGCCGGTCGACACTTTGGACACTATGCTCGCTGTTGCGCGGTCTGTCGCTGGCGATGCGCCGCGCGACTGCGCTGTGTGCTTCCGGAAGGAGGATTTTAAAGGGGCCTTCAAATCCCTGCCGCTGCGGGCGGAACACCTGCCTTTCGCTGTCATTTCCTGGCGCACTGCAGCCGAGCAGGCCAAAGGTCTGCAGTTGATTTGCTGCCCTTTTGGGTCGAGCGCTTCTGTCCACAGCTGGCATAGGCTTGGTTCGTTCTTCCAGGCGTTGCTTGCGCGAGATCTGTTTGTGGCATATCCCCGGTTCGTGGACGATCTGTTCTCTGCCGATAGGTGCCTGGGCGCAGCAAGCGCGCTGACAGGGCCAGTAGGGACAGCGCATTGCGCAGAGCAACTGCTGGGCTTGACAGGCTGGGTGCTTGAGCCTTCAAAGCGCGTGAGAGGCGCCACGAACACCACCATTCTGGGAGTGGACGTTTCTGCGCGCTCAGGCGAAATCATCTTCCAGATTGGCCCAGCTAAACAGCAGAAGTGGCTCGAGACCATTCAGGAGGCTCTCCAGAGTGACGCCGCCCTCCGTCCAGCCGAAGCGAAGCGGTTGGCCGGCCGCCTGAATTGGGCTGGCAGCGCTGTTTTTGGAAAGGGAGCCAGGGCGTATCTCGCAGCGCTTCACTGGCAAGTGAATCGCCGCACTGCTCGTTTGACGGCGCGCGTCCGGACGGCGCTCCGCTGGTGGTCCGCGTTTTTAGCAGTGGCGCCGACAAGGCGGATTCAGCTTGCGCCGCGCGCCGTTGAGCGGTGCATTGTGTATACAGATGCTGCGGGAGATGGAGGAATAGCATTCGCACTGGTGCACCGGAGTTTCCGATTGTGGAGCGCCGCCTCGGTGCCGCAGGAGGTTTGGCAGTGGGCGCATCCACGGCGCACCCAGGTTGTGCTGCGGGAGCTGCTTGCCGCAGCGTGCGCAGTCCGATGTTTAATCGAGCGCGGACTGGCTAACTGCGAAATACTTCTTTTCGTTGGATTGCAATCCGGCGTTGCACGTGCTTGTGCGCGGAGCGAGCAGACAAACGGATCTCAATGCTTTGGTCACTGGTTTCTGGTTCCAGGTCGCCAGGGCCGGCATCTCTTTGCACGCGTTCCGTGTTCCAAGTAAGCTGAACCTCGCCGATGGGCCCACCAGGCGGGACACCTGGGACGCAGCTGTGGCCGCATTTGGCGCCCGGAGCTTTGAGCGGATTGCCTGGTTATGGCCGGCAGCGCCGCCTTGGGACGCGGAGTGACTGCACCCGACCGTGGAAAAAGAACTTTCGCTGTCAGGTGTGGCGTCGTCACCATCGTGCGGCACAAACCCTCATCTCTGCGTGCCACTTTGACAGGTCTCTTGTCGGAGCGCCGTTTCCTGTTTGTTTTTGGCGCCCTGGGCGCTTCCATTCGGACCCATGAGGTTCGGCCCTGGTTCCTGCAGTTTGTGGCCGAGGTTGTTTCCGCAGGGCCTCGGACTCCGAAAATTGTTCTGTGTGGCTGTGCGCGTCAGCATGCGCTTCTGCAGAACCTGAGGGCGCAGTGCGCGGCGCTGTGGCCCCGTTACTCCCCCACGCCCAGATACTCCCCGAACCGCCTGTGCTTGCCCGTGCGTCAGGGACAAACTCTCGGGCAATGGCAGCGCGCGCGGCTCTCAGGCTTTGCGCTGTGGCCCGCGCGTCTGGGGAAATGCCAGGTCCTGCAACACTCGCAGATGCCATTTTGGTTGGCCAAAATTGACGGGGACGTGTTTCCGCTGCCCTCTTCTTCGCCAAGGCAAGAGCTGACTCGCAGCCGCCATATTGTCGACTTGGAGGCCATGAGTGAGCAGGCTGTGCGGCTTGAATTTTGCGGGTGGCGCGCCAGTGCGCGAGGCTACTTTTCTGCAGTGCGGTTGTGCGGCCAGGTGGCTTTGCACTCGACATCTGCACCTTGGCCGCCGACGACGCCCGTGGTTGACGCATATATCAGTTTATTTCGGAGTGCAGGGACCTTGGCGCGATATTTGTCCCACCTCCGCACTGTGCTGCATTGAATGCGTTTCCCTTTGGGCGCCCTGGCAGATACAGCCCGGGACGTCCGTGGCGCTGAAAAGGCAGGCCGGTCGTTCAGACGGCCTCGCGTTCGTGCCACCGCTGCTGAGACCAAAGCGCTGTCCACGTGGTGCTCGGCGTTCGGCCTGCCCGACGTTGGGGCGTCCTGGGTCGTGGCGCGTCATTTCTGTTTACGGTATGGCGAGGTTCTTGGATCGGTGACAGCGCCAGTCTGCCTCGCCGCGGCGGTTGATACGCGCAAGGAGAGGTGCATATGCGCCCTCCAGGGTAAAGCGCTTTGTGGAGTATGTGTGCTTGTTTCTCGCCACAGCTGTCATTCCGGAGCGCTGTTTCCTGGCCTGACATATTCGGAACGCCTTGCCACGCTGAAGGTGGCGGCTCAGGCGTGCGGCGCAGAAAACGCCATGTTCTGGGGAACGCATGCTTTTCGCCGAGGTTGGGCGACGGATTGTTTGCAGGCGAACGGCCCCGCTGCCCTGTTTTATTCTGGTGGGTGGCGCGGGCTCACCGCGTTCGCGTACGCCTCAGCCAGGGCGCGGGGGAACGTCGCGGCAGCAGAGTTCTTAGTCGAACACTCAGATTCGTCGGACGCTGCTGAGTAAAAATGCTCCTGCTTGCATGGGGGGGCACAGGTACCAGTAGCAAACAACCGCTTCGCGCAGCTGTCCGGACCCACCTGGGTGCAGTGGGTGCCCTGGAGGTTTCCCAGGGCGGTTCAGCCAGCTGCACGTATGTGCGTTGCCCATTGCACGTGTGGGAACGCGTGAATGCACATGCGAGGAATAATTTTAGTCGCCCCTAAATCACGAGGCACGAGTGGTTTGAGGAGCAGATTCTTGTCCACTCTTAGCCTCTTGGCTTCCTGGCCTCCTGGCTTCGTGCGTTTGGCTCATGGCCGGTAGCTTCCTACGGAGGCTGCGGAGTTGGAGGGGAAGTTCTTGCTCACGCCTGGCCCGTTCAGGGTGCGGTTTCCCTCTCTGCCCGTCTGTCCGTGTCCGTCCGTCCGTGTCCGTCTGTTGGTCACCAGGGGCCTTGTGGGCCCTGCGTCAGCACGCGGGCAGCAGCGCCTGCGGGGTCAGGGGGTGCGCGTGCGCATCGCTTCTCGTGGGGCTGCCGCTGCCGCGGTGCAGGCTGCTCTCCGGGTTGGGCTGCTTTCCCCGCCCACCCGCTGCCTCGCGTTCCGCTGGTTGGGTGCCCTGGAGGTTTCCCAGGGCGGCGCCAGCCAGCTGCACGTATGTGTGTTGCCCATTGCGCGTGTGGGAACGCGTGAATGTACATGCGAGGAATAATTTTATGGCATTGCAGCGGGCCCTTTCAAAGGCTGGCAAAGTACAGGCCATTCAAGATGATCCCACGCGCACATGGACTCAAGCAAAACTGAATCGACCAACAGCGCGCTGACAGCCCCGCTCAAAGTGGCAAACCCACCAAGCGCATGCTGCCGCCCACTATCTTCGCTTAGAACACTTGTACGGTACTGCTTGCGTCGTCCTCGGACGCAGGCTTCTCTGGCGAAGCTCACTTCTTCTTCCCGTCGTACCACCCCTGCTGATACCAGCCATCCTTCCTAGTGTTACGACTCCTGGAACGGCCACGCTGGCTGGGAGGCTTCCTCGGCGGCGAACGCACGGGCCGGGTATCGCCCTTGCCACTCTTGCCGCCCTTGCCGACAGCCTTACCGCCCCCACGACCGTGATTCCCAGCGGCGCTCTGAGCAGACGACCCCGCTGCAGCAGCTGATGCGAATTTCGCAACCCTGCCAGCGCCAGACTGCGCTTTATCTTTGGCTGCCCTGGCCGTGTCGTCGTTCAGCTCGAGGAGCCAGCGCAGCACGTTGGGCTTCTCACGCTCCAGCTCCGTGGCCATCTCCTTCCGCACCTTGACGTCATAGTGGTACGCTGTGGCCACACCACCATGCTCCTCCGCCACATACGACAGGAGGTGCGTTTGAGAGCAAACCTTCATCATGACGAGCTTGAGGCCCCACGAGAACACATGCCCCAGGAACGTGGCGAAGCCCTGGTAGTGCACCCGCTCTCCCAAGGAGCGCGCCGTCTTCATGTCGAGCGCGGCTTTGAGCCGATCATCCCAACTGCCGCCGCTCGGCATCAAATCGATTGCTGGCGACCTCGTCCACGCTGGCCGGCGCAATGCCATCAGGTCATCTGCGTCAGCACTGCCGACGTAGAGGCGGCCCTTTTCTGCAGCTATCTTTCCGGCCGCTTCCCACTTGGCCAGAAGATCCTCTGATGACAGAGCTTCTGGTAGAAACTCTGATAGGCCTACGTCTTCGATCCTTTTGGCGTAATTGAAAGACAACCCTTTGGGTTTAGTTGTGTGCTTTTATTTCTCGGCCTGACACTTTACGAACTCTGTGAGAGCATCCTTCAAACCGCCCTCGCCCAGTTGCCCATCTTTAGAGCCTTGTGCCACCTCCATTCCCGCTGATTTCGCGAAAGCAGCCTGGACACGCAAGGCAAACACAACCATGGCCGGAGTCATCTTGAGAGTCTTCCAAGTCTCAGGATTGCCTTCTTCATTGAATGGCGTTTCGCTGTGCCCGGTTGCTGCAGTGCAGTTGGCCTGTTTCTGCAGTGCGGCGTTCTTGGCACCCCTGCCTTGCGCAGTGCGGCGTCTGCCCCCTGCCGCCAACCTGCGCCATTCTTGGCCACGTTGCTACAGTGCAGTCGCCCCCTGCCTTGCGCAGTGGGGCGTCTGCCTGCTGCCAATCTGCGCCACGCTTGAACCAGTTGCTGCAGTGCGGCGTTCTTGGCGCTCCCTGCGTTGCGCAGTGCGGTGCCCCCTTCTGCCAACCTGCGTGCGCCACGCTTGGCCCCGTTGCGGCAGTGCGGCGTTTTGTGCGCTCCCTGCCTTGCGCAGTGCGGCGTTTGCCCCCTGCTGCCAGCCTGCGCCACGGTTGGCACCGTTGTTGCAATGCAGAATTTCTTTGCGCCCCCTGCCTTGCGCGGCGACTGCCCCCTGCTGCCAATCTGCGCCACTCTTTGCCTGGTTGCTGCTTTGTTATATTCTTTGCGCTCCCCTGCCGTGCGCAGTGCGGCGCGTCTGCCCCCTGCTCCCAGCCTGCGCCATGCATGGCCCGTTTGCACAAGGCAGCGTTTCTTTGCGCCCCCTGCCTTGCGCAGGTGGCGCGTGTTCTCTGCTGCCAACCTGCGCCACGCGTGGCTCGGTTGCTGCAGTGCGGCATTCCTTTGCGCCCCCTGCCTTGCGCAGTGCGGCGTCTGCCCCTGCTGCCAACCTGCGCCATTCTTGGCTTGGTTGCTGCAGTGCGGCGTTCTGCGCGCCCCCTGCCTTGCGCAGTGCGGCGTCTGCCAACCTGCTGTCAACCTGCGCCGCGCTTGGCCCGGTTGCTGCCGTGCGGCGTTCTATGCACTCCATGCCTTGCGCAGTGGGGCGTTTGCCCCCTGCTGCCCACGCCACTCTTGGCCTGGTTTCTGCAGTGCAGAATTTCTCTGCGCCCCCTGCCTTGCGCAGTGCAGCGTTTGCCCCCTGCTGCCAACCTGCGCCACTGGCCTGGTTGCTGCAGTGCGGCGTTCTGTGCGCCCCTGCCTTGCGCAGTACGGCGTCTGCCCCCTGCTGCCCCAACCCGCGCCACGCTTGGCCCGGTTGCTGCAGTGCGGCGTTCTTTATCATCCCTAAGCTTTGGTTCTGGGGAGGGAGATTCTCACAGGCCGCGTCTGTCCCCATTCGGGGATTCGGTGATTCGGTTGCCTTCGGCGTTTCCGCTCCCCTTGCCGCCCGGGCCCGAGGCGGGGTAGCAAATATCGGCCAGTGCTCCCGTGGGAGCCGCGTGGCTACGCTGCAGGCCAACGGCTGTGCAGTGTGGCCTGGGCGCGCGCGGCCTCGTCGGGGCGACGCTCTGGCGGGCCGGCGCGCCCTCCTGCGGGCCGCGGGCGCTGGTCGCCTGGGGCGTCGCTTTCGCCGGCGCGGCTGGCTTTCCCGCCCGCCCTCCCTGGGGTGTCTTGTGTGCTAGCCGGGCTGGGTCTCGAGGGCTCCTTGGGGTCTCTCGTGCTCCCCTGCCCGGCTGCACGCTGTGCGTCGCCCAACGGTCCGTGCGAGCGCACAGGACCATCCCAGAGGAGAGCGGCCGCACGAGAATCTTCGCGCCCCCTGCCCTGCGCAGTGCGGCGTTTGCCCCCTGCTGCCAACCTGCGCCACGCTTGAACTGGTTGCTGCTGTGCGGCATTTCTGTGCGCCTCCTGCCCTGCGCACTGCGGCGTCTGCCCATCATCCCTAAGCTTTGGTTCTGGAGAGGAAGATTCTCACAGGCCGCTTCTGTCCCCATTCGGGGATTCGGTGATTCGGTTGCCTTTCGGCGTTTCCGCTCCCCTTGCCGCCCGGGCCCAAGGCGGGGTAGCAAATATCGGCCAGTGCTCCCGTGGGAGCCGCGTGGCTACGCTGCAGGCCAACGGCTGTGCAGTGTGGCCTGGGCGCGCGCGGCCTCGTCGGGGCGACGCTCTGGCGGGCCGGCGCGCCCTCCTGCGGGCCGCGGGCGCTGGTCGCCTGGGGCGTCGCTTTTGCCGGCGCGGCCGGCTTTGGGCTCCTCGGCCGGCGCTCCTCGTCGCCACGCCGCCGCCCCTCGTCGCCACCCTGCTGCTCCTCGTCGCCACCCCGTGCTGGTTGCCCGCGCTCCGCGTGCTCGCTCGAAGTCCCTGCGCGGCGTGCACACCGGGTCCCTGCGCAACGCGCGTACCATTCCTGCCGGTGGCTGGCCAAGCGTACCAGCCGGCAGAAGGTTCCCAACAGGGGACGGGCCTCTGCCCAACAGGGTACGCCCAGGCTGTTTGCCCATTCGGGTCCCTGCGCTACGCGCACACCCTGTGCCATGCGGGGCCTCTGCCGGCGCTCCTCGTCGCCAACCCGCCGCTTCTCGTTGTCAATCGGCGCCGCGCCCTCGTCTGCCACGGGGGTTTGCGCAACGCGCGCTCCCCTGCCTGCTGGTGGCTGGCCAAGCGTACCAGCCGGCAAAGTTCCCAACAGGGGACGGGCCTCTTCCCAACAGGGACGCCCAGGGTCTCTGCCCACTGGGGCGTTCCTGTTTGCGCGTAACGCGCACTCCCTGCCGTTGGTTGGCCGTGTGTACCAGCCGGCAGAGTGTTCCCAACAGGAACGGGCTCCTTCCTCCTAGCGGGGTTGCCCACAGGGGGTGTTTGCGTGACGCGCGCACCTTGGGCCCGGTTTGCGGTGGTCCTTGTCGTGCCCGCTGCTTTTCGTTGTTCTGCGGCGGTGTTCGCGCACTTCGTCGACGCGCGGGGTCCCAGCGCAAACCCAGGGTCGCTGCGCAACGCGCAGGCCTGTCCCTGCGTACGTGCCTGCCCGCGTGGCGCATTCGGCTTGGGCCGCTGCGCAGTGCGTGTTCTTGGTCGCATCTAAATCGCGTAGCGATTTGGGGGGCAGTGAAATTTGAGGAGCGTTTGTGCTCTACGCCTCCTGGCCTCTTTGCCTCAGTGCCTCATGGCCTCGCCCTCACCAACGGTGGGCGCTCCCTGGTGGGAGCAGTGGATTCGTGTGTTGGGTGACGGGGAGTTTCTCTTTCCGCGCGCCTTGGCCTTCTCGGGGGCGGTGGTCCGTCGGTCTGTCTGTGGTCTGTCTCCGTTTGTCTGTCTGTCTGTCTGTCTGTCTGTCTGTCTGTCTGGTTCTGCCCGGAAGGGCAAAAGTGTGATACGCCCGAGGCGTGCCAGGCCCGGAAGGGCACTCGTGCGTCTCCCGCGGGCGTCGCTGGCCTCGCTCAGCGGTGTCTGGTTCTGCCCGGAAGGGCAGAAAGTGTGATGCGCCCGAGGCGTGCCAGGCCCGGAAGGGCACTCGTGCGTCTCCCGCGAGCGTCGCTGGCCTCGCTCGGCGGTTTGGCGCTCGCAGGGTGTTCGCTATGCGGCAGGATTCGGCACGTTGCGTGTCTTAACTTTCAACCTCGCTCGCCAGTGCACGCGATGGCATCGTACACCTCCAGTGAGATCCGTGCTGACCTCGAGGGCCTGCCCAGCTCTGCGTTCAACGGGGCTGACGAGGCATCGCGCCAGCAGTGGATGGACACAGTGCTGGGTGCCGAGGTCAATCCGCGCAGCAAGCACGACGTTCGGTTCTAGACTGGGGTGGCCCGTCTCCTGGCGAAACCGTGCGCAGCACGCAGCCCGAAGACTTCGCCGACGAGTATGTGCGCGAAGTAATCAAAACAGGTTTCAGACCTGGAGATTTGCCTTTCGCTTCGGAGGGCAATCCAGAGAGCTGGAAGGCGTTCAAGGTCACTCCAGCGATGGTCGTTTGTGCTTTGCGCGTGCAGGCGTCGTGCGCTGGGAGCACTGCGCAGGCGCACCGCGCTGGTGGGAGCTCTGGCGCTGGTGACTCCGACGATGGCTTTAAGGAGGCGGTCGAAGAGTTTGTGAAGGCACAGACCGAACAGGCCACAAAGCATGTCAAAAAGGGCCTCAGCTTCAGTCTCGCTGAGCGCACGACCGAGGTCGGGCTGGGCCTATTCCCCAAGCAGGGCTTGCCCAGCGAAGAGCTCTCTTTCCGCTTCGCACCTTCTCTATCCAGACTTGGCAGACGCGAAGCGCGCAGGAGAAAAACTTCAATGCCACGAAGTGTGGCTCTTTTGGGGGTGCTGCATCTGCCACAGGCCACGGCAGCGTCTCCGCAAGGGAGAGCCACCTACCCCCCCGAAGGGAAGCGGATTGCGGCCAGCACGTTCGCCACGCGGGGAGGGCGGGAGGGACCGCGAGAAAAGCAGCCCAAACCAACCCAAGCCCGCGCGCGAGAAAAATAAGGAGCAAGGGAAAGCGAGAATGAAATAGCAAGACACGAGAAACACAGAAAGCACATCAGAATATCAGCTCGGAGCCGCTCTGCGCGAGCGGACGGCACCTGAGCGTCACAGGGTTGCTTGGTTGCGGAAAACTGAGCGCACGGTGCGCCAGCGCAGCGGCCGACCGCACACCGCGACCCAAGATGCACAGCTCCGTGCCGCTCTGCGCGAGCGGACGGCACCTGAGCGTCACAGGGTTGCTTGGTCGCGCAACTGAGCGCACGGTGCGACGGCGCGACGGCCGACCGCACACCGCGACCCAAGATGCACAGCTCCGTGCCGCTCTGCGCGAGCGGACAGCACCTGAGCGTCACAGGGTTGCTTGGTCCCGCAACTGAGCGCACGGTGCGCCCGCGCAGCGGCCGACCGCACACCGCGACCCAAGATGCACAGCTCCGTGCCGCTCTGCGCGAGCGGACGGCACCTGAGCGTCACAGGGTTGCTTGGTCGCGCAACTGAGCGCACGGTGCGCGGGCGCAGCGGCCGACCGCACACCGCGACCCAAGATGCAAAGCTCCATGCCGCTCTGCGCGAGCGGACGGCACCTGAGCGTCACAGGGTTGCTTGGTCCCGCGACTGAGCGCACGGTGCGCCGGCAGCGGCCGCGCACCGCGACCCAAGATGCACAGCACCATGCCGCTCTGCGCGAGCGGACGGCACCTGAGCGCCCCAGGATTGCTGAGTAATGAGCGACGAGGTCTGGCCCGAGCGCCCCAAGACAGAGAACGCGGGGACTGCGTCGACAGAGGACGTGGATCTCGGCTGCGTGGGGACGATCCGAACCCCAACCAGAGGGACCGCGAGACGCGCGGCAGCATCCCCTGGGCCTGCGCGCAAGGAATCCATCGATTCAAAAGCAATGGAAAAGTAACAGGAGGTAACTCTTGGACAGGCAATGATCACCCAGGAGAGAATCGATGCAAAGACGCTCCTGATCATCCAATGCCAACCAAACCAACCAGCCTGGAGCGAAGAAGATGGAGAACGAAGGGTGCCCGCGAAAACCTTGCTTCCCGAATGCACAGCCTCCTCAGAAGCTCCGCTTTCCGCTTCGCACCTTCTCTATCCAGACTTGGCAGACGCGAAGCGCGCAGGAGAAAAACTTCAATGCCACGAAGTGTGGCTCTTTTGGGGGTGCTGCATCTGCCACAGGCCACGGCAGCGTCTCCGCAAGGGAGAGCCACCTACCCCACAGAGGCAAAAGAAAGTTTGTGGATGCAGTATTTGAGTCAGCGGCTGAAGAGCCGCTGCCGCGGGCACCATTCGAGGCAAACTGCGTCCTCTGCACTGTTCCTCCGTGCAAAGGAAGTGGTTCGAACGCTGCTTGCACGGCACGGCGTGGTCTGCTCTCCTGCGCGAACAGGTAACATTCGAATGAGCGTTTCATTTGCTTGATCCAGTCCGGTGTTGTGAACGGATCCCTCTATAAGCTTCGCATGGACAGAAACTAGTGCGAAACAAGGCGGGGGCACGCTGCGCTGGTGCGATTGACGCGAAGCACCTGAGCGGCAGGTTTGCACGAAATGGCGTGAAGGCCCCAAGACCAACGGGCGACGAAAGCCAAATCGCAGGCAATTGCTAAGCATGCGCGGCGCAGGCGCGCGAATCGCGAAATCGAGAATGCGAGTCTGGACACCTTGGCGCCGGAAATCCGCGCTGAATCGAGGCTCGGAAAGCATTCCTGGGCGCGCCAGCGCCAGAAGCAGCGCAGGGGCCTGACCACTGAATGGCAACCTGGCAACCAGCGAATGCTCTGCTGCTGCGCGCTCATCAAAGACGCTGCGCCAGCACTGAAAGCACAGAGTGCAGTCTTAGCGAGCACGCGGAAGCGTAAATTGCGCTCGCGAATCTTCGGGGCACGCTGGCGCCAGAACCCAGGCCCCGTGCTCCAAATGCATTGCAGGCTGCGCAGGTGCAACGGACGGCGGCCGCGCGGGGCTGTTATCTGGAGCAGCACGCGCCACCTGCGCAAGGCAGGAGGTGCGAAGGGGCCAGACGGCGCAGCACCAATGGAGCGCTGCACGCGGTTGGCAACCGTGGCCAGGCGCTGCACTGCGCAAGGCAGGCGGGGTGCAGAATGACGCGCTGCCACAACCTCAGTGAGCACAGGGTGACAAGCCAAACGCTGCACTCGCGAGCGGGCTGCACTGCATGAGTTGCAATCTGAGCGCGTTAGCGCCAGAAAGGCGAAATTGACACGCCATTGCGAGCCTGGGCGGTGGGCGCTGGGCAACCGACTTCAGAATGCAATTCTGGGTGGAGCGCCTAGGGGGATGAACGTGCAGCCTGCGTCGAAAGTCCCACGCGGCGCGCAACACCTGAGCGTGACAGGGTTGCCTGGTGCATGGAACGCGGCGTGAACCCAGACTCCCAAGCAGGGCGTGGCCGCCGACTGGGCGCCATGAGCCTGTTGCGTCGAAACCTCCGCGCGGCTCAGAAGAAGAGCGCGCGGCACCTGAGTTGTTTCGAAAGAAGGTGGGCGCATACCCCCAGACAAAGAGCGGCCGCCGGCTTCGCGCCAGGAGCCTGCGTCGAGAGCTCCGCGCTGCTCAGACGAAGAGCGCGCGGCCCCGGGGATGGCACAAACCACGCAGCGCTGCCGCAGACACCCAAGTACGGAGCGGCCGCCAACTGCACCGCGAGCGTGCGTCAAAAGCTCCGCCCTCGTCTGATGAAGAGCGCGCGGCAAAACATGAGAAGCGCGCAGCACCTGAGGGTCACAGAGGGCCAGGAAGAAATCGCGAGTGGCGTGGCTGCAGACCTCCAAAGCAGGGAGCGCTGCGCGAGCCTGCTGCGCACCGCTCTGAAGAAGAGCGCGCGGCACCTGAGCTCACAGGGCTGCTTGGCAGGAGGCGCGCGGTTTGGCTGCAGACACCGCCTAGGAGGCGACCGCCAACTGTACGCCGAAGCCTGCGTCGAGAGCTCCGCGCCGCTCAGAAGAGGAGCGAGCGTGAGCGCCACAGGGCTGCTCGGCAGAAGGCACGCGGCGTGGGCGCGGCCCCCCAAAGCAGGGAGCGGCCGCCGCCTGTACACCACGGAGCCTTGCGTGTCGAAAGTCCGCGCTGTTCTGAAGAAGAGCGCGCGGCACATAAGCGTGACGAAAACGCTTGGCGGAAAACACGTGGCGCTGGGCGCTGGCGCAGACTCCCAGACTGGGGAGCGCCCGCGCACTGTTTACCATACCGAAGAAATTGCGCCCGGCGGCGCTTGTGGGCGGGCAGAGCTGAATGATTCTGGGCGCCAATGGCGAATCTGAGCGCTCGGGCGCTGAGCATGCGAATCGGGCTCAGCATGCAAGTTCACGCGCGCTTGCGTTAGAATGGCCAAAATCATACCGCTGGAAACACTAAACGAATCTGCAGATCTGCGGCGCAGATTGCTGCAATTTTCTGCATCTGGGCGCGCTGGCGGCAGAAAAGGAAATCAAGGTCAGAACGTCGAACACGCCGCAATTGCCAATCAAGACGCGAGTGCGCGAGAAGCGCCAACGAACCCAGAATGCAACCCTGCACGTGTTGGTGCCAGAGTTGCGCACCAATCGCGAATCTAGGCGCATCGGCGCGAGAATTGGCCGAAACGAGCCGTAATTGCGAGTCCGCCCGCGCAGGCGCCAGAAACGCGAAAACGAGCTCAGAATGGAAATCTGGGCGCGTCGGCGCCAGAATTGGCCGAAACGCGCTACACTGCAAATCTGGGCGCGCAGGCACCGGAAACAAAAACGAGCTCACAATGCAATTCTCAGCGCGTCGGCGCCAGAATTGGACAAAACGCGCTACAATTGCGCATCTGGGCGGGCAGGCGCCAGAAACGAAAACGAGCTCAGAATGCAATTCTGAGCGCGTCGGCGCCAGAAGTGTCCAAACGCGCCGCAAGAACGAATCTCGGCACACAGGCACGGGAAAAGAGAAAACGAGCTCAGAATGCAATCCTCGGCGTGCCGGCACTGAGATTGGCTGAAACCGCGCAGCAATTGCGAATCTGGGCGCGCAGGACAACGAGCACAGAATGCAATTCTGGGCGCGGCGTCGCCAGTATTGGCCGAACCGCGCGGCTGTTGCGAATCTGGGCGCGCAGGCGCCAGAAACGCAAAATCGAGCTCAGAATGCAATTATCAACGCAAAAACACGCAAAAGCCAAGCTGAGCTGCAAATGCAAATCCAGCGGAGCGCGAAACTTGCAAAATCGAGCTCAGAATGCAATTCTGGCGCCTCAGCGGCAGAACTGGCCAAAATATTCCACAATCGAGAATCTGGGTGCGCACACGCCAGAAACGCGGAAGCATGCTCAGGATGTGATTCTGAAACGTGACGCTGGAGTAGCTGCGCCACAGCTGCGACGCCACGCGCGCCAGCGCCAAAAGTGCAAGACTGTGAACAGAATGCAACGCTGGATCGGTCAGCGCAAGTGGGCGCAGGCTGGAAGCAGGGAGCAGACGCGCCACTGCGCAAGGCAGAAGCGCATAGAATGCGACACTGCAGCACCCAGGCCAAGCGCGGCGCAGGTTGGCAGCAGGGGGCAGACGCCCCACTGCGCAAGGCAGGGGGCGCACAGAACGCCGCACTGCAGCAACCGGGCCAAGTGCGGCGCAGGTTGGCAGCAGGGGGCAAACGCCGCACTGCGCAAGGCAGGGGGCGCACAGAACGCTACACTGCAGCAACCGGGCCGACGCAGGTTGGCCGCAGGGGCAGACGCCGCCCTGCGCAAGGCAGGGAACGCAAAGAACCGCCGCACTGCAGCAACCGGGCCAAGTGTGCGCAGGTTGGCAGCAGTGGGCAAACGCCACCCGCGCAAGGCAGGGGGCGCAAAGAAACGCTGCCTTGTAGCAAACAGGGCATGCATGGCGCAGGCTGGCAGCAGGGGCGAGACGCGCCGCACTGCGCACAGCAGGGGGCGCAAAGAATGCCGCACTGCAGCAACCAGGCCAAGCGTGGCGCAGGCGCCGCACTGTGCACGGCAGGGGGCGCAAAGGAAGTTTGCATTGAAGCAACTGGGCCAAGCGCTGCGCAGGCTGGCAGCAGGGGGCAGATGCCGCAGTGCGCCAGGCAGGGGGCGCAACTGGGCCAAGCGTGACGCACGCGGGTTGGCAGCAGGGGTCACCACACGGCGCAACGCTACTCTGCGGATCCACGCGCAGACTGCGCATCTGAGGACGGTAGCGACACGAATGCGCGACCTGCGCGTCGGAATGCGAATTTGGGCCCACAAGGGCCAGAGCACACACAGTTGCGCCCTGAATGTAAGTCTGGGCCGGTCGCGCTTTCCGAACCTGGCATTCTGGGCGTGCTGGCGCCAGAAAACTGGCAGACAGCCGACAGGCTGTTGCTGGGGAGCGCGCCGGCGCACCGCCACGCCACGGAGCCGCCCGAGAGGCACACAGGCGCGACTCCTGCTAGAGAACTTCGGGCGCCGCTCCTGTCCGGGAGCACGGAAGCGCAGCTCCTTTCCAGGGGCTTGGCCTGTCAGGGAGCACAGGAAGAAGCTCTGGGTGCAACAATTGAAGCCTGCGTTGCAGGATCCAGATGCACGGCGCGCTGGCGCGAACCCCACTGACGAGGAAGCACGAGCCGGCCGTGCACAGCAACCCGAAAGTGCTAGCTCCGCGCCGCTCTGAGCGAGCGGGCGGCACCTGAGCGTCACAGGGTTGCAGGGCACATCTGACTGCGCAGTGCGTCCGCACAGGCCCCCAGACAAAGGAGCCAGCCATGCACCGCCACCCAAAGTGCTAGCTCCAACGCCGCTCTGAGCGAGCGGGCGGCACCTGAGCGTCACAGGGTTGCTCGGGACATCTGGGTGCGCAGTGCGCCGGCGCAGACCCCAAGACGAGGAATCCGACCGTGCACCGCCACCCGAAAATGCTAGCTGGCCTCACGCCGCTCTGAGCGAGCGGGTGGCACCTGAGCGTCACAGGGTTGCTGGGCACATCTGGGCGCGCGGTGCGCTGGCGCAGACCCCCAGACGAGGGAGCCGACCGTGCACCGCCACCCGAAAGTGCTAGCTCCACGCCGCTCTGAGCGAGCGGGCGGCACCTGAGCGTCACAGGGTTGCTCGAGACAGCTGGGTGCGCAGTGCGCCGGCGCAGACCCCCAGCCGAGGGAGCCGACCGTACACCACCACCCGAAAGTGCTAGCTCCACGCCGCTCTGAACGAGCGGGCGGCGCCTGAGCGTCACAGGATTGCTCTGGACATCTGGATGCGCAGTGCGCCGGCACGGGCCCCCAGACAAAGGAGCGCGGGCCGACTGAAACACCGCCACCCGAAAGTGCTAGCTCCACGCCGCTCTGAGCAAGCGGGCGGCGCCTGAGCGTCACAGGGTTGCTCGGGACAGCTGGGTGCGCAGTGCGCCGGCGCAGACCCCCAGCCGAGGGAGCCGACCGCACACCGCCACCCGAAAGTGCTAGCTCCAACGCCGCTCAGAGCGAGCAGGCGGCACCTGAGCGTCACAGGGTTGCTCGGGACGTCTGGATGCGCAGTGCGCTGGCGCAGACCCCCAGACGAGGAATCCGACCGTCCACCGCCACCCGCAAATGCTAGCTAGCTCCACGCCGCTCTGAGCGAGCGGGCGGCACCTGAGCGTCACGGGGCTGCTGGGCACATCTGGGTGTGCGGTGTGCTGGCGCAGACCACCAGACGAGGGAGTCGACCGTGCACCGCCACCCGAAAGCGCTAGCTCCACGCCGCTCTGAGCGAGCGGGCGGCGCCTGAGCGTCACAGGGTTGCTGGGCACATCTGGGTGCGCGGTGCGCTGGCGCAGACCCCAGACGAGGGAGCCGGCCGTGCACCGCCACCCGAAAGTGCTAGCTCCACGCCGCTCTGAGCGAGCGGGCGGCACCTGAGCGTCACAGGGTTGCTCGGATGTCTGGATGCGCAGTGCGCCGGCGCAGACCCCCAGCCGAGGGAGCCGACCGTGCACCACCACCCGAAAGTGCTAGCTCCACGCCGCTCTGAACGAGCGGGCGGCGCCTGAGCGTCACAGGATTGCTCTGGACATCTGGATGCGCAGTGCGCCGGCACGGGCCCCCAGACAAAGGAGCCAGCCATGCACCGCCACCCAAAGTGCTAGCTCCAACGCCGCTCTGAGCGAGCGGGCGGCACCTGAGCGTCACAGGGTTGCTCGGGACATCTGGGTGCGCAGTGCGCCGGCGCAGACCCCCAGACGAGGAATCCGACCGTGCACCGCCACCCGAAAATGCTAGCTGGCCTCACGCCGCTCTGAGCGAGCGGGTGGCACCTGAGCGTCACAGGGTTGCTGGGCACATCTGGGCGCGCGGTGCGCTGGCGCAGACCCCCAGACGAGGGAGCCGACCGTGCACCGCCACCCGAAAGTGCTAGCTAGCTCCACGCCGACAGCCTCCTCAGCAGCCCAAACCAACCCAAGCCCGCGCGCGAGAAAAATAAGGAGCAAGGGAAAGCGAGAATGAAATAGCAAGACACGAGAAACACAGAAAGCACATCAGAATATCAGCTCGGAGCCGCTCTGCGCGAGCGGACGGCACCTGAGCGTCACAGGGTTGCTTGGTTGCGGAAAACTGAGCGCACGGTGCGCCAGCGCAGCGGCCGACCGCACACCGCGACCCAAGATGCACAGCTCCGTGCCGCTCTGCGCGAGCGGACGGCACCTGAGCGTCACAGGGTTGCTTGGTCGCGCAACTGAGCGCACGGTGCGACGGCGCGACGGCCGACCGCACACCGCGACCCAAGATGCACAGCTCCGTGCCGCTCTGCGCGAGCGGACAGCACCTGAGCGTCACAGGGTTGCTTGGTCCCGCAACTGAGCGCACGGTGCGCCCGCGCAGCGGCCGACCGCACACCGCGACCCAAGATGCACAGCTCCGTGCCGCTCTGCGCGAGCGGACGGCACCTGAGCGTCATCACAGGGTTGCTTGGTCGCGCAACTGAGCGCACGGTGCGCGGGCGCAGCGGCCGAACGCACACCGCGACCCAAGATGCAAAGCTCCATGCCGCTCTGCGCGAGCGGACGGCACCTGAGCGTCACAGGGTTGCTTGGTCCCGCGACTGAGCGCACGGTGCGCCGGCAGCGGCCGCGCACCGCGACCCAAGATGCACAGCACCATGCCGCTCTGCGCGAGCGGACGGCACCTGAGCGCCCCAGGATTGCTGAGTAATGAGCGACGAGGTCTGGCCCGAGCGCCCCAAGACAGAGAACGCGGGGACTGCGTCGACAGAGGACGTGGATCTCGGCTGCGTGGGGACGATCCGAACCCCAACCAGAGGGACCGCGAGACGCGCGGCAGCATCCCCTGGGCCTGCGCGCAAGGAATCCATCGATTCAAAAGCAATGGAAAATCTCCTGCAGGCTGCCCTCGCAGGAGCGTTGGGCAGTGATGTCAAGCCTGCTGCTGGGCTGGGCTCCTGGGCAAACGCACCAGGCCCCCAGTCCAGCAGGGCAGCCTGCAGGAATAGCCACAGCCACAGCACATACATAGGGTGGCAGAGGGTGGGTTGCGGCGCCGCCAGCTCTCCCATCCTGTGGGCAGCGCGGCGCCGCGCGCTCCATGACGGAAAGCCTTCCCGTCCTGCGGGGGCTCTTCCTGTCACAGCGCTGCCTCCCGTCCTGCGGGAAGCTCGGCCTCGCTGCGGAGTGCCTCTCCCGTCCTGCGGGACATTCTCTCTGCTGCGGGGCGTCGCCCCGCTGCTGCGACGTGCTGAACACGGATCGGAGCATCTGCAGCGAGGAGCGCTCTCCACCGCACATCCCAGCCACCAACCAGCCAGCCAGCGAAGAGGAGGAAGACGGAGGCGAGCGGGAGGTGAGGCCGCTCGGGCGCGTGAGCCGCAGCCCCCTATTGGAGGCACCCAGGCAGAGAGCTGCGCCTGCAACTCAAAGCGCCCGACGTCGCATTCTTTGAGGGCTGCCAAAAGGCTAAGAGGCCAGGAAGCGAAAAGGCATCCATTTGGCACCGGTCACCTTGGGAGATTTTCCTGCCCCCAAAACCGCTGCGCGATTTCGGGGTTATGAAAATCTCCTGCAGGCTGCCCTCGCAGGAGCGTTGGGCAGTGATGTCAAGCCTGCTGCTGGGCTGGGCTCCTGGGCAAACGCACCAGGCCCAATGCACCCAGGGCCCAGCCAAGCAGCTGCCGAGGCAGACCCGCGTCTGAGATAACACCGGGCCCAATGCACAGACAAGGCGTTGCTTGGGAGATGCTTGGGCTGCGCGCGCGCGCGTAGAGAAGACGAGCTGTCTTCTGCGCGCACTCAGGTTGGTGCACGCCCGCGGGCCACATCGCTGTGCGGCCGGCTTCGGCTCCGCTTGACCGTTTGCGCGGCCTCGCGCATCGCCTCCGCGCGCTTCCGCCGCGCCCGCGCCTGTCTGCGCGCGCTTCCGTTTGCCTGGACGCGTAGGCGCTGGCGCTATCATTTATGCTACTACGCGCCTTTGCGTGCCTCTGTGCGCCTGCTTGGTATGCGTGAGTGTGCGCACTTCTGCATACTTCGGCGCGCTATTGCGCGCTATTCCGCGCGTCTGTGCGCTCCTTACGTTTCTGCGCGCGTCTCCGCGCTTTTGCGCCTGCCTGCGCGCTCTGAGTGTATCAGCGTGCTTCTTTTACTCTTCTGCGCGTCTGTGTTTGCTTCTGCGCGCATGTGCGCTTTTGCGTGCTTCCCGCGTTCTGCGCGCCTGTCCGTGCTTCTGCGCGCCACCGCGCGTTCCAGCGCGCTCCATCGCGCTTTTGCGCGCCTCTGCGTGCGCTTTCTGCGCGCCTGTGCATGTCTGCGCGCCGCAGCAGACCTGTGCGTGCTTCCGCGCGTCTGCGCGCGCTCCTGCGCGCCTGCGCCCGCCTGCTTCCGCGTCCTCGGGCGCCCCTGTGCAATCGCGCATGCCTGCGCGCGCTTCCGCGCGCTGGTGCGCGTCAGCACGCTCGAATGCGTTTATGCTAGCCTCCGCGCGCTGTTGCGCGCCTGTGCGCGTGGTCGCGCTTCTGCGCGCTTGCGCGCGTTTCTGCGCCTCTGAGCGTTCTTGCGCACTTACGCCTGCGCGCCCTTCCGCGCGTGAGTGTTCAAGCGCCCTTGTGCGCTTCTGCACGTCTTGGCGTGCGAATCTGCGCGCCTGTGCGGGTTTACGCGCCCCTGTGTGCTGGCGCCTGCTTCTGCGCGCCGCAGCGCGTGCCCGCTGCATGCCACGCTTCTGCGCCTCAGTATGCGTTTCGCGCGACCGCGGGCGTTTTAGCGCGGCCGTCCGCAACTCTGCTCGCGCTTTCGCGCGCCTGCGCACACGTTCGTCCGCCCGCGCCCCCGCGACACCTGCGCGGGCTTTTGCGCGCCTCTGCGCGTTCCTGCGCGCGTGCGCGTTCTATCTGCGCAGCTGTGTGTTTCTGCGCGCCTATGCAGGTTTGTGCGATTCTGCGCGTTATATATAGCGCTTCCGCGCCTGGGCGTGTGTTTCGCGCGCCTGCGGGCGTTTTAGCGCATCTCACGGCAACTCTGCGCGCCTCTGCGCACTCCTGCGCGCGCTACGCGCTTGCGGCATCGTCGCGGGACTTTACGCGTCTCTGCGCGTTTTTGCGAGCCTGCAAATGCTTTTTGCGCAGTTGGGCGCGTCTGCGCGCCTCTGCGTGCGCTGCAGCGCGCCTCTGCACGATCGCGCGCCTCTGGGACTCCTGTGCACGCTAAACCGTCATTGAGCGCGCGCCTGTGCGCGCTTTCACGCGCTTCTGCGTCTCCACACGCCTTTTCGCGTTCCAACGCGTCCTGCGCGTCTGCGCGTGTTTCTGCGCGCTTGCGCGTGCCTGCTCACCTCTGCGTGCGTGCGCGCGTTTACGCGGCCCTGCCCGCGTGCGCGCCTGTGCCCGCGCGCGTCTGCACGTTAGCGCGCGCGTCTACATGTCCGAGCGCGCCTCTGCGCACTTTTGCGCGTCTCTGCGCGCTTTTGCACGCTCGTGCGCGCCCTCCGCGCAGTTGCGCGTCTGTGTGCCCGTGTGCGCATGCGCCTGAACCTGCGCGCGCTTCACCGTGCGCACGCCTAAGTGCGCTTCCGCGTTTCTTCGCGCCTCTGCCTCCACGTGCGCTTGCGCGTGCCTGCGCAAGCACGTGTTCACGCGCTGAGTGCCGCCGCGCGCCGTCCCGCACTGCTGAATTGCACCCGGATCTCCCGTCTGGGCGCGTGAGCACAACATTGCGCTCGGATGGCCCGTCTGGGCGCGCGAGCGCGGGAGCGCGGAATTGCGCCGAATCGCCCGTCTGGGCGCGCGAGCGCGAAATTGCGCTCAAATGGCCCGCCTGGGCGCGCGCGCGCGTAATTGCGCCCGGATCGCCCGTCTGGGCGCGTGAACACAGAATTGCGCTCAAACGGCCCGTCTGGGCGCGCGAGCGCGGAATTGCGCTCAGATGGCCCGCTTGGGCGCGTCAGCGCGGAATCGCGCCCGGATCGCCGTCTGGGCGTGCGAGCGCCTGGGCGCGCGAGCGCGGATTTGCGCCTGGATTGCCCGCCTGGGCGTGCGAGCACATAATTGCGCTCGAACGGCCTGCCTGGGCGCATGAGCGCGGAATTGCGCTCGGATGGCCCGACTGGGCACGCGAGCGCAAAATTGCGCCCAGATCGCCCGTCTGGGCGTGCGCGCGCTGAAAGAATGGCCCCCCTGTGCGCGCGAGCGCGGAATTGCGCCCGGATCGCCCGCCTGGGCGCGCGAGCGCGGAAGTGCGCTCAGATGGCCCGCCTGGGCGCGCGAGCGCGGAATTGCGCCCAGATCGCTCGTCTGGGCGCTTGAGCACAGAATTGCGCTCGGATGGGCTGTTTGGGTGCGCCAGCGCGGAATTGCGCTCGATTGGCCGGCCCGCCTGGTCGCGCGAGCTCCCGCTCGGAGGGCCCGCCTGGGCGCGCGAGCGCGGAATTGCGCCCGGATCGCCCGTCTGGGCGCGAGCGCAAAATTGCGCTCGGATGGCGCGCCTGGGCGCGCAAGCGCGGAATTGCGCCCAGATCGCCCGTCTGGGCGCGGCGCGCGCGCACAGAATGGCAGCCGAATGGCCCGTCAAGGCGCGCGAGCGCGGAATTGCGCTCGGATGGCCCGTCTGGGCGCGCGAGCGCGGAATTGCGCTCAAATGGCCCACCTGGGCGCGCAAGCGCGAAATTTTGCCCCGATCGCCGTCTGGGCGTGCGAGCGCCTGGGCGCGCGAGCGCGGATTTGCGCCCGGATTGCCCGCCTGGGCGTGCGAGCACATAATTGCGCTCGAACGGCCCGCCTGGGCGCATGAGCGCGGAATTGCGCTCGGATGGCCCGCCTGGGCACGCGAGCGCGAAATTGCGCCCAGACCGCCCGTCTGGGCGCCCAGATGGCCCGTCTGGGCGCGTGAGCACAGAATTGTAGCCAAATGGCTCGTCTGGGCGCGCGAGCGCGGAACGCACGCGGTTCGCCCGCAACCGCGCGAGATTGCCTCTTCCTGGGTGCAAGGGCGAGATCGCACCCGGACAGGGGGCCCTGCACGCCCAGATTACCTTACCGGGCGCTGCGACGAGCGGCAGTCGCCAGCAAGGGCGCGAGCCAGGGCATGGCAGCAAGGCCAAAAACCCCTTCACGACGAGGAGCGGGCGCGAGACGGTGAACGCATGGCGACAAGGAGCGGGGGCGGACGTGGTGACGAGGAGCGCGGGCTTGCGACGAGGAGCGCGCCGGCGAGCAAAAGCGGACGGCAGGGAGGCTGAGACCAACTGCATGGCGCCGGCCACCACGGCAGCAAGGTCAGGGGCCCGCCGACGAATGGCACTGGCCAGCACGGACACGGGCCGGGGTGTGGCAGCGCAAGCCCAAGGACCCACTGAGGCGGTGGCCCCCAAGGGGCACCCTCCTCCAGGCAGGGACCCGCTCCTTATCCAGGAGCTGTGCAAAGCAGCTGTTGCGCGGGTCCCACTTGGGAACCTTCTGCTGGCTGGCCCGCTTGGCCAATCACCGGCAGGAAGCCGAAACATCCCTTGGGGCCCAGCTGCGCACCGTTCCCACTTGGGAAACCTTCTGCTGGCTGGTCCGCTTGGCTAGCCACCGGCAGGAAGCGAAACACCTCTGGGGGCCCACCTGGAGCAACCTCGGGTGTGCCCTGCTGGGAGAATGGCGACGAGGAGCGCCGGCGACCTGGTGGGTATGCCTTATCCAGGCAAGGACCCGCTCCTTATCCAGGAGCTGTGCACAGCAGCCTGCCGCACGGCTGTTGCTCCATTCCCACCTGGGAAGCTTCTACCGGCTGGTGCGCTTGGCCAGCCGCCGGCACGAACCGAAACGCTACTGGGGGCTCACTTGGAGCACCCACGGGTGTGCCCGGCTGGGAGAATCGCGACGAGGAGCGCCGGCGACTTGGTGGGTATGCCTTATCCAGGCAGGGACCCGCTCCTTATCCAGGACCTTTGCAGAGCAGCCTGCCGCGCGGCTGATGAACCATTCCCACTTGGGAACCTTCTGCCGGCTGGTGCGCTTGGCCAGCCACCGGCAGGAACGGAAAGGCCACTTGGGGCCCACTTGGAGCACCCTCGGGCTTGCCCTGTTGGGAGAATGGCGACGAGGAGCGCCGGCGACCCGTGGGTATGCCTTATCCAGGCAGGGACCCGCTCCTTATCCAGGAGCTGTGCAGAGCAGCCTGCCGCACGGCTGTTGCACCGTTCCCACATGGGAACCTTCTGCCGGCTGGTTCGCTTGGCCAGCCACCGGCAGGAAGCAGGGATCATCGGCATTGCCCCAGAGGAGGTTGCCTCACCCGAGCCGCGCCCAGGGGTCTTCAGCATTGCCCAAGTAAGGTTGCCTCGCCCTTGGCAAAGGAGGGGATCACTGGCATTGCCCAAGTAAGGTTGCCTCACCCACACCTTGCCACCAAAACGTGGAACGAGAGAGCGCGGGCAGTGGCAACGAGGAGCACCGGCGAACAGACACAGAGAACTGGCAGCAGCACACAGGCGAGCGACGAGAACGTGAAGAGCTGTCCTGGCCAAAAGTTGCGCCGCTTGCGGCGCCGCCAGCCCTCCCATCCTGTGGGCAGCGCGGCGCCGCGCGCTCCATGACGGAAAGCCTTCCCGTCCTGCGGGGGCTCTTCCTGTCACAGCGCTGCCTCCCGTCCTGCGGGAAGCTCGGCCTCGCTGCGGAGTGCCTCTCCCGTCCTGCGGGACATTCTCTCTGCTGCGGGGCGTCGCCCCGCTGCTGCGACGTGCTGAACACGGATCGGAGCATCTGCAGCGAGGAGCGCTCTCCACCGCACATCCCAGCCACCAACCAGCCAGCCAGCGAAGAGGAGGAAGACGGAGGCGAGCGGGAGGTGAGGCCGCTCGGGCGCGTGAGCCGCAGCCCCCTATAGGAGGCACCCAGGCAGAGAGCTGCGCCTGCAACTCAAAGCGCCCGACGTCGCATTCTTTGAGGGCTGCCAAAAGGCTAAGAGGCCAGGAAGCGAAAAGGCACCCATTTGGCACCGGTCACCTTGGGAGATTTTCCTGCCCCCAAAACCGCTGCGCGATTTCGGGGCTATGAAAAGTAACAGGGGGGAACTCTTGGACAGGCAATGATCACCCAGGAGAGAATCGATGCAAAGACGCTCCTGATCATCCAATGCCAACCAAACCAACCAGCCTGGAGCGAAGAAGATGGAGAACGAAGGGTGCCCGCGAAAACCTTGCTTCCCGAATGCACAGCCTCCTCAGAAGCTCCGCTTGGCAAGGTGGGGCGCGGATCGTGCTCTGATCGCGTTCCCGCGCGCGCCTGCGCCCGAACGCGCGCACTCGCGCTCCAATTGTACTTCTGGGCACGCCTGCGACCATAACTACACAATCGCGCACTGATTGTGATTACGGGCGCGCGTGCGCACCTGCACGCGCCTGCGCCTGACCGCGCGGAATCGCGCTAGGAGTGCGCTTCTGAGCACGTCTGCAGCGCGTCATCGCACTCTGATTGTAATTCTGGGAGCGCTCCTGCGCCTCGTCATCGCGCTCCGATTATAATTCCGGGCGCGCCTGCGCCCCTGCGCGCGCCTGCGCCTGGACGCGCGGAATTGCGCTTCGATTGCGGGCACGTCTGCAGCGCGGAATCGCGCTCCGATTGTAATTCCGGGCGCGCTTGCGCCCCTGCGCGCACCTTCGCCTGGACGCGCGGAATCGCGCTCAGCTTGCGCTTCCGGGCACGCCTGCAGCCACAAGCATGTTATCGCGCTCGATTGTGATTCGGGGCGCGCGTGCGCCGCAAAGCGCGGAATTGAGCTCCGATGGCGAATCTGGGCCCGCATGTGCCTCTGCGCGCGCCTGCGCTTGAACGCGCTGAATCGCGCTCCGATTGCGCTTTTGGGCGCGCCTCATCGTTCTCCGATTGCAATTCCGGGCGCACCTGCGCCCGTGCGCGCGCTTGCGCCTGAACGCGCGGACTCGCATTCCGATTGCGCTTCTGGGTGCGCCTGCGCTCATGAGCACGTTGTTGCGCTGCGATTGTGCTTCCGGGCACGCCTGCGCCCGTGAGCTTAGAATTGCGTTCTGATTGCCTTCCGGGCGAGCGCGCGCCCGCAAGCATAGAACAAAGCTTCGTTTGCGTTTTTGGGCGCGATTGCGCCAAACGCGCGAGATCGCGTTCCAGTTGCGTTTCTGGGCGCGTCTGCACCCATCAGCACAAAATCACGCTGGATTGCAACTTGGGCGAGCTTGGATGAGGTCGCGGCCGACGGAGAATCAGACCCGCGCCCTTTCTCGCCTGCGTTCGTAAGCGCAGAATCGCGCACGCACGGCGATTTGGGGCCTGCCTGCGCCCGAACGCGCGCTCCGATGGCACATCTGGGCCAATCTGCCTGCGCCCGTGCGCGCGGAATTGCGCTCCCACGGCGATTCCAGGCGGTGCCTGCGCCCGAATGCGCGGACTCGGGCCCCACGCGCAAATCTGGGCGCGTCTGTGCCCTCAAGCGCGCAATCACACTCCGGTTGCGCTACAGGGCGCCTGTGCCCATACGCGCGCCATCGCGCTCCAACAGCAACCTTTAAAGCTCCTTGCGCGCTGCGCACGGAATCGCGGCCTGATTCCTTTCCCGGACGCGCCTGCCTGCGTAAACACGGAGTCGCGCTCAAATTGCGAATCTGGGCGCACCAGCCCCCGAATGCACAGAAACGCGCGCCCATGGCGAGCCTCGGCGCGCCTGCGCCCGTTAGAATGGTATAGCGCCCCGTTTGCGCTTCTGGTTGCCGGTGCGCCTGCACCCGCTGGCGCGGAAACGCGATCCGACTGGCGCCCGCACTTCCGCAGCGCATGAGCGGGCGGAAACGTGCGCTGGTTGCGTTCCTGGGCGCGCCTGCGCCCGCAGGCGTCGCGCTCCGGTGGCAAAACCGGGCGCGCCCGCGCCCGAACACGCGCGGGATTGCGCTCGCAATCCCGGCTGCGCCCAAACGCACACAATCGCGATGACGAACCAGGCGCTTGCGGCGTAAGCGTGGAATCCCGCTTCGATTGCGCCCCTGAGCGCTTGCATCCGTGAGCGCAGAGTCGCGAACCGGTCTTGATTCCGGAGCTGCCGGCGAGGGAACGCGCGGCATCGCGCACTGATTATGGTACTTGGCGCGCTTGCGCCCACAAGCGCAGAATCGCTCCAATTGCGATTCCGGGCGCGCCTGCGCCTGCAAGCGCGAAACCGCGCCCGAAACGCCAATCTGAGCGCGCGTCCACCCGCAAGCCCTGCGGGGGACTTCCGACCCCGGGCAAGGAGGCCCGCCCTGCAGGTGCCCTGCCCGTCTCGCGGGCTCGCGGGGCGGCAACCCGCCTGGCGAGCGCCTTACTTGTCTTGCTGGCGTCTCCTCGTCCCTGCCTGACCTGCGGCATCTTACGCCCGCGTCTTGCGCAGCGAGCGACCCGCTCGGGTAAATTGCGGGTTGCCACCGGCCCTATGGATGCCCTGCCCGTCGTGCAGGCGTCTTATCTCCACGTTTCGCACGGGCACTCGACCTGCGATGGGCGACCCGCCTTGCGGGCGCCTTGCCACGCAGGCATCTCCCCGGCTTGCGCTGCACTGCTGGTCCGGAATAGCAGCCCGTTATGCGGGCACATTGCCTGTCCACCAAACTCACGTTCTGCAAACTTGCGGGCCAGCGCCGCGTGGTGCCAGGTGCCCTGCGTCTCGCGGGCGTCTCCCCGTCCTGCGGGCGTCACGCCTCCCCGTCCTGCGGGGGCGCTCCTGACCTGCGGAACGGCGGGAATTGGCGCCCTCCCGGCCTGCGGGAACGCACGACAGCAGTTAGTGCCCGACCTGCGGGTGCACCTCCCGTCCTGCGGGACTGCGTGCTTTAGATGGTGCCCGACCTGCGAGTACACCTCCCGGCCTGCGGGAACGATGGCAGCAGCTGATGCCCGACCTGCGGGTGCACCTTCTTCCGCCCTGCGGGGCTGCATGCCTGAGATGGCCCGACGTGCGGGCACACCTTCGGACCTGCAGGAATGCTCGACCGCAGCTGGTGCCCGACCTGCGGGAACGCCTCCCCTCCTGCGGGACTGCGTGCCTGAGGATGGCGCCCGACGTGGGTGCACCTCCCGACCTGCGGGAACGCGTGCCAGCAGCGGGTGCGCTTCCCGTCCTGCGGGACTGCGCGCGTGAAGATGGCGCCGACCTGCGGGTGCACCTCCCGCCTTGTGGGACTCCGCGCCTGGGCCGCAGTCGCTGCGAAACGAAAATGCCAGGACCCGAACGCGCCGCCACGCCCGGGGCAGCCACACAAGCGAACTGGTACACCAGAACCGCGGCCGCTGCAAAACACGCGCAGAAACGGCGACGAGGAGCGGTGGCGAACTGGCGACGAGGAGCGCCAGCAACCAGCCAGAGGAATGGACAGAAGGCAAGCGCGGCGACAGGAGGCCCACAGCCACACCTGCACCAGGCACGGGCAGCCCCTGGCCCGCAGCCGCTGCGAGACGAGCACACCTGGGCCCGAACGCGCCACCACGCCTGGGGTAGCCGCGAAAGCTAACTGGGCACACCTGGGCCGCAGCCGCTGCGAAACGAGCGCACCTGGGCCCGAACGCCCCGCCACACATGAGGCAGCTATGCCAGCGAACTGGGCACACCTGCGCCGCGGCCGCTGCGAAACACGCGCAGAAGTGGCGACGAGGAGCGGCGGCGAAATGGCGACGAGGAGCGCCGGCAGGAAGGGACAGTGCAGTGGCGCTGCAGGGCTGCAAGCCACGGGCGCCAGGGCGTTCCGCCCTGCAGAGCAGCCTCCCTCAGGGCTGTTGCGGCGCTGCCACGGGCCACTGGCGCTAGAGCGTTCCGCCCTGCAGAGCAGCCTCCCTCAGGGCTGTTGCGGCGCTGCCACGGGCCACGCGCGCCAGGGCGTTCCACCCTGCAGAGCAGCCTCCCTCGGGGCTGTTGCGGCGCTGTCACCGAAGCTGACCGCGGGAAGGCAATGGCGACGAGGAGCGGCGGCGAAGTGGCAACGAGGAGCACCAGCAGAGAGCCACGAGTTCGCTGCGAGGAGCCACTGCGCGCGCCACCATCGCCAAAACAACCGACCGACCACCCGAGGGAGGAAGCGGAAGCGGAGCCACCTGCTGCGAAGCAGCCCAAGGCGAGTGAGACCAACACACGTCGCGCCCAAGCGCATAGCTACCTGAGGCATAGAAGCCAAGATGCACAAAGGCAGGGAGGCGCACTCATGTGCGCCCTGAAGATTTTCCTGCCCCCCAAATCGCTACGCGATTTTGGGGCTATGAAAAGTGGCTAAACACAATTCGCGCCGCGCTCCGGAGCGATTGCTTACGCCCGTCAGAGGCCAAGCGTTTGGCTGGCCGGCTCAATTGGGCAGGTAGCGCAGTGTTTGGCAGAGGCTCTCGCGCGTATCTTGCCGCGCTCCACTGGCAGGCCAATCGCCGCGCTGCGTCTTTGACAGCTCGGGTCCGGGCAGCGCCTTGTTGGCGGGAGCGCTTCTTGCAGGAGATACCGCAAAGACGGATTCCCTTGGCCTCGCACACAACACAGCGTTGCATTGTATATACAGACGCCGCCGGGGATGGAGCAATGGCATTTGCCGTTGTGCATCCGCGATTCCGTCTCTGGAGCGCGACCTGGGTGCCACAGAACGCCTGGGCGTGGGCACACCCACGGCGCACGCAAATAGTACTTTGGGAATTGGTGGCGGCTGTGTGTGCGGTGAGAATTTTGCTTGAGCGTGGTCTCGAAGACTGTGAAGTCGTTCTTTTTGTAGATTGCAGTCCTGCGCTGCACGCGCTCGTGCGCGGTGCAAGCAGGCAGAGCGACTTGAATGCGATCATTGCGGAATTTTGGTTCTTGGTCGCGAGATCTGGCGTTACCTTGAATGCATTTCGCGTTCCCAGCAGATTGAATGTTGCAGACGGTCCGACAAGGTGGGACACCTGGGACGCCAGTGTGGCCGACTTTCAAGAACGGGGCTTTCGCCAGATTAAGTGGGCGTGGCCTGCTGCACTGCCTTGGTCAGAGCGGACGGACTGTGAAAAAATGTTGCTCTGCGCAGCCAAAGCGTTTTCTTCTGTTGCCAGCAGGTCAGCATGTTGTATCTTGGTGAGCGCGCGATGCACCGTAGCGGTTTGGCTCGAATGTTAAACTTCATCAACCAAAGCCGGGCCCGTGCGGCGGATGCCGGTGGTGCCTCGCCAGCGGTGCGCTCTCTTCCAGGCTCTGGTTTAGCCGCCGAAGCCGCAGCGACGGAAGTGACACAGCTTCTGCAGCGAGCAGGAGGAATTGCCCACGTGGAATTGCCCGTCGCTAAGATCGCAGAAAGCTTGAGGTTGGAGGGCGGCTTATTTCCTTCAGATTTTGTTGGCATCACAGCAGCGGAGGCGCAGGAACTCTGGGCCTCGCTGGCGTCCGTGCCGTCCAACTTCTTGGAAATCTTCTTGGGATTATGTCAGCGCCATCACGTGGAGGGCGCTGCTCATGCCAGTTCCTTGGGTGCAAGTTCCAGCATAGAAGCGCCCATTGAGGAGTTGCGAAGCACCCCAGCTCCACAGGCGGCGCCGGCATCTCTGTCAACGGCTATGCCACGACCTGGCGCGGCAGCAGCGCGTACTGTTGCGCGGAGTACAGGGCAGCTCCCAGAACCGGCTGTGCTGGCAGATTCAATTTTGTCTTTGGCGAAGGCAGAAGCGGATATGTTCGCCTCGCCCTGCCTTCCACCTCGGGGAGAAGTATTTCGCAGAGATGCTGAACGCAGCGACGTCCTTCCCATGGCAGAACAAGCAGTGTGGCTGGAGTTTTGTGGTTGCAGAACCAGTGCCTGTGGCTACCGACCCAATTCATCATCGATGTCTATGTGGGGCTTTTCATAGCCCCGAAATCGCGCAGCGGTTTTGGGGGCAGGAAAATCTCCCAAGGTGACCGGTGCCAAATGGGTGCCTTTTCGCTTCCTGGCCTCTTAGCCTCTTGGCAGCCCTCAAAGAATGCGACGTCGGGCGCTTTGAGTTGCAGGCGCAGCTCTCTGCCTGGGTGCCTCCAATAGGGGGCTGCGGCTCACGCGCCCGAGCGGCCTCACCTCCCGCTCGCCTCCGTCTTCCTCTTCTTCGCTGGCTGGCTGGTTGGTGGCTGGGATGTGCGGTGGAGAGCGCTCCTCGCTGCAGATGCTCCGATCCGTGTTCAGCACGTGGCAGCAGCGGGGCGACGCCCCGCAGCAGAGAGAATGTCCCGCAGGACGGGAGAGGCACTCCGCAGCGAGGCCGAGCTTCCCGCAGGACGGGAGGCAGCGCTGTGACAGGAAGAGCCCCCGCAGGACGGGAAGGCTTTCCGTCATGGAGCGCGCGGCGCCGCGCTGCCCACAGGAAGGGGCGGGTCCCTGCCTGGATAAGGCATACCCACCAAGTCGCCGGCGCTCCTCGTCGCGATTCTCCCAGCCGGGCACACCCGTGGGTGCTCCAAGTGAGCCCCCAGTAGCGTTTCGGTTCGTGCCGGCGGCTGGCCAAGCGCACCAGCCGGTAGAAGCTTCCCAGGTGGGAATGGAGCAACAGCCGTGCGGCAGGCTGCTGTGCACAGCTCCTGGATAAGGAGCGGGTCCTTGCCTGGATAAGGCATACCCACCAGGTCGCCGGCGCTCCTCGTCGCCATTCTCCCAGCAGGGCACACCCGAGGTTGCTCCAGGTGGGCCCCCAGAGGTGTTTCGCTTCCTGCCGGTGGCTAGCCAAGCGGGCCAGCCAGCAGAAGGTTTCCCAAGTGGGAACGGTGCGCAGCTGGGCCCCAAGGGATGTTTCGGCTTCCTGCCGGTGATTGGCCAAGCGGGCCAGCCAGCAGAAGGTTCCCAAGTGGGACCCGCGCAACAGCTGCTTTGCACAGCTCCTGGATAAGGAGCGGGTCCCTGCCTGGAGGAGGGTGCCCCTTGGGGGCCACCGCCTCAGTGGGTCCTTGGGCTTGCGCTGCCACACCCCGGCCCGTGTCCGTGCTGGCCAGTGCCATTCGTCGGCGGGCCCCTGACCTTGCTGCCGTGGTGGCCGGCGCCATGCAGTTGGTCTCAGCCTCCCTGCCGTCCGCTTTTGCTCGCCGGCGCGCTCCTCGTCGCAAGCCCGCGCTCCTCGTCACCACGTCCGCCATGCGTTCACCGTCTCGCGCCCGCTCCTCGTCGTGAAGGGGTTTTTGGCCTTGCTGCCATGCCCTGGCTCGCGCCCTTGCTGGCGACTGCCGCTCGTCGCAGCGCCCGGTAAGGTAATCTGGGCGTGCAGGGCCCCCTGTCCGGGTGCGATCTCGCCCTTGCACCCAGGAAGAGGCAATCTCGCGCGGTTGCGGGCGAACCGCGTGCGTTCCGCGCTCGCGCGCCCAGACGAGCCATTTGGCTACAATTCTGTGCTCACGCGCCCAGACGGGCCATCTGGGCGCCCAGACGCCATAGCGCAATTTCGCGCTCGCGTGCCCAGGCGGGCCATCCGAGCGCAATTCCGCGCTCATGCGCCCAGGCGGGCCGTTCGAGCGCAATTATGTGCTCGCACGCCCAGGCGGGCAATCCGGGCGCAAATCCGCGCTCGCGCGCCCAGGCGCGCTCGCACGCCCAGACGGCGATCGGGGCAAAATTTCGCGCTTGCGCGCCCAGGTGGGCCATTTGAGCGCAATTCCGCGCTCGCGCGCCCAGACGGGCCATCCGAGCGCAATTCCGCGCTCGCGCGCCTTGACGGGCCATTCGGCTGCCATTCTGTGCGCGCGCGCCCAGACGGGCGATCTGGGCGCAATTCCGCGCTTGCGCGCCCAGGCGCGCCATCCGAGCGCAATTTTGCGCTCGCGCCCAGACGGGCGATCCGGGCGCAATTCCGCGCTCGCGCGCCCAGGCGGGCCCTCCGAGCGGGAGCTCGCGCGACCAGGCGGGCCGGCCAATCGAGCGCAATTCCGCGCTGGCGCACCCAAACAGCCCATCCGAGCGCAATTCTGTGCTCAAGCGCCCAGACGGGCGATCTGGGCGCAATTCCGCGCTCGCGCGCCCAGGCGGGCCATCTGAGCGCACTTCCGCGCTCGCGCGCCCAGGCGGGCGATCCGGGCGCAATTCCGCGCTCGCGCGCACAGGGGGGCCATTCTTTCAGCGCGCGCACGCCCAGACGGGCGATCTGGGCGCAATTTGCGCTCGCGTGCCCAGGCGGGCCATCCGAGCGCAATTCCGCGCTCATGCGCCCAGGCAGGCCGTTCGAGCGCAATTATGTGCTCGCACGCCCAGGCGGGCAATCCAGGCGCAAATCCGCGCTCGCGCGCCCAGGCGCTCGCACGCCCAGACGGCGATCCGGGCGCGATTCCGCGCTGACGCGCCCAAGCGGGCCATCTGAGCGCAATTCCGCGCTCGCGCGCCCAGACGGGCCGTTTGAGCGCAATTCTGTGTTCACGCGCCCAGACGGGCGATCCGGGCGCAATTACGCGCGCGCGCGCCCAGGCGGGCCATTTGAGCGCAATTTCGCGCTCGCGCGCCCAGACGGGCGATTCGGCGCAATTCCGCGCTCCCGCGCTCGCGCGCCCAGACGGGCCATCCGAGCGCAATGTTGTGCTCACGCGCCCAGACGGGAGATCCGGGTGCAATTCAGCAGTGCGGGGCGGCGCGCGGCGGCACTCAGCGCGTGAACACGTGCTTGCGCAGGCACGCGCAAGCGCACGTGGAGGCAGAGGCGCGAAGAAACGCGGAAGCGCACTTAAGGCGTGCGCACGGTGAAGCGCGCGCAGGTTCAGGCGCATGCGCACACGGGCACACAGACGCGCAACTGCGCGGAGGGCGCGCACGAGCGTGCAAAAGCGCGCAGAGACGCGCAAAAGTGCGCAGAGGCGCGCTCGGACATGTAGACGCGCGCGCTAACGTGCAGACGCGCGCGGGCACAGGCGCGCACGCGGGCAGGGCCGCGTAAACGCGCGCACGCACGCAGAGGTGAGCAGGCACGCGCAAGCGCGCAGAAACACGCGCAGACGCGCAGGACGCGTTGGAACGCGAAAAGGCGTGTGGAGACGCAGAAGCGCGTGAAAGCGCGCACAGGCGCGCGCTCAATGACGGTTTAGCGGGCACAGGAGTCCCAGAGGCGCGCGATCGTGCAGAGGCGCGCTGCAGCGCACGCAGAGGCGCGCAGACGCGCCCAACTGCGCAAAAAGCATTTGCAGGCTCGCAAAAACGCGCAGAGACGCGTAAAGTCCCGCGACGATGCCGCAAGCGCGTAGCGCGCGCAGGAGTGCGCGGAGGCGCGCAGAGTTGCCGTGAGATGCGCTAAAACGCCCGCAGGCGCGCGAAACACACGCCCAGGCGCGGAAGCGCTATATAAACGCGCAGAATCGCACAAACCTGCATAGGCGCGCAGAAACACACAGCTGCGCAGATAGAACGCGCACGCGCGCAGGAACGCGCAGAGGCGCGCAAAAGCCCGCGCAGGTGTCGCGGGGGCGCGGGCGGACGAACGTGTGCGCAGGCGCGCGAAAGCGCGAGCAGAGTTGCGGACGGCCGCGCTAAAACGCCCGCGGTCGCGCGAAACGCATACTGAGGCGCAGAAGCGTGGCATGCAGCGGGCGCGCGCTGCGGCGCGCAGAAGCAGGCGCCAGCACACAGGGGCGCGTAAACCCGCGCAGGCGCGCAGATTCGCACGCCAAGACGTGCAGAAGCACACAAGGGCGCTTGAACACTCACGCGCGGAAGGGCGCGCAGGCGTAAGTGCGCAAGAACGCTCAGAGGCGCAGAAACGCGCGCAAGCGCGCAGAAGCGCGACCACGCGCACAGGCGCGCAACAGCGCGCGGAGGCTAGCATAAACGCATTCGAGCGTGCTGACGCGCACCAGCGCGCGGAAGCGCGCGCAGGCATGCGCGATTGCACAGGGGCGCCCGAGGACGCGGAAGCAGGCGGGCGCAGGCGCGCAGGAGCGCGCGCAGACGCGCGGAAGCACGCACAGGTCTGCTGCGGCGCGCAGACATGCACAGGCGCGCAGAAAGCGCACGCAGAGGCGCGCAAAAGCGCGATGGAGCGCGCTGGAACGCGCGGTGGCGCGCAGAAGCACGGACAGGCGCGCAGAACGCGGGAAGCACGCAAAAGCGCACATGCGCGCAGAAGCAAACACAGACGCGCAGAAGAGTAAAAGAAGCACGCTGATACACTCAGAGCGCGCAGGCAGGCGCAAAAGCGCGGAGACGCGCGCAGAAACGTAAGGAGCGCACAGACGCGCGGAATAGCGCGCAATAGCGCGCCGAAGTATGCAGAAGTGCGCACACTCACGCATACCAAGCAGGCGCACAGAGGCACGCAAAGGCGCGTAGTAGCATAAATGATAGCGCCAGCGCCTACGCGTCCAGGCAAACGGAAGCGCGCGCAGACAGGCGCGGGCGCGGCGGAAGCGCGCGGAGGCGATGCGCGAGGCCGCGCAAACGGTCAAGCGGAGCCGAAGCCGGCCGCACAGCGATGTGGCCCGCGGGCGTGCACCAACCTGAGTGCGCGCAGAAGACAGCTCGTCTTCTCTACGCGCGCGCGCGCAGCCCAAGCATCTCCCAAGCAACGCCTTGTCTGTGCATTGGGCCCGGTGTTATCTCAGACGCGGGTCTGCCTCGGCAGCTGCTTGGCTGGGCCCTGGGTGCATTGGGCCTGGTGCGTTTGCCCAGGAGCCCAGCCCAGCAGCAGGCTTGACATCACTGCCCAACGCTCCTGCGAGGGCAGCCTGCAGGAGATTTTCATAGCCCCGAAATCGCGCAGCGGTTTTGGGGGCAGGAAAATCTCCCAAGGTGACCGGTGCCAAATGGGTGCCTTTTCGCTTCCTGGCCTCTTAGCCTTTTGGCAGCCCTCAAAGAATGCGACGTCGGGCGCTTTGAGTTGCAGGCGCAGCTCTCTGCCTGGGTGCCTCCAATAGGGGGCTGCGGCTCACGCGCCCGAGCGGCCTCACCTCCCGCTCGCCTCCGTCTTCCTCCTCTTCGCTGGCTGGCTGGTTGGTGGCTGGGATGTGCGGTGGAGAGCGCTCCTCGCTGCAGATGCTCCGATCCGTGTTCAGCACGTCGCAGCAGCGGGGCGACGCCCCGCAGCAGAGAGAATGTCCCGCAGGACGGGAGAGGCACTCCGCAGCGAGGCCGAGCTTCCCGCAGGACGGGAGGCAGCGCTGTGACAGGAAGAGCCCCCGCAGGACGGGAAGGCTTTCCGTCATGGAGCGCGCGGCGCCGCGCTGCCCACAGGATGGGAGAGCTGGCGGCGCCGCAACCCACCCTCTGCCACCCTATGTATGTGCTGTGGCTGTGGCTATTCCTGCAGGCTGCCCTGCTGGACTGGGGGCCTGGTGCGTTTGCCCAGGAGCCCAGCCCAGCAGCAGGCTTGACATCACTGCCCAACGCTCCTGCGAGGGCAGCCTGCAGGAGATTTTCAGAAGCGCAGCCACGCTGGCACGTTACTTGTCCCATCTCCGGACAGCGCTTCTCTGGTTGCGGGCTCCTTTGGGGCCGCTGGCGGACACATCCCGCGCAGTCCGAGGAGCAGAGAAGGCCGGCAGATCGCTCAGGCGCCCTCGTGTTCGGGCGACAGCTTCTGAAACAAAAGCTTTGGCGAGATGGTGTTCGACGTTCGGCTTCGCGGACGTCGGGGCGTCCTGGGTCGTGGCTAGACAATTTTGCTTACGGTATGGTGAGGTATTACAAACTGGCTCGTTTACAGCTCCGGTTGCATTGATGCCGCCGAAGGGGCGCGCAAGACAGTGACTATTGCTTACATGCACAGAAAATTTTACGCTGAGCCTGTGCAAGTTGTGAGAAAATGCATTTGTAGCTTACAAGGCAAGGCTCTTTGCGGGGTTTGCGTTCTGTGCTCCCGCCAGGCAGACGCAGATGGCCGATTGTTCTCGGAGGTTAGCTACTCTGAAAGTTTAGCGACCTTGAAAGTAGCAGCCCAAGCGTGCGGCTTCGAGAATGCATCGGCCTGGGGAACGCACGCGTTCCGACGTGGATGGGCCACAGAATGCCTACAGGCAAATGGTCCTACGGCTCTCTTTTACTCAGGCGGGTGGCGCGGGCTGTCTGCCTTCGCTTACGCCTCTGCGAGGGCTCGCGGCGGAATAGCTGCTGCGGAGTTCCTCATCGAGCACTCAGAGTCATCGGACGCTGCCGAGTAAAATGCTCCTGCTTGCAGGTGGGGGAGCGAGAATCATCAGTTGCATTTCGCTTCGCGCAGCTGTGCGGTCCACCTGGGTGCAGAGGGGTCTCCCAGAGTTGCCCCTGCCAGCTGCACGATAGCTGGTTGCCCACAGAACGTGTGGATACGCAATGGCACGGAGAGCGACGACAAATTTTAGTCGCCCTAAATCGCGTAGCGATTTGGGGGGCAGTGAAATTTGAGGAGCGTTTGTGCTCTACGCCTCCTGGCCTCTTTGCCTCAGTGCATGGCCTCGCCCTCACCAACGGTGGGCGCTCCCTAGTGGGAGCAGTGGATTCGTGTGTTGGGTGACGGGGAGTTTCTCTTTCCGCGCGCCTTGCCCTTCTCGGGGGCGGTGGTCCGTCGGTCTGTCTGTGGTCTGTCTCCGTCTGTCTGTCTGTCTGTCTGTCTGTCTGTCTGGTTCTGCCCGGAAGGGCAAAAGTGTGATACGCCCGAGGCGTGCCAGGCCCGGAAGGGCACTCGTGCGTCTCCCGCGGGCGTCGCTGGCCTCGCTCAGCGGTGTCTGGTTCTGCCCGGAAGGGCAAAAGTGTGATGCGCCCGAGGCGTGCCAGGCCCGGAAGGGCACTCGTGCGTCTCCCGCGAGCGTCGCTGGCCTCGCTCGGCGGTTTGGCGCTCGCAGGGTGTTCACTATGCGGCAGGATTTTGTCCCGCCCGCCCTCCCCGTGCTCTTGCGTTTCGCTGGCTGGGGTGCCGCGGAGGTCTCCCAGAGTTGCCCCTGCCAGCTGCACGATAGCTGGTTGCCCACAGAACGTGTGGATACGCAATGGCACGGAGAGCGACGACAAATTTTATGGTCTTGCCGGCGCCCTCGTCGCCTATCCGCCTTCCTCGTCGCCAATTTGCCGCCCAGCTGCGCCGCGCGCCCAGCTCGGCCAGTGAAGTGCGTTTCCATGCTCACGCACCCATAGGAGGTAGTCTGTGTGCAATTTCCCTGTTCGTGCCCAACTGGGCAAACTGGGAGCATTTTGTGCCCAAGCGGGCCAAGTGGGTGCAATCCGCGCTCCCGCGCCCAGACGTGCAATCAGAGTGCAATTTGGCGCTCGCGCCCCGCGTGGGTCAACTGGATGCAATCTCGCTCTCGCGCGCCCGCGGACGGGCAATCTGGGTGCAATTTTGCGCCAGCGCGCCCAACGGGCCTATTGGTGCAATCTCGCTCGCGCGACGAATGGGTGCAGGTTTGCGTTGGCGCGCCCAAGCGGGCAATTCGAGTGCAAGTCGCGCTTGCGCGACCAAACGAGCAAACTGTGCTCAATTTTGCGCTCGCGCGTCTTGAGTGGTAACCCGCGCTCGCGCACCCGACTGGGCTATCTGAGCGCAATTTCGCGCAGCGCCCTAACGGGCAGTTCGAGTGCAAATCGCGCTCGCGCGCCTAAAGGGGCCATTCGAGCACAATTGTGCGCTCGCGCGCCGGGACGGGCCAATTGGGTGCAATCGCGCGCTCGCGCGCCCAATGAGTTATCTGACGCACCTGCGCGTTCCGCGCGCCCGGAAGAGTTTCCTGAGCTCTTTCTCCGGTCTGCGGACAAAGCGCGCCCAGAATCACAATCTCAGCGCAAATTTGCGCCCCTGGAGGTCCGCGCGCCTGGAATTGACTTCAGGGGTCAACTGTGCGATCTGCGGCCGGGGCACACCCAGACTCGCAGTCTGGGCGCAAAGTCGCGCTCCTGGGCGCCCACGCGCCCAGAATTGCAATCTGTTCTATTCTGCGTTCTTGGGACGAGGCGCGCCCAGATATGTAATCTGAGCGTGGAGTCGCGCGCGCCTCTAGGCATCAGCGCGCCCAGGTCTGCATTCTGAGCTCTTTTCTGCGATCTGGGACCGAGGCGCGCCCAGAGCCGCGCTCTGAGTGCAATTTCGCGTTCCTGCCCCTCCCGCCCGTAGTTGCTTTCTGTGTGGTCTGTGGCCGAGGCGCGCCCAGATTCGCATTCTGAGTGCGACTTCGCGCGCCTGGGCGTGCGCTCAGAATGGTAGTCTGAGCTCATTTGTGCGTTCTGGCGCCGAGGCGCGCCCAGATTCACAATCTAAGCGCTCGCGTCGGCGCGCCCAGAATTGCATTCTGAGCTCGTTTTTTTTTTTTTGCGCTCTGGCACTGCCCAGATTCGCAATCTTAACGCAAATTCGCGCTCCTGGTGGCACTGGACGTCTCAGAGGACAGCTGCACGACAGTCGTCCGGGGCGCGATTTCGCGGACCACACGAGCAAGGAAGAGTGGCTACGGACACTCTGGGCACTCGGGGTCGGATGTGTGCAGGCGGCAGAAGCTAGTCCTTGATGGGCGGGCATTGGCTAACCCCCCACCTGCACACAACGGGGGCGGGTGTGCTTTGCACTTGTGCAGCACGCCCGCCCTCGACCGACCCCGGGAGGCCCGCGTCCCAAACGGGCGTAGTGGGCATGCCCATGCTGACGCCCTTCACCAGCGAAGTCAGAATCAAATTCTGTGTAGCTCGTGAAAATTGGGCTCTGGCCGCTGGCCATTTGGTCCGCTACGGACGGATTTCTTAGGCGCAATTTTCAGGCAGTCCGAAAAATTTCAGGGCGACGACGTCCGTCTGCATTAGCGTGGGATGTGCGGAAGCCCCCTCGCGTGCTGCCACTTGGCCAGAACAGGCCTCGGTACGCTGAAAATGACTCCTCTACTCACTCTGGCCCGGCGGAGGGGGAGGAGCAGGGAGACCCATGTAGTTCCCCTGGCCGCTGAGCGGTCAAAGGGGTTCGACTGGGATCGGCGTGGCACTGCTGTAGCTTGCATGGTTTTGCTCCAAGGTGACCCGAGTGGCCCCCCATGGCCGCGATGGACGTCGTAGGGAGGTCGCCGGGATGTGCAGCAGCGAGAGCTGTGCGAATTTGCGTCCAGGGAAGGCGGAGCGGAGCGGAGGACTCTCTCCCCTTCCTTCCTTCGCGCTGGGGCTCAAGCGGCCGACGTGCCGTTGTGACGGCTGGGCGCGATCGGAAAACTGGCTGCTGGACGCAGGTGGGGGTGCTCGAAAGCCTGAAGCGGCGGTGCGCCCATGTGCCACGGAGGGAATGGCCGTGTCAGTTGCGTTGCCAAAGGGTCCAGGCGTTGTCGACATTACCCTGTGTTTCCTACACACGCCCGTTGCTGTGTTGGCTCAGAAAGACAGGTGCTGCCAAGTTCATTCGACCCGACCGGCCCAGCAAAGGTGCCCCAAGTACTCATTCTAAGGGCCACACTCAATATGGCTTTCGCAGACAGCGACGTCCGCGCCATGGTCTCTGCCGCAGGGCACGGCGCTTTCGGCGGGAGCGGGAACGACAAGGTAGCTCACTGGGTGCAGTTCGTGGCGTCTGTGCAGGATGCCCCAGCAGATACTCACCCGCTCATCTTCTACGCGGGCACGGCCCGGGCGCTTGCCGAGTTCATTGGGTCAGTGGAGCCCACGGATTACGCAGAAGAGAAGATGCGTGATTTTGTCATCAGTAGCTTGCAAGTGAACGCTGTTCCTTTCGACCAGGACCAAGATGAGCAATGGGAAAACTTCAAGCTCAAACCTGCCCACATCACCTTGGCCCTCAAGGTCCAAACGAAGGCGATGCGTGAGTTCCCGTCGGGCTGCCCGGGCTCCAGCAGCGCCGCGGACCAGACTGCCCAGGCCATTGCAGAGTGGGCCAAGGTGCAACACGCCAAGGCGGAGAAAGAAGCAAAGCGCGGGACGTCGAGCTTCAACTTGCAGGACAGGATCGCTGAAGTGGGGCTCCGGTGCGTCCAAGGATATTTACTCCCCACAGAAGAGGCTCTGCTCCGAATGGAGAATCTCCCGTCGGCGAAGATTGCCAGGGGTAAGGGCCGGAAATGGGTGGGCTCCTCTGAGGGAGAAGATCTGCTTGCGAACTTCCGCCCAGGCTTTTCGAAAACGCCTAAACTGGACGTCCTCGTGGGCAGCGGGACCATCGGTGACAAAGTCAGGCCCGCGAAGCGAAGCGGGCCCGCACCATGGAGGAGCGGATCGGCTTTATGGGCTTCGCGAATTTTCTCGGTCACCTCCACGATTGGGGCACCAAAATGGTTCTCTCCAAGGTGATCACGCCCGTGCAGTACTGGGCGTACGAGATGCAATTAGTGCGCTTGTGTGAGGAGCGTGGCGGCACGAGGGTTGCGTTCTACTACGACTTGCTTCTCCGCCAAAAGCTGGCCCGTCGAACAGGGCCAGGGCGACCAGGTCGAGGTCTTGCTGTGCAGGCTGGATCGTGACGTGCTGGAGGACGCCTCGCACAAGGTCAAGCAGCGCGCCGAGGAGGTCAACCGGGCCAACTCGAAGCAGACGAGCGGCCCGGCGTCATCGCAGGGGTACGCGCCTTCGCAAGGAGGCAAGCCGGGATCGCAGGGCAAGGGGGGCCAGAAGGGTGGCAAGCCAGACAAAGGCGGAAAGCAGAGCAAGCCCGCCAGGCCGGCCCCGACCACGCCCCAGCGCTCCAGGAGCCCGCCCAAAGGCAAGGGCGCAGCTTCTGCGCAGTGGCACACCAAAGGCCAGGAGAAGAAGTGGTCCAGCTGGTGAAGTGAACCGCGTCTGCCTCCAGCGAGGCGCCTTCGGGAGAGGGACAACCCCTCGGCGATGCCTCGGGCGTGTTTAGCGCCGGCGAAGGCTTCTCTGCTCTCTGTGGCGCTGTAGAGCACTTTTTAAGTGATCCTGTTAGATTAGCGGGCACGGACCCGTTTGCTCATTTAGACTGGGCGCTGCACCTGCCGCTGTGCACCGGGGAGCCATCCCTGAGGCGTCCAGAGATGCAATAAATTGGCATTCAGCCGACCCCAGCGCACTGTGCGAGTTCAGGTGGCGCCAGTTGAGATACTGGAAACACCGCCAACAGGTGGCGGCGCTAGCGTGGCGCGACCAGTACGCCGCACGTCCGTGCCATATTGGGGCCTGAGAAGAACTTGGCGTTGTTTTCCGAGATGTTGGAGGCCTCGGGCTCTCCAGACACTCACCTCGCAGCATCGCTCGCGCAGGGTTTCCCTCTAGCGGGGTACATCCCCCCGAGTGGTGCCATGTGCTTGAGCGGCGCTGTTAGCCACACGTCGCCAGAGGAGCCGTTGGAGGCAGCGCCAGGCGCCAACGCTAGCATCCTGCAAAGAGTCCGAAACGCACCCGCAAGGGACGGTCGCGTTGCAGAAGGCCTCGAGGCCCGCATCCGGGCGGAGGTGGCGGCTGGACAGGCCGAGTGGCGCGATTTGCCATCGGATCTCTCGGGCGTGGTGTTGTCCCCTCGGTTCGCTGTGGACGAGGGCTGGCGCTTTCGCGATGGACAGTGGTCTCTCAAGGTCCGCGCCATCGATGACCTCACAGCTTCTGGGGTCAATGGCGCGACCACGGTCTCCGAACGCGTCGCCCACGAAACTCTCGATGATTTAGTGGCGGCGGCGCAGTGCCTCGTCGCTGGTGGAGCCAGCGCAGCGGACGTCCGCTTCCGCAAGGATGACGTCTGCGAGGCCTACAAAACTCTCCCGCTGCATAGTGAGCACCTCCCGTTTGCGGCCGCTGTGACGGCGGAGTCCGTCTCGCAGGATCAGTTCCTGCAGCTGTTCTGCTGTCCATTTGGGGGGAAGGCGAGTGTCCATGCCTGGCAGCGCGTGGGCGCGGCTTTTCAAGCCATACTTTTGCGTTTGTTTAGCATCGTGTATCCACGTTTCGTGGACGATTTTTTCGGCATTGATGCAGAGCAAGCGCACGAATGGGGTGATAGCGCCGTATGCGCCGCCTCTCTAGCTAGATTCGTCATCCAGGACTTGCTGGGCTGGCGTCTTGATTCACATAAAGCAGTTACGGCAGCGTTGAGTTTTGTTGCGCTGGGCGTTCGTGTGTCCGTGGACGCAACCACAGAGTGTTTAAATTTTGTCGTGCCCAGCGACAAGTGCGCCAAGTGGCTGGCGGAAATCGCAGAGGTGCTCCGGGACCAGCGTTTAACGCCAGCGCGCGCGCAGAAGCTGGCCGGCCGGCTCAGCTGGGGGGCCACAGCAGTCTTCGGGAAGGGCGCGCGCGTCTATCTGGCGCCGCTCTTCCGGCACTCAGCCGGGAGAAGCACTCGCATCTCCAAGCGTTTGCGCTTTGCGCTCCTGTGGTGGCAGCGTTTCCTCAATTCGCAGCCAAGCAGGGCCGTCCCGCTGTCGCCATCGGTGAAGCCACGTTTGGTGGTGTACACTGACGCCTCGGGAGCAGGCGTGCTGGCTTGGGTGGCAGTGCTGGCCGGGCGTAAGTTTTTCGCTTCAGCGCCAGTGCCGGGCTGGCTTGCGAGGTGGGCCTGCCCGCGTCAGCAGCAAATCCACACCTGGGAACTAGTAGCTGCAGTGTGTGCACTCTGGCAGTTTTTCAGTCTGCCCGAAGGCGTAGCGGGGCTCGACGTTGTGATTTTCATCGACTCGACAGTCGCACTCGGGACGCTGCTCCGCGGGTGCTCCCGCCAGCGTGACTGGAATGCTATGGTGGCTGGCGTGTGGTTTGCTGCAGCAGACCGTGGCCACTTTTTAAGTGCATTCCGCGTGCCTTCACATTTAAATTTGGCAGACTGGCCAACTCGTCCAGAGCAGAAGGCATCGGAGTTGGCACAGCTGGTCTCTCGCGGCTTCGCTCGCCTCGAGTGGGCTTGGCCGGCAGTGGATTTCTGGCAGCAGAGGCGGTGACGGGCATGCATTCGCGAGGAAGGAAAAAAGTGCAGTTGTTGATTCGTCAGCGTTTCTTGCCGCGTACTCCGGCGCACGGCCTCCCACGCAGTCATCCGTAGTCAGCTTGGCCCAACATGGCACTTGAGTTCATCAACCGCAAACGCGCGCGGTGGGCTTTGGGCGATGGCGCTTCGGACCCTGAGCCGCCAGAAGAAGCATGCTCCCATGATGTGGTGCCGCCTGCTCTTGCACAGTGGTTCACAGGGGTGCTTCGGCGCACGCCGCCGCGTTACCACCCGGCATCGCCTGACAATGTGTTGCGCGCTCTCGCCAGTGGCGGGGCCGTGGCCGGAGATGACTTCAACGACATGAGTGTGCAGGAACTTCGGGACGTCTGGCCGTGCCTTCGAGAGCTGGCCAGTGAATTCTTGGCCATTTTCCCTTCCGGGAAGCGCTCTCCTGTGGCGCCGCCGGCAGGGCACTCCCAGGGCAGCGGCGGCCCGAGCGGTGAGGTCGCATCGCCTTTGGTGGAAAGCGCCGCGCCCGCAGGGCCAGAAGGGGGCGAAGCTGAAGCTGCCCTTGCTGCTCTTGGCTTCCTGGCCGCAGCTCGCTTTCGGAGGACTTTCCTGGAGCCCAAGGACTTGGCCGACGCAGTGCAAACGCTGGGCCGCGTTACGCCTGAAGAGCTCCAAGTGGCATGGGCTCGGCGTCACGGAGGCGCAGGGGGCAACCCGAGAGAGCGTGCTTTGCAACTGGTGGGCAATATGTCTGAGTTTGCAGCGACGCAGGAGCTTTTGAGACGAGAGCTCTGCGGGTGGCATCGGAGTGCTTACAAGTATGCGTCCGCAGTGCGGCTTTGGGGCCAGGTAGCCAAGGGCCTCGGAGTGCCGCCGTGGCCGCCGACAGACATCGTGCTGGGGGCCTTTGCTTTCGCAGTGCAGAACGGCAACACGCTGATGACGTACTGCACACAGGTCCGGGCGGCCCTGCGGTTGGTCCGGGTCCCTCTGGGGTGTTTGGAAGGTACCTCAAGTTTGGCACGGGGGGCCGCCAAAACGGTGCCCGGCACGAACCGCTTTCGAGCGCGGGCCAGTGCGCACGACACCCGCAGCGTTGCTGGCCACGTGCGGGAGGTGCTCCGGGATCCTCTGGTGGCGGATTCCTTCGTGGTCGCCAGACATTTCTGTCTCCGTTTCGCGTCGGAGGTGGTGCCTCTGGAGCACGACGGGCCGCGCTCCAGGGTCGTGCTCTCGGTCGACGGGGGCTTGCCCAAGGCGTGCATCTACTTGCACAAGCGCAAGATGCACACAGAGACAGTGGTGGTGACGAGGCGGTGCATCTGCGTTTTCCAGTCGCGGCAACTGTGCGGGGTGTGCGTCCTGCAGCGCCGGGCTGGGCGGGGGCGCGTCTTCCCTGGCCTGTCCTACAGGGCGGCTCTGGCCACGCTGAAAGCGTCGGCGCTGGCGCTCGGCTTCGAGCGCGCGGCCGAGTGGGGTACACATGCCTTCCGCAGAGGCTGGGCGGACGAGTGTTTAGCGGCGGGCGGCGTGCCGGCGCTCTTCCACAGTGGAGGCTGGCGTGGCGTCGCTGCGTTCGGCTACGCCTCTGCCGCCTCCAGAGACGCCATGACTGCTGCGGAGTGGCCAGTGGAGTTTTCGTCCTCGTCTGCGTCCGACGGCGCGCCGTGAGCAGTGGAGACTGTGAAAATCATCGTCGGGTTTGTGCCATCATCAGTGCTGCTGTGCTCTCGTCGTCAGCAGTGGGGTTGGGGTCCGGGTCGCCGAGAGCCCCAGCATTGGGTCTCGAGGGCTCCCTGGGGTCTCTCGTGCTCCCCTGCCCGGCTGCACGCTGTGTGTCGCCCAGCGGTCCGTGCGAGCGCACAGGACCATCCCAGAGGAGAGCGGCCGCACGAGAATCTTCATCATCCCTAAGCTTTGGTTCTGGGGAGGAAGATTCTCACAGGCCGTTTCTGTCCCCATTCGGGGATTCGGTGATTCGGTTGCCTTTCGGCGTCTCCGCTCCCCTTGCCGCCCGGGCCCGAGGCGGGGTAGCAAATATCGGCCAGTGCTCCCGTGGGAGCCGCGTGGCTACGCTGCAGGCCAACGGCTGTGCAGTGTGGCCTGGGCGCGCGCGGCCTCGTCGGGGCGACGCTCTGGCGGGCCGGCGCGCTCTCCTGCGGGCCGCGGGCGTTGGTCGCCTGGGGCGTATGTGGCGCAGTCGATTCGGTCTGGCGCTGACCAATCCAGCATTGCATTCTGTTCATGGTCTTGCGCTTTTGGCTGGCGCGCGCAGATTGGCAATTGTGGCGCAGCTACTCCAGCGTCACGCTCCCCAATCACATCCTGAGCATGCTTTCGCGTTGGTTCGCAATAGCCACTGGTTCGCCCAATTCTCGCGACGACGCCCAGAATTGCATTCTGAGCTCGTTTTCGCGTGACTGGCTCCTGCGCGTCCAGATTCACTGCGCAATTTCAGCCAATTTTAGTGCCGGCGCGCCGAGAATTGCATTCTGAGCTCGTTTTCTTTTTTCATGAAGCGTAAACTCGTTTCCGGCACAGGAAAATCATGTGGAGCAGGCCGAAGCGTGCTCGCCTCACCTCCTCTGCTCCCGCTCACACGCTTCTGCGCCTGCTTCGCGGGCAAGCGGTTCCTGGCGGGCCGGCTTGCGTTTTCGGAGGCGGAAGTATTCTCGGTGCTAGTCTCTTGGGTCAGCCGTTCTGGTCGCCCCACAGGAGACGCTCTCGGTCTCTGCGGGGAGCAGGGCCGAGCCAGGCCAAAGCACGAGCGACGGCCTGGTGCGCTGTGGCACTGCCCGCTCCCTCGCAGGCACGTGCCTGAGAGCTTGTCGGCAGGGGCCGCCTTCTCAGGCTCTCTGGTGACCGAACGCTCGCCGCGTGGGACGGCGCCTGGCCCGCAAGTTCAGGGTCCCTGCCTTCTCGCGGGCAAACCCAGGGTCCCTGCCTTCTCGCGGGCATACCCAAAGTCCCTGCCTTCTCGCGGGCAAACTCAGGCCACCGTGTTTCTCATTCTCTGGTTCCGCCTTCGCGGGCAAGTTCAGGGTCTCTGCCTTCTCGCGGGCAAACCCAGGGTCCCTGCCTTCTCGCGGGCACGCCCAGAGTCCCTGCCTTTCCGCGGGCAAACTCAGGCCGCACTTCTCCTGGGCTCTGCCGGGTTCCGTGTGGCATGTTGCGTGCAGGTTACCTCGCTGCCTTCTCGCGGGCAAAGCCCTCTCGCGGGCACCCAGAAGTCACTTTGGGGTCGCCGCCTTCTCGCGGGCTTTACCTCGTGCGATGTGGAGGTTCCCTGCCTCCTCGCGAGGGGCAAACCCAGGCCTGCTGAGCTACGCCCTCTGGCCCTCTTCGCCAGAGGACCGGGCGTCCCGGGGCGCAGGCTCCTTGTTGATTTCCAGTGGGTGCGGTCCTCAGTGCATTTCTGGTGCCGCTGAGCGCCATTCTCGCACCCCGCCGTGAGGGCTACTTTCTCGCTGGTCCTTGCCGCCTGTGGTGAAGTGTAGAGTGCGTCGTTGCTGTCCCCGTGGGGGCCGTGCTCTCTTATCATCCCTAAGCGTTGGTTCTGGGGAGGAAGATTCTCACAGGCCGCGTCTGTCCCCATTCGGGGATTCGGTGATTCGGTTGCCTTTCGGCGTCTCCGCTCCCCTTGCCGCGCGGGCCCGAGGCGGGGTAGCAAATGTCGGCCAGTGCTCCCGTGGGAGCCGCGTGGCTACGTTGCAGGCCAACGGCTGTGCAGTGTGGCCTGGGCGCGCGCGGCCTCGTCGGGGCGACGGTCTGGCGGACCGGCGCGCCCTCCTGCGGGCCGCGGGCGCTGGTCGCCTGGGGCGTCGCTTTCGCCGGCGCGGCGCGGCCGGTTCCCAACAGGGGACGGGCCTCTTCCCAACAGGGTGCGCCCAGGGTCTCTGCCCACTGGGGCGTCCCTGTTTGCGCGTAACGCGCACTCCCTGCCGTTGGTTGGCCGCGTGTGCCAGCCGGCAGGGTGTACCCAACAGGAACGGGCTCCTTCCTCCCAGCGGGGTTGCCCACACGGGGTGTTTGCGTGACGCGCGCACCTTGGGCTTGGCCTGCGGGCAATCCGGTTTGCCGGTGGTCCCTCGTCGTGCCCGCTGCTTTTCGTCTCGTTCTGCGGCGGTGTTCGCGCACTTCGTCGATGCACAGCGTCCCGGCGCAAACCCAGGGTCGCTGCGCAACCCGCATGCCTGTCCCTGCGTACGTGCCTGCCCGCGTGGCGCACTCGGCTTGGGCCCTTGCGCAGTGCGCGCTCTTGTGTTTTTGTCAACCCTCAAAGTGTGTGCACTTTCATGGGTGGGAAAATTGACGAAAGGGCTGGAGCTGCCCGGTCTGCGTGCTCACGTCTTGGTTGCCTTCCAGGGGGGCTGCGGACTGGCCGCCTGATGCGGCGTGCTGCTGCTGCTGCTGCGGCTGTTGATGCTGCTGCTCTGCCGTCCGTCGGTCGCTGTCGTCTGTCTGTTGGTCGTGTCCGTCGTGTGTCCTGGGCCTGGCTGCCCTGTCTGGCGGCGGCGCTCTCGGCCAGGCTGCCGTGGCGGCGTTGCCGTCGGCGGCCCTGTGTGGCCTGAGGGTTTCTTGCTCCGCGCAGTCCTGTTGGCCGCAGGTGGTGGTGGGCTGCGCGCGGCTGTGCCCGCGCGGGCCGTTGGGGCAAAGCGCGGGGGAGGCAACCAACTAGGCTCTGCCAGTGATCCTCGCTTATGCCGTGGGCGAGGCAACCAAACAGGGTCTGCCGATGACCCCTGCGCAACGTGGGTCCCTGGCCTTGCGGCCAAACCCCAGGCCCGTGCCCTTGCTGGCCAGCGCCTCCCTCGTCACTGGCGGGCGCTTGGTAGTCGCTTTCGCCAATGTGCAGGGGTACCTGGCGCATGCAGGTCCCTGGCCCGTGCCCTTGCTGGCCAGTGCCTTGCACAAATGGGTCCCTGGCGCAAGCCAAACCCTGGGCATGTGCCCTCGCTGGCCACTGCCTTCTCGTCGCAAGCTGGCGTCCCAGGCTGCCGGTTGCTTGCGGTCTTCGTGGGCGCGCGCTCTCGCGCGCGTTGCCAATGCGCAGGGTTCCTGGCAAGCACTGGCCGTGCCCTGCCTGCGGGTCTCTGGCGCAAGCCAAGCCCGCGCGCTTGTTGGCCAGTGCGCTGCACCTGCGCGGGGGCTGCTGCTGTCTCGTCGCAGGTCTGCCAGCCAGGGCCGCTCTTTGCTTGCCGCCGCTCCTCGTCGCCGGTGTGTGGTTTTTGTGCCGGCTGGCGTGCCTTGGTCTGCGCTTCCTTGCCTGGGTCGCCGGTTCTTTTGGTTGGTGCCCCTCGCCGCCCAGTTGCAGTGCCCTGGCGGTGCTCGTCGGCAGGGGCAGGTGCGTGAAGGTCGCCTCTGCTCCGTGGGCGTTCTCTGGGCCGCGCCCAGTATTGCATTTGGGGCCGCCGAGGAGATTTCCGGCGTGGTTCTGCGCGTTCCATGCAAGCGCGGCCAGTATTGCTCTTGGGTGCGCTGGCGCGCGTGCGTGCGCAGGAGAGGACGCGGATTCTTGCGTGCTCTCAGCAAAAAGCCATGCGTTGTGGCACAGTGCCGCTCTTTTTGGGTTCAGCGTTTGTGTCTTGCGCGGTCTCGCGCGTTCAAAATGCAATCGTTGATTGCGCGTGGTGTCGAAGAACATTCGAATGTGGCGCGACCTCGCCGAATCGGCGTGAGGTGCAAAGCGCGGTCCTTCGCAAGTGGCGCGATTTCGCGCCTGTGGCCGCATTTCGTGGCCAGCGATTTGTGCGCAATCCGCCCGTTCACGGGAAAGTTGCAGTCCGGAGTTTTTGGTTGGTTGGTTTCGCGTTGTCGGGCGCGAGAGCTGGGATCTGCGCGCTGGCTGCACATTGGCTGCAGTCGGGGCTCCGCGTAGGGGCTACGGGCACTTTGGCCACTCGGGGTCGGATGTGTGCAGGCGGCAGAAGCTAGTCCTTACTGGGGGAGCATTGGCTAACCCCCCACCTGCACACAACGAGGGCGGGGGTGCTTGCACTTGTGCAGCACGCCCGTCCTCGACCGACTCCGGGGGGCCTGCGTCCCAAACGGCGCGTAATCGGAATATCCATGCTGACGCCCTTTCACCAGCGAGCTCAGAATTAAATTCTGGTGTGGCTGCTGAAAATTCGGCAGCTGGGGCTGCAACTGGAAGGATTTCCCATGTGAATTTGCCCCATCGGATTTCGGAAGTTTTTCGGCCCAGCAGGAGATTCAGGTCGGCAGACTGAACAGGCTGCCGAGTTAGCCTGGGGTCGGCCAGCAGCGCCATGTAGCGAGGGACGTGCGCAAGCCCTTTCGCAGATCGTCCAAATGGACACTGTCGCCTAAATGGCGCGCTCCATCCATCATGTCATTCTATCTGTCTTTTCGCGTGGCTGCTTTCTTGCATCGCTTCGATGGGCAGTCTGTTTCAGCCCGGCCTCCTATGACGCCGTCTGCTGGCCTGGGTGGTGCATTCAGGCCGCAGAGGGGGATAGGAGGCGGGAGGGTCTTCTGTTCATTTCCCTGAAACAGCAGGCACATCGTCTCAGCGCCGGTCACTGGCTGTCTTGCGTCCCTGTTGCCTTTGAGGCTCGAGTGTTGCAACAGTGCACTGTCCAGTTGGCTGTCTGTACGGTTCTTTGCCTCTTTCAGAGAGCGGCGTGGCGTGCACTCCTGCAGACATCGTGGCAGATCTGGCCACATTGCCCGAAAGTGCTTTCGCTGGTGCGTCCGTGGATTCGCGGAACGCGTTCGTGGAGTTCGTGACGTGCGTGGACGAGAACGCCCGAGCAAAACGCGACATCCGGTTCTACACTGGTGTTGCGCGTGCCATGGCTGAGGTGGTTCAATCCGTGCACACAGAGGATTTCGCAGACGAGTTCATCCGTGACAGTCTGCGCACCGGGTTGTCAGTCGGAGACAAACCCTTTCAGAGGAAGGCTGGAAGGAGTTCACACTCACACCTGCCATGATGGCTTTGGCACTTCGTGTGCAGAAGCGTTGTCAGGCCAAAGACATGAAGGAGCAGCCAGCTGCCTCTGGCACGTCCTCTGGCTTGGAGCAGGCGGTGGAAAAGTTTGTCAATGCGCAAACAGCTGCTGTCACGCCGCCTGCGAAGCGCGGTCTTTCTTTTGACCTAGCCAAACGCTTGGCCAAGGTGGGCCTCGAGAACTTTCCACAAGATGGCTTGCCCTCCGAAGAGAATCTGGCGAAGTTTGAGCAGGCAGGAAAAATCGCCGCTTCGAAAGGCCGGCGTTACGTGGGCAGTGCAGACGGGGAATGCCTCCAAACGCACCACAGGCCCGAGTGGTCGCGCACGCCAGTGGTGCAGGTCGTCCCGACAATCGGCTCTCTTGAAGATAAATTGAAGGCAGTGTTGGACGAAAAGAAAGCCAGAGAGAACGAACTCAAGTTGGATTACATGGGCTTCGCTACTTTTGTCGGTCACATATTCCAATGGGGCATCAAGTGCGTGCTCATGGGAGTGTGCACTCAAACAGATTTGCTCGCGTACATTTTCAACCTCTCCCACGTTGCAGAGGAGCACGGCGGCGTCCGAGTGTGCTATCAGTGTGACGTGATGCAGCGTCGCGCCATGGCTCGCTCTTTGGAGCGGGGCGACGAGAGCGTGTCCGACTTCTTCTGCAAGCTGGACGACGACATGGTGCGAAAAACAGCGGACAAGGTGAAGCAGCGTGGCGAGCAACTCAACAAGTTCACTGCTAAGTCTGTTGCGTCTGGCAGCTCCGGCGCCTGCGGCAAGGGCGGCAAAGGCAGCGGCAAGGCGGGGTTCCCCAAGGGCGCCGACAAGGGCGAGCCCAAGGGCAACCGGAACACGCTGTCGCCGCAGAGGCCCCCGAAGCGGCAGCGAGACGATGACACTGCGTCCTGGGGCAAGTCGTGCCAGTGGCAGGGCTGGAAGAAGCACTACAAGAAGTGAGCTGGTCACGACAGCTCGGATAGCGACGCGCCCGGGGAAGACGACAGCGAATCGGAGTTGGATGGGCGCGTCCGGTTGGAGACCGGCGTTCCCGATTCTGCTGCGCGCTCCGCAGAACGTGAAGATTTTCTTTTTCGAGTTTTGCGCTGCGGCGCGCGATTTAAATTCTGACAAGGCCAAGTGTGCAACGATGTGCCCGGCTGATCACTTTGAGTGGGCGCTCGCGTTGCCACTTGTCGTCCCGGGCATTTGCTTGCCTGAGATTTTAAAGAATGCGCTTTGCAAAGCTGCCGACATGTCGCCGGCAAAACTGCATGAACACCGCGCAAGTGCTGTCTCTCATTGGGGGGAAAGGAAGCGTGTGACGGACCCACTCTGGCGGCAAACGTTCTCTCGTTTGCCTTTGCAATGCCAGAGCGTTTTAGGTCCTGAAAAGAATCTTTTCTTGTTGAGGGAGACGCTGGAATATATCAGCTGGCCAGACGCCGAGCTTGTGAATAGCTTAGCTTTCGGTTTCCCGATCGTAGGGGATTTGCAGCCGAGCGGGATTCAGCCTGCCAGGGCTGCGAGTGTCTCCGCAACGACGGTGGAGGAACTCCATCAGAATTTTGATGAACGCACGTCTTTCCATAGTGCCTGACCAAGAACTTGCACAAGCGTTCCGCAACAAATGCTTGCAAGAAGTAGCAGAGCGTAAGGCTCACTGGATTTCGCTTTCTCGCCATCGCTGTCTTTTAACAGCCCGATTCCCTGTCGACGAAGGTTGGCAGGAACAGAGCGGCCGTAAGCGTCGCAAGGTGCGCTTGATAGACGATTTCATTGACAATGGTGTGAACAGCGCCACAGCAGCGATCCCCGAGGAGATGCACCACGATTCGCTTGACACTTTACTCGGCGTCGCGCGGGCGTGTGTAGGTGGTCATCCCGGCGCTACTTTCCTCTTCAGGAAAGATGATTTCAAGTCGGCTTTTAAAACGCTGCCGATTCGGAGCGAGCATCTGCAATTTGCCGTTGCAACTTGGGCTGAAGAGCAGAGCGCAATGATAGAGGTTTGCAGCTTCTCTCGTGCCCGTTTGGCTCGGCTGCGTCTGTATTCGCGTGGCATCGCTTTGGCAGTGCTGTCCAGGCCCTGTTGGCTGTCGTCTTTTTGGTCGTGTACCCGCGTTTCGTGGACGATCTTTTCGGAGGCGATGTGGCCCTGGATACTGCAAACAGCGGGGCGCATGCAGGGCCTAGAGTATCTGCAAATTTGGCGCGAAAGCTCGTAGTCGATTTGCTTGGGTTTAGGTTGGACGACGCGAAAGCAGTCACAGAGGCCGACCAAACAGTCGTCTTAGGAGTAGTAGCGAAAGCTTGCCCAGACGGCATTTGGTTTTGGATCGGCGAGGATAAGAAAGAAAAGTGGCTAGCTCAAATTCGTCAGGCTTTGCAGGCTAATTCGTTGTCCCCCGCAGGGGCGGCGAAGTTGGCTGGGCGTTTAAGCTGGGGTGCCACGGCAGTGTTTGGCAGGGGCGCGAGAGTATTTCTCGCGCCGGTGTTTTGGCACGGCAAGTGCGGCCGCGCAGTGCTGACGCACCGGGTGCGCAGTGCACTACGGTGGTGGGAGCGATATTTGTGCTCGACCCCGTCGGCTTTTGCTAGTTTCCGGCAGCCGTGCCTTCAGCGAAGCATTCTATACGCGGATGCAACTGGGCGGGGGACAGTTTGCGTTTGTGCTCGTGACACCAGCCCGTCGGGTATGGGCAGCGACGGCTGTCCCAGCCGCGGCATGGTCATGGGCGTTGCCCCGACGCACGCAGGTCACGCTGTGGGAACTTCTCGCTGCGCTGTGTGGCGTGCATTTCTTCTTGCAGCAAGCCGTGGAGCACCCAGAGCTGGTGGTGTTCATTGACAACGCTTCCGCGTTGCAGACCCTGCTGCGCGGATGTTCTAGACAGGCCGATTTTAATGCAGTATTGGGGTCGGTCTGGTTCGAGCTGGCGCGAGCGAATGTTCTCATGCATGCTCACTACGTGCCATCTGCGTTGAACCTGGCGGACGGCCCGACCCGTGCGAGCAAGGCCCGCGGGGGCCGCGCAACGCTCGAGAGTTTACATTTCAGACAGGTCGAATGGCCATGGCCGTGAAATCTCCCGTGGGCTGTGTGAGTGCATCGAGCGGGCTACCGAGGAAGAAAAACATGCATGCGTTATGTGAGATTGAAGCATTTGCTGCGGATGCGTGCGTGCATGATGTTCGCCAGTGCATTGTCCGTAGCTTTTGGCTCAGATTCAGTATTCGCGCGCTTTCGTTTTGGATGGCGTTGCGTTTCCTGAACGAGAGCAGAGAACAATGGCAGCGTCGCCATGCTGTCCCTGGCCCGTCTGGAGCAGAAGGGTCCGGTAGAAATGTGCCGCATAACTCTGTTGCGGAAGAGTTTCGGGCGTTGCTCGAAAGGGCGGCTCTGGCCGCGAAAAGACCTTTCCCAGCTCCTGGCGCGGGGGCCGTGGCTGAATCTCTGCAGAAAGAAGGGGCTGTGGCGCCGAGCGATTTCGGCGGATTAACCGTGGGTGAAGCGGCAGAAGTGTGGTCGGCTTTGCAAACACTGGACGCAGCCATCGTTCAATACTTTTCAAATTTTGCACGGTAGTGGCCAACCGGGAGCTTGTCTTGTCCATCATAGCGCTCCTCGGGCGGCCACAGCACATCTCAGAGGTGATCCGCGGTGTGCCTTGCGCTCAAAATGCACGTCCCCTGCTCCGCCAGCCAGCGTCGCAGGCAGTCCGGCCGCTGCTGTCGAGGCTGCAGCGACCGCTTTGGCCATGATTAGTGAAGCGACAAAACTCCGCAGGCCGCCTGCTCCTTCGGTTCTGGCAGATGCCATTCGTATTCTGGGCAAGCAGGCGGCTGCGCCGCTTCCAGTGGCAGGCACGCCAACTGAGGAATTGGCACGGGCGAGAGACAACAATACTTCTAGCTTTCAGTTCGCGCAGCAGGCTTGCTGGATGGAGTTCCAAAGGTGGCGCAAGAACGCAGGGGCGTACGCATCAGCTGTGCAATTGTGGGGCCACGCGGCGGCTCTGACAGCGCAGCCGCCGTGGCCGCCTGCTGAGGCATCGTTGTACTGTTTTGCCACGTTGTTTCGCAACGGTGCTTCTTTGTCGAAGTATCTATCGCACTTGCGGTCCGTGTTGGCTTGGCTCAAGTGTGAGGCGGGCGCTCTGAGCGACACCTCGCGGTTGGTCCGTGGCGCAGAGAAATCCACAGTGTGTGGTGTTCGCCGTCCGAGGATGCGGGCTTCTGTGCAAGATGCGCGCTTGTTGTATGAATGGGCTGTGGGCGCATGCATGCGTGACGTGGCCATGTCGTGGGCTGTGTCTCGTCATTTTACTTTACGATATAGCGAGACACTGATCATAGGCACAGGGCTTGCGCCTGTGGCGTTCAGAAAAAAGCGTGGCAAACTTTCTTGTTCGATTACGTGTATGAAACGGAAGTGTTACAAAGAGCCGGCGGTAGTTACAAGGCAGTGCATTTGCGAGGTCCTCGGCTCCAGCATGTGCGGCGTGTGCGCCCTCGAGCAATTGGAGGCGCACGCGCGTCCGCCTTTCAGCCATATCAGGTATTCCGAGTCGCTGGCGCTCCTGAGATTGGGAGCAGCCGCTGCAGGTTTGGAATCGCCAGCAGCTTGGGGTACGCATGCTTTCCGGCGGGGCTGGGCTTCGGACGCTTTAAAAGCGGGCGGCCCGACAGCTCTATTTTATTCTGGCGGTTGGCGTGGTCTCACAGCGTTTGGTTACGCGTCCGCGAGGGCCCGTGGGGGGCTCGAAGCCGATAATTGGTTGGCGAATTATTCCAGCTCGTCAGACAGTGCTTGAGGCTGTTTGTGCAGAGGGCCGCGGTTGCTGTGCAAAAAGCCATCGTCGTCATCTGTCTGGGCTCGCTAGTGCGCGGACAGGCTGAGCCGCGTCCGCTTGTGGGTGGTGTGCACGCTCTTGGTAGCATTGGGCTTGGTGGCGTGACCCCAAGAGCGGCGCAACCACGCAGCAGGGCACCTCTCTGTGGCACTGTTACTGCGGAGGCCGCCGAGGATATTTTCTCAACCCTTAAAGTGTGTGCACTTTCATGGGTGGGAAAATTGACGAAAGGGCTGGAGCTGCCCGGTCTGCGTGCTCACGTCTTGGTTGCCTTCCAGGGGGGCTGCGGACTGGCCGCCTGGTGCGGCGTGCTGCTGCTGCTGCGGCTGTTGATGCTGCTGCTCTGCCGTCCGTCGGTCGCTGTCGTCTGTCTGTTGGTCGTGTTTGTCGTGTGTCCTGGGCCTGGCTGCCCTGTCCGGCGGCGGCGCTCTCGGCCAGGCCGCCGTGGCGGCGTTGCCGTCGGCGGCCCTGTGTGGCCTGAGGGTTTCTTGCTCCGCGCAGTCCTGTTGGCCGCAGGTGGGCTGCGTGCGGCTGTGCCCGCGCGGGCAGTTTCTCCGTTTTTCCGTTTTCCCCGCCCTCCCGCCCTCGGTGGAGGTATGTGTTCTCGGTGGTCGCGTGGTTGTAGTCGCGGGCTTGGTGGCGTGGCCCCAAGAGCGGCGCAACCACGCAGCAGGGCACCTCTCTGCGGCACTGTTACTGCGGAGGCCGCCGAGGAGATTTCCCCGGCGCCCTCGTCGCCTATCCGCCTTCCTCGCCGCCAATTTGCCGCCCGGCGGCATGCTCACGCGCCCGAAGGATGTAGTCTGTGCGCAATTTCCCTGTTACGCGCCCAACTGGGCAGTCTGGGAGCAATTTGTGCCCGAACGGGCCAATTGGGTGCAATCCGCGCTCCCGCGCCCAGACGGGCAATCAGAGTGCAATATCGCGCTCGCGCGCCCGCATGGGTCAATTGGATGCAATCTCGCGCTCGCGCGCCCCCGGACGGGCAATCTGAGTGCAATTTTGCGCTAGCGCGCCCCGCGGGCGAATTGTATGCAATCTCGCTTGCGCGACGCATGGGTGCAGATTTGCGCTGGCGCGCCCAAACGAGCAATTCGAGTGCAAGTCGCGCTTGTGCGGCCAAACGAGCAAACTGTGCTCAATTGTGCGCTCGCGCGTCTTGAGTGCCATCCCGCGCTCGCGCACCCGAATGGGTTATCTGAGCGCAATTTCGCGCAGCAACCTAACGGGCAGTTCGAGTGCAAATCGCGCTCGCGCGCCTCAAGGGGCCATTCGAGCACAATTGTGCGCTCGCGCGCCGGGGCGGGCCACTTGGGTGCAATCGCGCGCTCGCGCGCCCAATGGGTTATCTGACGCACCTGGGCGTTCCGCGCGCCCGGAAGTGTTTTCTGTGCTCTTTCTCCGGTCTGCGGCCGGAGCGCGCCCAGAGTCACAATCTCAGCGCAAAATTTGCGCTCCTGGGCTTCCGCGCGCCTGGAAATGCCTTCTGGTGTCAACTATGCGGTCTGCGGTTGGGGCGCACCCGCACTTGCAGTCTGAGCGCAAAGTCGCGCTCCTGGGCGCCCGCGCGCCCAGAATTGCAATCTGTGCTCAATGCTGCGGTCTTGGGCCGAGGCGCGCCCAGATATAGACGAAGCACCCAGATTCGCATTCTGAGCGAATTCGCGCGCTTGGGCGTCAGCGCGCTCAGAATTGCAGTCTGAGCTCATTCGTGTGTTCTGGCGCCGAGGCGCGCAGATTCGCGATCTAAGCGCTCGCGTCCGCGCGCCCAGAATTGCATTCTGAGCTCATTGCGTGCTGGCACCGCCCAGATTCGCAATCTGAGCGCAAATTTGCGCTCCTGGGGACCCTGGAGAATCTCAGAGGACGGCTGCAAGACAATCGTCTGGGGCGCGATTTCGCGGACCGCACGAGCTAGAAAGAGTGGCTACGGACGCTCTGGGCACTCGGGGTCGGATGTGTGCAGGCGGCAGAAGCTAGGCCTTGATGGGGGGGCATTGGCTAACCCCCCACCTGCGCACAACGGGGGCGGGGGTGCTTTGCACTTGTGCAGCACGTCCGTCCTCGACCGACCCCGGGGGGCCCGCGTCCCAAACGGCGCGTAGTCGGAATATCGATGCTGACGCCCTTTCACCAGAGAACTCAGAATTAAATTCTGGCGTAGCTCGTGAAAATTGGGCTATGGCCACTGGCCATTCCGTCCGCTACGGACGGATTTCTTAGGCGCAATTTTCGGGCAGCCCGAACAATTTCAGGGCGACGACGTCCGTCCGCATTCGCGTGGGATGAGCGGAAGCCCCCTCGCGTGCTGCCACTTGGCCAAAATAGGCCTTGGTACGCTGAAAATGACTCCCTCTACTCACTCTGGCCCGGCGGAGGGGGAGGAGCAGGGAGACCCATGTAGTTCCCCTGGCCGCTGAGCGGTCAAAGGGGTTCGACTGGGATCGGCGTGGCACTGCTGTAGCTTGCATGGTTTCGCTCCAAGGTGACCCGAGTGGCCCCCCTGGCCGCGATGGACGTCAAAGGGGGGTCGCCGGGGTGTGCAGCAGCGAGAGCTGTGCGAATTTGCGTCCAGGGAAGGCGGAGCGGAGCGGAGGACTCTCCCCCCTTCCTTCCTTCGCGCTGGGGCTCAAGCGGCCGACGTGCCGTTGTGACAGCTGGGCGCGATCGGAAAACTGGCTGCTGGACGCAGGTGGGGGTGCTCGAAAGCCTAAAACGGTGGTGCGCCCATGTGCCACAGAGGGATGGCCGTGTCAGTTGCGTTGCCAAAGGGTCCAGGCGTTGTCGACATTGCCCCGTGTTTCCTACACGCGCCCGTTGCTGTGATGGCTCAGAAAGACAGGTGCTGCCAAGTTCACGCGACCCCTCCGGCCCAGCAAAGGTGTCCCAAGTATTCATTCTAAAGGCCACACTCAATATGGCTTTCGCAGACAGCGACGTCCGCGCCATGGTCTCTGCTGCAGGGCAGGGCGCTTTCGGCGGGAGCGGGAACGACAAGGTAGCTCAGTGGGTGCAGTTCATGGCGTCTGTGCAGGATGCCCCAGCAGATACTCACCCGCTCATCTTCTACGCGGGCACGGCCCGGGCGCTCGCCGAGTCCATTGGGTCAGTGGAGCCCATTGATTACGCAGAAGAGAAGATGCGTGATTTTGTCATCAGTAGCTTGCAAGTGAACGCTGTTCCTTTCGACCAGGACCAAGATGAGCAATGGGGGAACTTCAAGCTCAAACCTGCCCACATCACCTTGGCCCTCAAGGTCCAAACGGAGGCGATGCGTGAGTTCCCGTCGGGGTGCCCGGGCTCCAGCAGCGCCGCGGACCAGACTGCCCAGGCCATTGCAGAGTGGGCCAAGGTGCAAAACGCCAAGGCGGAGAAAGAAGCTAAGCGCGGGACGTTGAGCTTTAACTTGCAGGACAGGATCGCTGAAGTGGGGCTCCGGTGCGTCCAAGGAGATTTACTCCCCACAGAAGAGGCTCTGCTCCGGATGGAGAATCTCCCGTCGGCGAAGATTGCCAGGGATAAGAGCTGGAAATGGGTGGGCTCCTCTGAGGGAGAAGATCTGCTCGCGAACTTCCGCCCAGGGTTTTCGAAAACGCCTAAACTGGACGTCCTCGTGGGCAACGGGACCATCGGTGACAAAGTCACGGAGGCCCGGGAAGCGAAGCGGGCCCGCGCCATGGAGGAGCGGATCGGCTTCATGGGCTTCGCGAATTTTCTCGGTCACCTCCGCGATTGGGGCGCCAAAATGGTTCTCTCCAAGGTGATCACGCCCGTGCAGTACTGGGCGTACGAGATGCAATTGGTGCGCTTGTGTGAGGAGCGCGGCGGCGCGAGGGTTGCGTTCTACTACGACCTGCTTCTCCGCCAGAAGCTGGCCCGTGTCCTCGAGCAGGGCCAGGGCGACCAGGTCGAGGTCTGGCTGTGCAGGCTGGATCGTGACGTACTGGAAGACGCCTCGCGCAAGGTCAAGCAGCGCGCCGAGGAGGTCAACCGGGCCAACTCGAAGCAGACGAGCGGCCCGGCGTCATCGCAGGGGCACGCGCCTTCGCAAGGAGGCAAGCCGGGAGCGCAGGGCAAGGGGGGCCAGAAGGGTGGCAAGCCAGACAAACGCGGAAGGCAGAGCAAGCCCGCCAGGCCGGCCCCGACCACGCCCCAGCGCTCCAGGAGCCCGCCCAAAGGCAAGGGCGCAGCTTCTGCGCAGTGGCACACCAAAGGCCAGGAGAAGAAGTGGTCCAGCTGGTGAAGTGAACCGGCGTCTGCCTCCAGCGAGGCGCCTTCGGGAGAGCGGCAACCCCTCGGCGATGCCTCGGGCGTGTTTAGCGCCGGCGAAGGCTTCTCTGCTCTCTGTGGCGCTGTAGAGCACTTTTTAAGTGATCCTGTTAGATTAGCGGGCATGGACCCGTTTGCTCATTTAGACTGGGCGCTGCACCTGCCGCTGTGCGCTGGGGAGTTTTCCATCCCTGAGGCGTCCAGAGATGCAATTAATTGGCACTCAGCCGACCCTAGCGCACTGTGCGAGTTCAGGTGGCGCCAGTTGAAATATTGGAAGCACCGCCAACAGGTGACGGCGCTAGCATGGCGCGACCAGTGCGCGCGCTTGCCGGCGCACGTCCGTGCCATATTGGGGCCTGAGAAGAACTTGGCGTTGTTTTCCGAGATGCTGGAGGCCTCGGGCTCTCCAGACACTCACCTCGCAGCATCGCTCGCGCAGGGTTTCCCTCTAGCGGGGTACATCCCCCCGAGTGGTACCATGTGCTTGAGCGACGCCGTTAGCCACGCGTCGCCAGAGGAGCTGTTGGAGGCAGCGCCAGGCGCCAACGCGAGCATCCTGCAAAGAGTCCGAAACGCACCCGCAAGGGACGGTCGCGTTGCAGAAGGCCTCGAGGCCCGCATCCGGGCGGAGGTGGCGGCTGGACAGGCCGAGTGGCGCGATTTGCCATCGGATCTCTCGGGCGTGGTGTTGTCCCCTCGGTTCGCTGTGGACGAGGGCTGGCGCTTTCGCGATGGACAGTGGTCTCTCAAGGTCCGCGCCATCGATGACCTCACAGCTTCTGGGGTCAATGGCGCGACCACGGTCTCCGAACGCGTCGCCCACGAAACTCTCGATGATTTAGTGGCGGCGGCGCAGTGCCTCGTCGCTGGTGGAGCCAGCGCAGCGGACGTCCGCTTCCGCAAGGATGACGTCTGCGAGGCCTACAAAACTCTCCCGCTGCATAGTGAGCACCTCCCGTTTGCGGCCGCTGTGACGGCGGAGTCCGTCTCGCAGGATCAGTTCCTGCAGCTGTTCTGCTGTCCATTTGGGGGGAAGGCGAGTGTCCGTGCCTGGCAGCGCGTGGGCGCGGCTTTTCAAGCCATACTTTTGCGTTTGTTTAGCATCGTGTATCCACGTTTCGTGGACGATTTTTTCGGCATTGATGCAGAGCAAGCGCACGAATGGGGTGATAGCGCCGTAGGCGCCGCCTCTTTAGCTAGATTCGTCATCCAGGATTTGCTGGGCTGGCGTCTTGATTCACATAAAGCAGTTACGGCAGCTTTGAGTTTTGTTGCGCTGGGCGTTCGTGTGTCCGTGGACGCAACCACAGAGTGTTTAAACTTTGTCGTGCCCAGCGACAAGTGCGCCAAGTGGCTGGCGGAAATCGCAGAGGTGCTCCGGGACCAGCGTTTAACGCCAGCGCGCGCGCAGAAGCTGGCCGGCCGGCTCAGCTGGGGGGCCACAGCAGTCTTCGGGAAGGGCGCGCGCGTCTATCTGGCGCCGCTCTTCCGGCATTCAGCCGGGAGAAGCACTCGCATTTCCAAGCGTTTGCGCTTTGCGCTCCTGTGGTGGCAGCGGTTCCTCAATTCGCAGCCAAGCAGGGCCGTCCCGCTGTCGCCATCGGTGAAGCCACGTTTGGTGGTGTACACTGACGCCTCGGGAGCAGGCGTGCTGGCTTGGGTGGCAGTGCTGGCCGGGCGTGAGTTTTTCGCTTCAGCGCCAGTGCCGGGCTGGCTTGCGAGGTGGGCCTGCCCGCGTCAGCAGCAAATCCACACCTGGGAGCTAGTGGCTGCAGTGTGTGCACTCTGGCACTTTTTCAGTCTGCCCGAAGGCGTAGCGGGGCTCGACGTTGTGATTTTTATCGACTCGACAGTCGCACTCGGGACGCTGCTCCGCGGGTGCTCCCGCCAGCGTGACTGGAATGCTATGGTGGCTGGCGTGTGGTTTGCTGCAGCAGACCGCGGCCACTTTTTAAGTGCGTTCCGCGTGCTTTCACATTTAAATTTGGCAGACTGGCCAACTCGTCCAGAGCAGAAGGCATCGGAGTTGGCACAGCTGGTCTCTCGCGGCTTCGCTCGCCTCGAGTGGGCTTGGCCGGCAGTGGATTTCTGGCAGCAGAGGCGGTGACGGGCATGCATTCGCGAGGAAGGAAAAAAGTGCGCAGTTGTTGCTTCGTCAGCGTTTTCTTGCCGCGTGCGGCGGCGCACGGCCTCCCACGCAGTCATCCGTAGTCAGCTTGGCCCAACATGGCACTTGAGTTCATCAACCGCAAACGCGCGCGACGGGCTTTGGGCGATGGCGCTTCGGACCCTGGGCCGCCAGAAGAAGCATGCTCCCATGATGTGGTGCCGCCTGCTCTTGCACAGTGGTTCGCGGGGGTGCTTCGGCGCACGCCGCCGCGTTGCCACCCGGCATCGCCTGACAATGTGTTGCGCGCTCTCGCCAGTGGCGGGGCCGTGGCCAGAGATGACTTCAACGACATGAGTGTGCAGGAGCTTCGGGACGTCTGGCCGTGCCTCCGAGAGCTGGCCAGTGAATTCTTGGCCATTTTCCCTTCCGGGAGGCGCTCTCCTGTGCGGTCGGCCGCTGCGCCAGCGCACCGTGCGCTCAGTTGCGGGACCAAGCAACCCTGTGACGCTCAGGCGCCGTCCGCTCGCGCAGAGCGGCGCGGAGCTGTGCATCTTGGGTCGCGGTGTGCGTCGGCCGTCGCGCCAGCGCACCATGCGCTCAGTTGCGCGACCAAGCAACCCTGTGACGCTCAGGTGCCGTCCGCTCGCAGAGCGGCATGGAGCTATGCATCTTGTGTCGCGGTGTGCGGTCGGCCGCTGCGCCGGCGAACCGTGTGCTCAGTTGCGCGACCAAGCAACCCTGTGACGCTCAGGTGCCGTCCGCTCGCGCAGAGCGGCACTGAGCTGTGCATCTTGGGTCGCGGTATGCGTTCGGCCGCTGCGCCGGCGCACCGTGCGCTCAGTTGCGGGACCAAGCAACCCTGCTCAGGTGCCGTCCGCTCGCGCAGAGCGGCATGGAGCTGTGCATCTTGGGTCGCGGTGTGCGGTCGGCCGTCGCGCCGGCGCACTGTGCGCTCAGTTGCGCGACCAAGCAACCCTGTGACGCTCAGGTGCCGTCCGCTCGCGCAGAGCGGCTCGGAGCTGATATTCTGATGTGATATCTTAGTTTTTCTTGTCTTGCTCTTTTTTTTTTTTCCTTGCTTATTATTTTTCTCGCGCGCGGGCTTGGGTTGGTTTGGGCTGCATTTCTCGCGGTCCCTCCCGCCCTCCCCGCGTGGCGAGCGTGCTGGCCGCAATCCGCTTCCCTTCGGGGGGGTAGGTGGCTCTCCCTTGCGGAGACGCTGCCGTGGCCTGTGGCAGATGCAGCGCCCCCAAAAGAGCCACACTTCGTGGCATTGAAGTTTTTCATAGCACCTAAATCGCGCAGCGGTTTGGGGGGCAGGAAAATCTCCCAAGGTGACCGGTGCCAAATGGGTGCCTCTTCGCCTTCTGGCCTCTTTGCCACTTTGCAATTCTTTATGAATGCGCCGTGGAGCGCCGTGGGTTGCAGGCGCAACTCCCTTATGCTTCGTTGCCTCCAAGAGGGGGCGTGCGGCTCGCACGCCCGAGCGGCTTCACCTCCCGCTCGCCTCCCCTTCCTCTTCCTGGCTGGCTGGCTGGTCAACGGCTCGGGCAAGAGTCCAGCAAGGCACGGGAGAAGCTCCCGCAGAAGTGCAGAGCCTTTCTGCAAGGAGGTGCAGGGTGCCCAGCTTTCCGCACGAGTTGGGAGCTGGCGGCGCGCCGCGGCGGGACCGAGGCGGCCCCCGCAGGACCGGAGAGCTGGCGCCGCCGCAACGTTCTCTCGCAAGGCGAGGGGTGCACCCGCAGGTCGGGCACCAGTCTCGGGCACGCAATCCCGCAGGATGGGAGGTGCACCCGCAGGTCGGGCACCAATTGCTGTCACGCGTTCGCGCAGGGCGGGGGCTCCTCCGCTGGCGGCGCCGCAAGGTTCTGTGTGTGGTTGCCGGCGCTCCTCGTCGCCACTGCCCGCGCTCTCTCGTCGTCGGTTTTGGTGGCAAGGAGGGTGTGAGGCAACCTTACTTGGGCAATGCCAGTGATCCCCTTCTTGTCCAAGGGCGAGGCAACCTTACTTGGGCAATGCCGAGGGCCCCTGGGCGCGGCTCGGGTGAGGCAACCTCCTCTGGGGCAATGCTGGTGATCCCTGTTCCTGCCGGTGGCTGGCCAAGCGAACCAGCCGGCAGAAGGTTCCCATGTGGGAACAGTGCAACAGCCGTGCGGCAGGCTGCTCTGCACAGCTCCTAAGCAAGGAGCAAGGGGTTGCACTGTTCGCCAAAGGGCGTGCCCACGGCGCGGCAGCTGTGTCCAAGGCGGTGATTCTGGTTCTTGCCAGTGGCTGGCCAAGCGAACCAGCTGGCAGAAGGTTCCGATGTGGGGACAGACTTCCTGTGTCGCTGGCCCCGCGGGACAGGGGCGTGCACCCGCAGGTCGGCACCCGTTGCTGCTGCCACGTATTCCCGCAGGCCGGGAGGGTGCACCCGCAGTCGGGCACCAGCTTTTGCCGCGCGTTCGCGCAGATCGGGAGGTGCACCTGCTGGTCGGGCACCATCTCGTGCGTGGCCGCAGGCGGGTTCATGTGCCCGCAGGTCGGGCCGCGTCTTGTCCCTTCTTGGTAGGGGGTCAGCCCGCAGGTCTTGTAGTGATTATGGTTTACAGCAGTTCTGGGATACCTCCGCCAGTCGGTGGCCGTTTTGTTTCTGGGAAGTACTGTATCCGCACGTCGTTTGGTGTCTTGTATTCGGGCAAGTCGCGGTGGGCCCGCGCGTCGGGCAGTTCTGCGTGCGCTCGCGGGTGCGGAGGTATCCTCACGTTGCCCAGCAAATGTTCGGGTCGGTGCAAGCCGCCGAGTTTGCAATCGGAGCACGATTCCATGCAAGCTGGCGCCGGCGCGCCCAATGTTGCAGTCAGGGCGCGAATCCTCCCGCGCAGGAGCGCCGCAATCGCAACGCGAGCGCGATTCTGCGCAATCTGGCGCAGGCGCGCTGGGTCGAACGCATTTCGGCGCAGACGCGTCTGGGACTGCAATCTGTGCGCGATTCCGCGCTATCTGGCGCAGGCGCGCTTGGGATTGCAATCGGTGCGCGAATCCGCGAGATCTGGCGCATGTGCGCCCAGAAATTCAGCGCAATCTGGCGCAGGCGCCCCCAGAATTGTAATGCGTGCGCGATTCCGCGCAATCTGGCGCGGGGGCGCCTGCAATTGCAATCGTCGCGCACATTCGCGCAATCTGGCGCAGATGCGTTCTGACGTGCAAAACGGAGCGCGATTCCGCGCAATCTGGCGCAGGCGCGCCTGGAATTGCAATCAGTGCGCGAATCCGCGCCATCCTGCCCAGAATTGGAAGCGGAGCGCGGATCCGCGAAATCTGGCGCAGGCGCGCGCGGAATTGCAATGCGAGCGCGATTCCACGCAATCTGGCGCAGGCGCGGTGGGTATTGCGCCGTTCCGCGCAATCTGGCGCAGACACTTCTAAGATCGCAGTCCGAGCGCGAATTCGCGCAATCTCGCGCAGCAGCGCTTGGGGACCCATATTGCAACCGAACGCGATTCCGCCCAGCAGACGCGCCCAGAATGGCAATGCGAGCGCGTTTCCGCGCAATCTGGCGCGGGCGCGTCTGGCATTGCAAATGATGCGCGAATCCGCGCCAGCTGGCGCAGGTGCGCCCAGAATTACAAGCAGAGCGCGAATCCGCGCAATCGCGCAGGCGCGCCTAGGATTGCGATGCGTGCGCCATTCTGGGGTATCTGGCGCTGGCGCGCCAGGAACTGGAATCGATGCGCGCTTGCACGCAATCTGGCGCAGAAGCGCCCAGAAATTGCAGGCGGAGCGCGACTCCGTGCAATCTGGCGCAGGAGCGGTGGTGCGACTGCTCTGCGTCTGTCCACCGGACCATGATCGCTTAAAATGGCGCTCATCATTGTCTCTCTCACTCCCTCTGTCGCGGCGCCGAGCGGTAACTGCACATGTGCTTCGCTTCTGAGGCAGTAGTCGCGCTTGACTGGGGACGGGGCGTCCTTCGCAGCTCCGGGCGCAGGCGAGACCGGAATTGCGATCGGAGCACGGGCAACCGCATTCGGTTGGCGGCGCGTCTGAAATCGCCATCGGAGCACGACTCCGCGCACTCGGACGCAAGCGCGCCAGGAATCGCATTCGGAATGCGATTCCATGCATTTCGGCGAATGCGCGCCCAGAACGGCAAGGGGCGCAGGTGTGCCCGAAGCGGCAATCGGAGCACACATCCGCATGTTTCGAAGCAGGCCTGCTCGCAATTGCGATCGAAGCGCGATCCGGCGCATTCTGGCGCGCAGGCGCTTGGAATTGCAATCGGAGAAGATTCCGCGCGCGTTTGTGCGCAGGCGCATGGGCTCACGCAGAATCGCTGTCGGTCGCAAGCGGCTCGGAGCGCAATAGAAACGTGATTCCGGTGATTCCGCGCAGTCAGGCGCAGACGCGCCTGCATCCGCAATCAGATCCCGAACCTGCGCGTTTGAGCGCAGGGGCGTCCGGAATTGCGATTGGTGCGGGAGTTGGCACATTCGGACGCGAGCGCGCCTTCTCGCAATGGCAGCGCGAGTCCGCGCACTGGGACGCAAGCGCGCTGGAGATACCAATCGCGACGCGACTACGTGCATTCGGGCGCACGCGCGCCCAACATTGCGATCGGAGCGCGATTCTGTGCATTCGGGCCGCGATTTTGCGTATTCTGGCGCAGGCGTTCCCAGTATCGTGACTGCAGAAAGGGAATCGGAATTGCCATCGGAGCACGACTCAGTGCTTCCGCTTCCGTGCACATGCGGAAGCGATTGCTTGGTTTCCGGCGCAGACGCGCCCAGATTTTTAATTAGAGCGCAATTCCGCGCGTAAGGGCGCAAGAGCGCTGGATGCAAGCGCGCCCAGAGTCGCAATCGGATTGCGTGCGCGTATGAGCCCGCAATCCGAGCCTGAATTGCGATCGGGGCACGTTTCTGCACATTCGAGCGCGGGCGCGCCGGTTGTCGTCGTCTCGGCGCGATTGGGCGCACGATTCGGCGCAGTCGGGCGCAAGCGTGCACGAATTTCGCACTCGGGACGCGATCTGCGCGTTCGGGCGCAGGCGCGCCAATAGTTGTTACTGGAGCGCGATTCCGTGCATCCATTCGAGCACAGGTGCGCCGCGTATCCCACTGGGGGCGCGACTCCGTGCATTCGGGCGCAAGCGTGCCCCGTATCGCATTTGGAGTGCGATTGCGCGGGCGACAAATTCGATCGAGGTGGGGGTCAGCGAATTCGGGCGCAGGCGCGTCTGTGATTTCAATCGGGGCGCGACTTCGCGCGTTCGGGCGCAGACGCGCCCATAATCACATTCGTATCTGGCGCATACGCGTCCGGAATCGGAATTGGAGCGCGATTCCGTGCACTTGGCTGCAGGCGCAGCCGGAATCGCAATCACGTGCTTCTGATAAAAGAGTTGGAGCGCGATCCCGTAAATTTGACTGCAAGCGCCGCGCGTGCTGGCGCAGGCGCGCCAGAACCCGCAATCGGACCTTGAATCTGATCGGGAATCCGAGGGGCAGGTACTTCTGGAATTCTGAACCGCAATGAACCCTAAACCGGAGCAGGTGCGTCTGGAATTCCGATCGGGGTACGATTATGCACATTCGGGCGCAGGCGCGCTGCCTGTCCTTTCCAAGGCAGGATTCGGCACTCTGTCTGTTCGGGCGCAGGCGCGCCCGGTACCAGAATGGGGGCGCAACTCTGCGCATTCGGGCGCAAGCCCAGTGGTGTAATCGCAGCGCGCGTCGGCGCTGTCGGGCGCAGGTGCGGCAGATACTGCGTTCGGGGCAATTCTGCACATTCGGGCGCAGGCGCGCTTGAAGTCGCAATCAGAGCGATCCCGCACACTTGGGCGCAGATGCGCCGGGCTTCGCAATCGAGAAGCGAATCCTCGAGCGAAGGCTTGCCCTGATCTGCAATTGGAGCGCGACTCCGCGCATTCAGGCGCGGGCTCGCCCAAGCATCGCGCTGGCCAGCCCAGGCATCCCCCAGACAACGCCTTGTCTGTGCATTGGGCCTCCTGCGTTTCAGACACAGGCGTGCCATGGCAGCTGCTGTGCTGGGCCCTGGGCGCATTGGGCTGGTGCGTTTGCCCAGGAGCCCAGCCCAGCAGCAGGCTTCACGTCGCTGCCCTTTGCTCCTGCGAGGGCAGCCTGCAGGAGATTTTCATAGCACCTAAATCGCGCAGCGGTTTGGGGGGCAGGAAAATCTCCCAAGGTGACCGGTGCCAAATGGGTGCCTCTTCGCCTTCTGGCCTCTTTGCCTCTTTGCAATTCTTTATGAGTGCGCCGTGGAGCGCCGTGGGTTGCAAGCGCAACTCCCCTATGCTTCGTTGCCTCCAAGAGGGGGCGTGCGGCTCGCACGCCCGAGCGGCTTCACCTCCCGCTCGCCTCCCCTTCCTCTTCCTGGCTGGCTGCTGGTCAACGGCTCGGGCAAGAGTCCAGCAAGGCACGGGAGAAGCCCCCGCAGAAGTGCAAAGCCTTTCTGCAAGGAGGTGCAGGGTGCCCAGCTTCCCGCACGAGTTGGGAGCTGGCGGCACGCCGCGGCGGGACCGAGGCGGCCCCCGCAGGACCGGAGAGCTGGCGCCGCCGCAACCCACCCTCTGCCACCCTTGTGCCGCGAATGCGGCTTGGGGTCTCGGTTGGCTGCTTCTGCAGGCTGTCCTGCTGGGCTGTGGGCCTGGTGCGTTTGCCCAGGAGAGCTCGACAGGACTGGGTTTGCCGCCCGCGAGAAGGCAGCGAACCTGCGCGCCGTCGCGCGAGGTAAAGCCCGCGAGAGGGCAGCGACCCGAAAGTAATCAAGCTTCCCGTGGGAAGGCATGGACTTTTTGGGTGCGCCCGCGAGAAAGCAAGACCCACTAGGTTTGCCCGCGAGAGGGCAGCGAAGCGACCCTGCACGCAGCATGCCACATGGAACCCGGCAGAGCCCGGGAGAAGTGCGGCCCGAGTTTGCCCGCGAGAAGGCAGGGGCTCTGGGTGTGCCCGCGAGAAGGCAGGGACCCTGAACTTGCCCGCGAAAGGCAGAACCAGAGAGTGAGAACACGGTGGCATGAGTTTGCCCGCGAGAAGGCAGGGACTCTGGGTGTGCCCGCGAGAAGGCAGGGACCCTGGGTTTGCCCGCGAGAAGGCAGTGACCCTGCGCGCGGCGTCTCACAGGGAACCTGGCCCACGCGTTCCCTGCGGTCAGAAGGCCGGGCCGAGCAGGAGACGACCGCGGTCACGCTTTGCCAGGGCCCCGCGGCCTCGCGGACGAGCGGGGCCGAGAGGCGCGACGCACGACCTGGTGACGCAGGTGCCGCGCCGAGAAATACTTCCGCCGCTCCAGAACAAGCGGGCCGGCGCCGAGGACCGCACGCCCGCCATGCAGGCACCGAGGCGCGTGAGCGGAGGAGAGGGGGGGAGGTGAGCGACAGCTGGCCTGCCCCGCATGATTTTCCTGTGCCAGAAACAAGTTTACGCCTCATGAAAATCATTTCTGGTTGCCCGGCCCGCTTTACTGAATGGCTACCGAAGGCCAGGGCCCTTCTGCGGAGCCTTCGCCGAGCTTCAGGCGTGGCTCGAAGCCGGCGCCCTTGCGCCATCAAGGGGCGTGGGAAAAGCGCTGCCTGGCTGGGGCCTCCTGGACCTCGTCCCGAGACTCCCGCGTGCACCAGGGGGCGACGGCCTGCGCAGCAGCACCTGGGAGCGAGACATTGTGATTTGTGCCTCTTTTTTTTGCATCCCAACGCGCACGATGCCAAACTCAGTCCTGCTCGCCGTCGCTGGAATCAGAATGGTCCACCAGCCACTCAGCAGCAGCGATAGCCCCCCGGGTCTGGGCGCTGGCATAGCCAAAAGCAGCCAAGCCCCTCCAGCCGCCACTGAAAAACAATGCTGCGGGCCCTCCTTGTTGGAGGGCCTCGTCTGCGAAGCCCCGCCTGAAGGCGTGAGTACCCCAAGCGGGCGCGCTGCGCAACTGCAATGCGGCTGCTGCCAATTTGAGCACGGCGAGTGCATCTGCATATTGCACCCCTGAGAAAGGAGCAGCCCCCGCTTGTCCCACCGAAAACAGCGCGCAGACGCCGCAGAGGAGGCGGCCCTGCTGGTGGCAAATGCACCGCCTCGTTGTCTCGCAGGGCTCGTTGTGCGACTTGCGATGGGCAAAACGAATGACACACGTCCTGCGCACATCGCCAGTGAAACGAAACGCCACAGCGGTGGTACCCAAGCTTAAAACTTCGGAGTACCGGAGACAGAACTGGCGAGCGATCGCCCACGATGCTGCGAGTAGCGAGTAACCTGCCTCAGCGCACCACTTGCGGATGCGTCTGGTTTCTTCGGCAGTAGCGCGGATTTTTTCTCTACGGAACGCATCCCTGGTGATCTTTCGGCCCCCCTGGACAATCGCTGCGTATCTGAGATCGCGCCAAGCGGGGCGCGCAGCAAGCACAACACGCTGCGCACGTGAGACAAGTATCTCTGCAAAGTGTTGCCGTTGCGAAACAAGGCAACGAAAGCGTCGAGAACCTGCTCAGATGGTGGCCAACTCAGCGCCTCGATCGACGCGGCCGCTTCGCCCCACAAGCGCACAGCGGAAGCGCACTGGGGCGCGCTTCTCCGCCACCCTGCGAACTCGACCCACAAGGTATGCAAGTTGAGGTGCTCGCCATCGTGTTCACGCCGAACTCGCTTGACTTCGTCTCGCGGCCGTGCTGCAGGCGCCGCTCCTGGAAAGCAGCTGCTGCGGGCCGCGGCCGTCAACGCCGCCGCCAGCAGAGCGGGCGGAGGAGCAGACTGGGCGTGCCTGGCCTCTCCAAGCAAGATCAGGGCTGCACGGCCGCTGTCTGCATCGCGCGCCCTGTGGCCCTGCTCCAACCGGCCGCCGCCGCAAGCGCCAGCGCTGTGACTATCGGTCGCGGCCGCCGTCGCTTGCGCAGCGCCGGCAGCCAAAGGCGTTGTAGCTCCAACCTCGTCGGTGCTGGTTTGCTGGCGTGCTCGGGCTGCCTGCTCGCGGCCGGTCTCGGCGCGGCAGTGCGAAAGCAGGGCGTGCACGAAGCCTCCGCTGAGTGGAGCAATAGCCGGGACAAGCTCCGTCAAGTCGGCTGCGTTCACGTCGCTCAAATCGGACGGGTGCACGAAGCCCGACTCCGCCAGCACTGCAAGTAGGTTGGCGACGTCTGTGCCTGGGGCCTCCTGCTTCGCCAAGGCGCGCACGACAGCTGCCAACGGCGACGCGACAGCGCCATCGCTGCGCGACTGTGCTGGCGAAAATCTGGCCGCCCGGCTTTTGTTGATGAAACTCAAAGCCATACTCTTGGACCGCGGCTCCGGAAGCAACCACAGCGAGTGTCTGCTTTGATGAGATGGCAGATGGATGACGATGTGTCTCTTTTTCCTCGTGCGTCGCCCTGGGCCGTGCGGCTCAGTCCCGCCAGGGCACGTCGGCTGGGAACGACCACTCCGTTTCCTCGAACCCTTCGGCGGCCAACCTACGCAGCTGCTCTGATTTTGCGTCCGGCCGCGTGGGCGCGTCGGCAAGGTTTAAATGCGATGGCACGTGCCAAAGGTGCAAAAAATGGCCACGTTGCGCGACGGAGAACCACAATTCGCCGATGAGCTCGTTCCAGTCCGCTTGCCTGGAACAGCCCCGTAAAAGTGCGCCCAAAGCGCTCGTGTTGTCGACGAACGCTATGATCTCCAAATCACCAGGCAAGCGCTGCACTAAATACTTGAGCGCGCAAATCGCCGCCATGAGTTCCCAGGTGCCGATCTGGTTTTTCCTGTGGAAAGCCCATTTCTTCGCTGCCGTTGGGACTGCGGCGGCGGCCCACGCCTTCAGACCTGGAGCGTGGATGACCCATGCCATGCGTCCCTGGCCTGTGGCGTCGGTGTGCACGACGCAACGCTTTCTGTGATATCGCACCACTTGCACGCTGCGGGCGGGCGGCTTCTGTAAGAAGCGCAGCCACCACTCCAAGCATAACCTCGTGCGCTCGGACAGCCGGCTGTGGTTCATCGAACCATGGCGGAAAATGGCAGCCAGGTACACGCGCGCGCCCCGGCCGAACACAGCTGTTGCACCCCAGCTCAACTTGCCGGCCAGTTTCAAGGCGCGTGAAGGAGAAAGCGAACGATGTCGCAATGCTGCCCGAATTTCCGCCGACCACTTTTCTAGTCTGTCAGGTTCGAGGGAAAAGCTGATGAGTTGCCTTGCGTCGTCAAAATGAACGCTCACGCCCAAAATGGCCGCGCTGGTGGCATCGGTGACAGCTTTGCCGGCATCCAGTTCCCTGCCCAGCAACTCCGAAACTACAGTCCTGGCTAGCCGAGCTGACCCCTGTGGGCCAACAAGTGAAAATTCATCGTCTGCAGGCGCACCTGTGGCGGAATCGCCTGCGAACATGTCGTCGACAAAGCGCAAATACACCAAGTGAAACAACGCAGCGAGGACGCCCTGCACCGCCAAGCCGAAGTGGTCCCATCCAGACACAGAGGCGGACGAGCCAAACGGCAAGCAAAGCAATTGCATCGCGTGGCCCTCAGCGGTTGCTTCTGGCCACGCCGTCACTGCCAGAGGCAAATGGCTGCTGCAAATTGGCAGAGTCTTGAAAGCATGCCTGAAATCGTCTTTTCTCCACCGCATGGCGACGCGAGAATGGCCAGCAGATGCGTGGCGCACGAGTGTCACCAACGAGTCAAGTGTGTCTGGGGCAGTCCTCTCGCTATGTACAACCGCGCGATTCACTAAAGAGGCGGTGAAATCATCTATGCAGCGAATTTTGGGCGCACCGTCTTTCGCCCCCTGGACGATTGGGAAACGGGCCGTTAAAACACAAGTGTCCGTGTTCAAGGCTCGAAGACGGGCCTTGCCTTCATCAACTTCTTTTGCGCAGGCTTGCAAAAATTGAGCGCGAACCCTGGCGTCGCCGTTGTTTTCCGCGGCGATTCTGCTCAGGATAGCCTCATTCCGTCCACGCGGACGGCTTGAAAGTGATTGCAATGTCTCGGCTGGTTCCAGAGACACGGCTGCTAATTTGTGGATGCCGCTGGCAGGAAATCGCCCCACCAACGGAAAACCGTGGCCGATGTTGCGTATCAACGCAGCGTCTGGCCAGCGCATGGCCTCGAGCATTTCCTGCAGCAGCAAAAGGTTCTTCCCTGGCCCCAGCGCACTCTGACAGTGTGCGGGCAAACTTTTAAACATAGTTTGCCACTGTGGGTCGGTCACCAGCTTCCGCTGCTGCCAGAAAGCAAGAGCCGACTGCCGCGCAGTCTGCAGTTCCGTAATCGGCATGGAAGCCACTCGCGGAAGGTGGTCGCTCAAAACTGCAGGCACAGGCGACGTTTCGTCGACCGCGGGCAAGCAAAGCGCCCATTGCAAGTGGTCGCACGGACCGAGGCGGCGCAAATCTTCGCGGTTGTTAAACTGAGAAAATGCCTTCTGGATCTCGCTCAAGGGGGCAATCTGGGGCGCCCGTGCACTTGTACAGGTACGTGGAGGAGCACTGGCATCCCCCTGAGAGTCGCTGTCTGAGTCTACGCTATCAGCGAGTGGTTCTGGGACCACTCACCACTTGTTCCCCCGTGAGTTGTACTGCTGGCTGGCAGCGCGAGGGCTCCGAGATCTGGTCTGCTGCCCGCTGTCGGCGCTGCCCCTCGGACGTTTGGTCGGAGATTTGACGCGCCGCTCAGAGGCGTCCGCACCATCCCTGTTCTTTTTGCCACCCTTGCCGCCCTTGTTGCTGGAGGACGCGGCGTTATCGTCGAAGCCTTTCTGCGATCCTTTGGGCTGGCCCTTGGGCTGGCCCTTGGGAGCTGAGGCCCGGGCGATCTCTGCAAAATGTTTCTCCACCTTGTCCTTCGCGTCCTTCAGGGCGTCGCGGTCGATCTTGGTGAAATACGGCGTCAAATCCACCTCGTCTCTTTCCAAAGCCCTGGCCATGGCCCTCCGTTGGAGCACGTCATATTGGTAGGCAGTTCGAACTCCTCCGTGCTCCTCCGCAATGCGAATGATGCTGTGGGCATAAGCGAGGAAATCTGCCGTGCTGCATGCTTTGGTCAGAATCACCTCGAAGCCCCACTCGTGCAGGTGCCCCATGAAGGTGGCGAAACCGATGTAATCAACCTTTTCCAGCCACGCGCCGCTCCTTTTGGCGGCCGCGCTCTGCTTGACCCGATCCTCGTAAGAGCCATCTCCGACGACAACGTCGATCGCCGGAGTGCGGCTCCACGCGGGCCGGTGATGATCACGAAGATCTTCGCCTTCAGCTGATCCGATCCACGTCCGACCCTTGTCGTGCGCCACTTTCGCTGCAGCTTCGAATTTGGCGAGGACCTCTTCTGACGGGAGCGTGTCGGTAGAGAAATTCTGCAATCCCAGCTCGAGTTTGCGATCCTGCAGTTTGAAACTCAACCCCTTGGGTTTCCCCTTCTGCAACACCTGAGACTGCAGTTCTGCGAACTGTTTGACTGCTTCAGCCATGCCAGTGAACTCGTTGGGCGCGTGGACTGCCTGCACTGGCGCCGACGGCGCGGGTGCTGCCAACTGCGCGCACTTCCCCTGTATCTTCAACGCAAACACAACCTGCGCGGGCACAGTCTTCCACGCGCGCCACTTCTCACCATCCTCACTGGCATACGGGGTGGAATTGACGGGGATGGATGCCTTGATCATTTCCCTCATGTGAGGGTCTTCGAAATCTGCCAGGGAAATGCTGCCTGCTGTCTCCGCCAAAAGACGCGCAGTGGACACGTAATAGAACAGATCGTGCTTCGTCGCAGGCATGGCGTCGACATTGATGACGAAATCGACCCAGTCACGCACTTGCTCTGCACCGGCACCATTGAAGGCGCCGCGGGGAGCTGAGGCGATCATCGCGGCAACATCGCTGGACGAGAAGGCCATTGCGACAGCAACCTGTGAGAGGCCGGGCAAGGTCTGAGCTGAGAGGCAGATTGCTTGAAGGGTGGTCGTCTGAGCCAGTGCGGCAGAACGCTCGAGACAAGAGACAACAACCTGCTAATGCGCGGTCGCACCGCGGGGCAAAACGTAGCCAGCGCTGATGCGACGCCAATCCCCCTCCGCAGCCTGAGTGCACAACCCAGGCCTCCGGAGGGCGTCATAGGCGCGCCTGCCGAGCGCTGCGTGCGATGCCGCCCCGGTGGAGAACATGCCTTGCCGCGCTGGCTCCCTGCAGCTGGACGGTGCTGGGCTTCCGTCAGAGATAGGATTTCCCTGGCGCCACCGCGCCGCCGACGCAATTCAACTCTGTCGCCGCCGCCGCCGGAGGACACATAGCAGATCTGAATGATGAGATGGATAAGTGAGCGCCCATCTTTGGGGCGAGCGTGTCCACCTGGACGCGGCGCGAAGGGGCTTACGCTCGTCCTCCGCGACAGAATGCTGTCCGTCGTCGTGGAGCAGGCGAATCCGTCTCCAAACGGATTTTTTCAATTTCTTTCCTGATGGGTGGCCTGGGCGACCCCATCCTTCATGTGACGGGGCGCGCCTCCTTGGCGGGCAACGCCGGCAAGGCGACGCGCTAGAGGGCGGGCGTGCGCGCACAGCTCGACTGCAACACCACGCCAATTCGGCACTCTGTTTACTCTGCTGGCGCGATTCTCCGGCAGGGGCCGAAAATCTTCCGAAATCCGATGGGGCGACTTCCCATGGGAAATCCGTCCAGTTGCAATCTCAGCTGCCGAATTTCTAGCAGCCACACCAGAATTTAATTCTGAGTTCGCTGGTAAAACGGCGTCAGCATGGATATGCCGATTACGCGCCGTTTGGGACGCGGGCCCCCCGGGGTCGGTCGAGGACTGGCGTGCTGCACAAGTGCACAGCACCCCTGCCCCCGTTGTGTGCAGGTGGGGGGTTAGCCAATACCCCCCATCAAGGACTAGCTTCTGCCGCCTGCGCACATCCGACCCCGAGTGCCCCAGAGTGTCCGTAGCCACTCCTTCTGGCTCGGTCGGGGCTGCGCGGTGGGCCGAGTGCAGCCGAACCATGTGGAGCCGGCGCGCAGACCCCGGCTCTCCAGCGCCCGATGACGCGAAACGAACCAAACAGGTTGCGAATCTGGGTGCGCAATACATTCCGCGCGGATGCCCAGGAGCGCTAATTTGCGCCAAGCATGCGAATCTGCGTACGCTTGGAGAACGCAGAAAGGCGTTCAGAATGCAATTTTTGGGCAAGAAAAGGGGAGACGCGGGAATCGCCGCACTCACTGGGAACCGAACGAGGGAGCGCGCGCCCCGGGCGCGTCGCGGGAGGTGGCGACCTGAAAGAAAGAAGCCTGGAAGCCCGATCCTCCCGCGACAAGGGCCGGCGAGCGGAGCTCGACAGGCCTGGGTTTGCCGCCCGCGAGAAGGCAGCGAACCTACGCGCCGTCGCGCGAGGTGAAGCCCGCGAGAGGGCAGCGACCCGAAAGTAATAAAGCTTCCCGCGGGAAGGCATGGACTTTTTGGGTGCGCCCGCGAGAAAGCAAGACCCACTAGGTTTGCCCGCGAGAGGGCAGCGAAGTGACCCTGCACGCAGCGTGCCACATGGAACCCGGCAGAGCCCGGGAGAAGTGCGGCCCGAGTTTGCCCGCGAGAAGGCAGGGACTCTGGGTGCGCCCGCGAGAAGGCAGGGGCCCTGAACTTGCCCGCGAAAGGCAGAACCAGAGAGTGAGAACACGGTGGCATGAGTTTGCCCGCGAGAAGGCAGGGGCTCTGGGTGTGCCCGCGAGAAGGCAGGGGCCCTGGGTTTGCCCGCGAGAAGGCAGTGACCCTGCGCGCGGCGTCTCACAGGGAACCTGGCCCACACGTTCCCTGCGGTCAGAAGGCCGGGCCGAGCAGAAGACGAACGCGGTCGCGCTTTGCCAGGGCCCCACGGCCTCACGGACGAGCGGGGCCGAGAGGCGCGACGCACGACCTGGTGACACAGGTGCCGCGCCGAGAAATACTTCCGCCGCTCCAGAACAAGCGGGCCGGCGCCGAGGACCGCACGCCCGCCATGCAGGCACCGAGGCGCGTGAGCGGAGGAGAGGGGGGGAGGTGAGCAGCTGGCCTGCCCCGCATGATTTTCCTGTGCCAGAAACAAGTTTACGCCTCATCATAATTTTTCACCACAAACCACCCACAACCCACCGCCACCACTAAAATCACCCACAACAACCTACCACGAATACCACCACCACCACAACAATCACTAAAACTACAACCACCACTTGACCACCATGACACCACCACAGACCACCACACCACCACCACCACCACCGCCACGCAAACCCTACCCACCACCACCACCGCCACCACAACCCACCACCACCACCATCACAAACCACCAGAACCACTTCCACCACCGCGACCACCACCAAAAACCACCACCACCACCACAACCACCACCATCACCACAAACCACTACACCACCACCACCACCAAAAACTCGACCACAACCGCAACCCACCACAACCCACCCTAACCACCACGACCATCACCACCAGCATCCCACTACCACCACCGTCACCACAACGGCCACCCCTTCCACCACAATCCAACACCACCACCACCACCACCACAAACCGCCACACCGCCATCACCACACCCACCCTAACCACCACCACTACCACCCACAACCCACCATACCACAACAACCCACCACTACCACCACCATCTCAAAAAGCCCCCAAGAGACGTCCAAGAGACGCCCAAGGGGCTCCACGAATGCCCTTCAGAAACCCCCAAGAACCCCGACGAGACGCCACGAGGCATCCACCAGGACTCAAACCCAAAACCAAAGCACGGTGGCGGAACGCCGTCGTCGTCATCGTTTTCACCGTCATCCTTATCGACATTCCCCGCCGCCGCCGCCAGCCGCCGCAAACAGCCGTGCCAGCCAAAAACGAGGCGAGAAGAGAGGGGAGAAAGAAAAAAGAGAAATGGAAGGGGAGCGTTCGAACCCCTCTCCAATCCAGGGGGGATCTGGTTCCAAGCCTCTCCCTCCGCCCAATCGCCCACAAAACGCGCTTTTCCTGATATCTGATGTGAGATCGACCGGGAGATTATTTTTGAAATGTAATAAGGTCGATTTTGACATTGATTGTGGATCTATTGTGAAATCGATAATGAGATTTGTTATTGAAGGATCGAGAGTATCGATTGAATGAAGCATTCGTTTCATCTCCCCCTTCCAAACATCCATATCACCCGACGGGTATGAGTACCTGACCGATGAAACCCCAGACATCATAATACTTAGCATAGACTGGCATAGCCTTTTCATTCAAAAAGCCGTTCATCCAATCATAAGCTGGCAAGGAGCACCCAAGTCACTATAACAATTTAACCAGGGCTCCAAGTCCCCATGCGCTATTCCCATTTTCCGCCACTCACCTCTTTCACCACATCCCATTACTTTCTGCTCTCCCTTCTCGACTGCGTGTGCCGACTCACGATGCCATGGTGGGACTTTGCTGTCGGGGGTGCGCGCTGGGTTGCACATGGCGCTGGGGTCTTCGGCGACTGGGCCTCTGCATCGCTGGGTTCAGCCTACGCTGTGCTGTCTACCCTGCCCTCAGAGTGCGGCTTGGCGACTGCGCACGCAGCTGCGGTATGTGTCGGGTGCCAGCCCCGTTACTACGACATACCAGGATTCGGGCCTTTCACTCTTGGGTGGGGATGGCTAGCTGTAGGCATCATCCTGGGCCTCATCATCGGGATCATCGCCATGCTCATGGTTTTCATGTGCCGGCAGAAGCCGTTCCCGTTTGTCGAAGTTCCCATTCCCGGGCCGCCACTACCACCGCCAATACCACCGCAGGTACAAGCCCAGATGGACGTCATCCAGGCTTTGGCTGCAGGTGGCCTCCCAGCACTCCGACAACGCGCTGCCCACGCCCACGTGACGGAATACCAGTTCCTCTTACGACTGGTAGGCATTCAGGGCGCTCACCCCGCTGGGCCCCCACCAGGCTTCGCACTGCAGCAGATGTGATGCTCCCGCCGCGCTTAGGCGGGAAGCGCACAACAGTGGCAGCGCGGCGGTTGTACATTCCATTCTTTGTGTCGGAGATCTACGAGGACAGCGCGCGACATACGACAGATTGGTTGCGGCGACTGCGCAAATGCCCATGCGCGACCCCCTTATTATTGCGATGTGCATTCTTACACGGTGTGATAGACATATATGGAATTGTGTATTACATATTATTATACCGATTATCGCCTTTGTCAGGACAGCGCATTGCGGAAGCAGCACGTCCAGGGCCGCTCAAGGGGCGTATTCTGACCGCGGTCGGGTTGGGATTCTTAGTGTCTGTCGTCGTGGGCGGGCTCACAGCACCGACACCGATTCCGACGGCATCGCCGGTTCTGCAAAGAAGTTCATCTCCGGCACGGGCTCGGACTTCGGCTCCGGCAAGTGCGCCTGCGCCAGCGCGACCACCAGTCTTGGTATCCATGCCAACCCGAACACCAATGCCTACGACGGCCTCGACGACGGCGGGTTCCCCAGCACGAGCACCGGCGCCCTCGCCAGCGCCCATTTCATCGTCCCCGCCGCCAGCCCCAACGCCGATTCCGACGGCAACTTTGTTTGCAACAAGTGCGGCACCAACGCCACGCTCGGCGCCAGCGACGCCAGCGCCGAGTCCAAGGCCAGCGACTACGCCAGCAAGAGCGTCAGCGCCAACAACGTCTGCGCCTACGCCGGCACGAGCGCCACCTTCGGCACCAGCGACGCCAGCGCCGAGTCCAAGGCCAGCGACTACGCGGGCAAGAGCGTCAGCGCCAACGACGTCTGCGCCCACGCCGGCACCAACGCCATTTTTGGCACCATCGTGGCCGGCACCGAGTCCAAGGCCGGCGCCTACGCCAGCAAGAGCGCCAGCGCCAATGACGTCTGCGCCTACGCCGGCACCAACGCCAGCGCCAACATTTTCGACGACTACACCATCATCGCCTCCACCGACTCCCAGGCCGGCGCTTACGTCGGCAACAATGTCTGCGCCTACGCCGGCATCAACGCCAGCACCGACGCCCGCGACGACTCCCAGGCCGGCGGCTACGTCGGCAGTAACGTCTGCGCCTACGCCGGCACCAACGCCATCACTAACACCTGCGATGATTACACCATCAACGTCTCCACCGGCTCCCAGGCTGGCGCTTACCTCGGCACCAACTCCTGCGCCTACGCTGGCACAAACGCCAGCACCGAAGCCTGCGACGGCTCCCAGGCTGGCGCCTACGTCGGCAGCCACGTCTGCGCCGACGCCGGCACCAACGCCAGCACCAACACCTGCGATGACTACACTATTAGCGCCTCCACCGACTCCCAGGCAGGCGCCGACGTCAGCAACAATGTCTACGCCTACGCCGGCACCAACGCCAGCACCGGCGCTTGTGACGGTTTCCAGGCCGGCGCCTACGTCGGCAGCAACGGTTGCGATTACGCCGACGCCGGCACCAACGCCATCACCAACACTTGCGATGATTACACCATCAACGCCTCCACCGGCTCGACAACAATGACTAGCAAGACAATTAGCGGGGATACGAATTGGAACGACGACCACAAAGGGTCTTCTTCAACGGGTTTACAAGAACAGTTGCGACGACTATACGACCGACGTCGGTTCTTCTATCGGTGCGGGGACCAAGAAGTATTAATGATCTGTTCGAATGCTTTCCTTCTCTCCAGGTTGCGCCAAAGGCCTATCAGACCTCTCCCAAAGTCCTTAATCGAAGCTTGGATGGCACCACGACCGATCCAAATCCCCAGGGAGCTCTAGGTGAAGATCCCCACGGAGTTTTCCAAAACAGACCTGCCAACATAAAATTCATTGACATTAGGTTGTTCGTCTGTTAGAATCTGCTTCTCGACTTGGTCACGTCTTCCCCGACTCCAACTACGTCTCTTCCAACTCCGGCTTCCGACATATATCTCGATTCGCATTCCCTTCTTTACCCGACTCTGACTTCCCGACGCCGGCTCCGACCGATCACCCAATTCCCACTCCGACCCCGGCTCCGACTCCAGCATGCGATCATCATGGAGTACTTTCGATATCATGGCAATCCAGATCCAGCGCAGCGAAGCCTCGTGTTCCGACTCCCGATCCGACTCCGGCTCCGACCGATCAGATCATCCCATTCCGGCTCCGACACCGGCTCCGATCCCGGTTCTGCTACCGCCCGCGGCCGATCATCCAACGTTTCATCGATGTTGTCATGTATGGCTTCCGCACTACATATCACACTGATGGGGCTTATAATGCATCGGGAAGTCGACGCATAGCATATCATATGTGCCATGCAAAATTCTCACTACGACCAATCACGGGATTACACATACCAATCGTTTCAAACAGTTGGATTTATCCACGCAATCGCGTGGGCAAAATGCGGCCTGGGACGATGCCACGATGGTGGTTCCATGGAGTCGGTATTCTTACGGTGGGTCAGCACATGTGTATCGACATTATTCGTAAGGTCACGGTGCACGCGTCTATCCGTAATGATCGTGACGCTCATTATGCGGGCGGTTCGACATCGCTATCTACAATGTGTCGCGCGGAATACACTGGCACGGATAGGTTGGAAATTTTGCCTTACAAATGTTCGCCGAAAGCTGGGATTCGATTTGGGGAGGCGTCAAACCCAGGACCGCCAATGCCATCTTCGCGTATGGACCAAGCACTGCGTTTACTCGGATTGGGTCCACCGGTGGATGAACATACGGATGTTCCGGATGGGGCACGCCCACCACAACCTCGCGCACAATCCGCGAACGTCAACCATTACGACAACGTCAACCGTTTGCCCATCCCATCCCCGTGCCCGCCCCGGAGGTCGCCAGAGATGCCGAACCGTTGTCGCCAGGCAGAGCCGAACATGATCCCCCACCGGGGCCCCAGCAAGAGATTGCCACAGATGGAGTTGCCTTTCCCTTAGCTCCCGATTTGCCCCAAGACGACGCTCCCCCTCCTCCCAGAGATGGAACCTCGGAGCAACCTCGCGACGAGCGGAACGACGACATACCGACTGTTGCTGGAGACGGGCCCGGACCCGCGACAAACCAAATTGACAGAGCTCTCGATCTCCTCGGCCTCGGTCCGGGGCCTCTGGTGCGCCAGAGCGAGAATCTACCAACGCATCCTCCCCATCAGGCTACGGCACTCGGACCACCTTTAGAGCACCCTACCCCTCCTGCACCCGGGACGCCCCAAATTGCCGACGCCGACACGGGAATTCATACAGAGGCCCCCGATAGACTCGCATGCGACATTGACGCCATGAGCGAACTGAGCGATGAAGATATTTGCGGTGATGCTGCTGCATTGGGCTTCCAAGGGCCGCCAAATGCGCACCCACAACCAGTTGGCGTTGCATCCGAAGCTCCAGGCAGCCCAGGCGTCGCCAATGCCCGTCCGCAACAGGAAACTCCACCTCATCCGAGGTATTCTTCGGAGGGACCACCAGGGCACCACTCGGCAGAAGGAGCGCCGCGAGTTGCAATGCCGAATAGCGAAGCCTATCCCCATCTTCTCCCAGATCGAGCTGCACGTTCGGCAGTGTATTTGTTCCTAAAATTGCTTGAAGGCCTCCCCATGGGCCTTACAGACAATGTGGTACGGACGCGGATCTTACACAGCAATTGGTCGTATTTCCATATGCCACTCATGTGGGCGGCAATCAACAATGACACAAACCAAGCTGTGTACATGTGGGTGTGCACCATAACTGGTTATTTCAATGCGCAGGGTATGGATACCACGTTTACGCAAGCGTTCGCGGCATACACGAATACGTTCCGACAGTTTGGAGTACATAACAATGGAGAGTTCATGGAATGTTTGATTAATCATACAAGCTTTGTTTTTTTTTACTTGGGGGGAATCAAATACCACTTCAAGAATATGTCTTGGATTTAGCTGTCGTGGCTGACCCAACTATCTTTGGTATAGAAGATACGTATATTGAACTTGCGTTGGAATTATACAAACATCCGCCGGTCCGCTACTATTTGTCTCAAGTCCTTTATGATCTAATTGTTGTCCGGACGCCGACTTCCCTCCCCCCACCTCGTGGGCCTCCAAACCCAGCACCTCCGGCGCAACCGGCTCTTCGACCCCGCAGACCTGGTGGAGTGGCTCGCGTTCCCGCGGGATGGCATCATCTTCATAGCGTGGATTTGGATGCTGAAGTTCGCATCCCGGTCCGAACCGTCAAAGCGATTCCCAAATGCATTCGGGATCAATATTTACGCATATTGACCCAAGTCATGGTGGAAATGGAACAATCGTACACGGGGGGCGCAACACAGCCCTCGAATGTGGAAGCATGGGCTTTATTTCTATTACTACAGCGGTTACTCCTACACCACCCGCCACGGGGAGGGGATGCAGGAGAGAGGGAGCTACGACAAAGGATTCTCTGGTTCGACAACGGGCATTGGGATAAACTCTTACAGTCGGCACGCAGAAGCGTGGGCAAAACGAACCCGAAGTCCATCAAACAAGATCACGAGGAGAAGAAGATGGATCAAATTTTGGGTCTGGTGCAACTTGGGGAATTGAGCCATGCTGCCCGCGCCATTTCTTCTAATGGGCTGGCCCCCGGAAACGATACAACACTGCAATAACTTAAAGATCCAACCCTCCGACCCGCTGCACCTGCCGAAAACAACCCTGCTGACCTCAACGCATTCGAGCCGGCCGTGTCGGTCGAATTGGATCGTACTGTCTTTGGCGCTGTCTTGCGACAAACCCGACGGGGTTTATCTGCAGGGTTATGGGGCGGCCGGTACGAGCATTACAAAGTGTGCTTGCAATGCGATACTGCATTTGAAGCTTTATGCGCAATTGCTCAACGGGTCGCTCGCGCACAGCAATCCGGAAAGCAATGCACGTTGCGTCCATAACGGCATTGAAGAAAGACAATATCAAAGTCAGAGGCATATCCTCGGGCGATTCGTTTCGGCGGCTGGTTGCGAAAACTTTGGCACGTCAATACCAGCAGGCATTTCGAACCGCCGTATCGCCTTTGAACTTCGGGATCTGCAACAAGAGCGGTGCAGATGCGGCTGTGCACTTCCTTCGGTGCTTGTCGGAAGTGTATCCGCGAAAAGTGATCATGAGCATCGATGGGGTGGGCGCATTCGACCATATTAGCAGGGCTGCAATTTTCGAGCAATTGTTGAATGCGCCGGAGCTGCATCCACTCTTACCCTTTATTATTCGTCAATGGTACGGTGTACAATCCGAGTTTCTATGGCGTGACGACAAGCGGGTTACACATATTATTGCGCAGGGAGACGGCGGCGAACAAGGGGATGCCCTCATGCCCGCGCTCTTCTGCTTGGCCCTTCACCCAGCACTCACCCACATCAGAGACCAACTTCCCCCGGGCACCGAAATCGTTGCGTACCTTGACGATGTTTACGTGGTGTGTGAGCCGGAGCAATGTGCAGGTCTATTCGAATTTGTGTCGCAAGTATTATGGGGCAAATGTCGTGTCAATGTGAAATTGGGGAAACTTGTGGTGTGGGGCAACAGTGCATCACCGTGCCCACCGGATCTCCACGATCGCGCACTAGACGCGTGGCGTTCTGATAAACCGTTGCCAGAACGAGGGATGAAGATTTCGGGGGCACCCTTCGGGAGTGCTGAATACATCGATACCTTTGGAGCTACCATGGACGCGGAGAGGAAGAAGCTGCTGAACTACCTTCCCAAGCTTTCTTCTATGCAGAGTGCGTGGCTGTTGCTGTATTTTTGTGCCGTGCCTCGGTTAAACCACATGCTGCGAACCGCTCCCCCAGCCCTGGCCCGACCCCTCGGGGAAGTGCACGACGCAGCCGTCCTGCAAACATTCCTCGATATTTTTGCAATACCACCGGAACCGACATGGAACAACAATTTGCATGGGATTGCATTTGACACCATGGTTCAACAAGCTAAGCTGCCGCTGCGACTCGCGGGGACTGGGCTACGAGATGCGCGCCGAACAAGCCCCGCTGCATATTGGGCAAGCTTGGCAGATTCGTTACCTGAACTGGTGCAACGGTTTCCCACGGTCGGGGGTCACATGCTCTTCCACCTTTCCACGTTTGCCTCGCACGGTGGGCGGTGCGACAATGCCACCCCCGCTTGCTTAGCGGCGGCTGAACAAGCAGGCGCAACTTGTGACGACGGATGGGGTGCCCGACCTACTTGGTGCGACCTGGTAGCAGGCTTTCAACCACCAACCGTTGACGACAGTACAACTCTTGGTGAATGGAAACATGGAGGCTAATCACGCGGCAAATTTAATTCATTGGAAATGGCTGCGCACCGGCAGCTACTACGAAGTCTCGCCGCTCCAGGGGCGCGGATAAACGCAACCTCCACTGGGAAGGCACGGATGCATTCTGCCATGGGCCCGTTCGCAGCCGCATGGCTCATCATATGCCCAACGACACCGGCGGTTACATTTCCCAACAACCTACTTCGATGCGCCATGTGCCGGAGGTTGGGAATTGCAGTGCATTTCGATGGGCCGGACCCTCACGGGCATTCCCGGTTAGCTGACGGTGTTGGGGGAAGGTTGCACTCCAGGCGCAAGGAGGTCGTGTTCGCGTGGCGCCAAATTCTCCAAGAAACTGGCGGTGTAATACCAGGTGCAAATATGGAGCGAAGGTTAGTAGCTAACACAAACGTCCCTGTGAACCCAGACGATCTTAGGAGATTGGATATGGTGGTGCCTGGTTTACACGTGGGCCGTGGATTACCACTATTCTGCGATGTTACCGTTGTTAGCCCGATATCTCGAAACGGTGCGCCGCGCTCAGGAACTAGCAACCAAGGTGGGAAGCTATTAGAGAAAGCGGAGACCAAAAACAATGATGATTACGCCGAGGTCATTACGAGTGGGTTGGGAACATTGCTGTGCCTCGGGGCCGAAGTGTATGGGCGATGGGGGGCCCGGCCTGTTGAGCTTGCACCAGAACTGGCCAAGGCACGTGCACAAGGTTGGCATCCACGGATCCGGCGCGGGATCGCGCTCGGACTACAGCATCGGTGGTGGGGCATTGTGGCAGTGGGATTACAGTCTGCTGTTGCACGCGCTGTTCTCCAAGTCGCCAGCGACCTACCGCAGCCCAGCTGGGGCCGGCGCCGGCGTTCGCCGACCTGGAGGTTGGACAACGGTGAGCGTGCCTTCCCCCGCCTGCTCCTCCTCCTCCTCCTCCTTCCTCCTCCTTCGCTCTGCTGAGCTGCCGCTCTCTGCTGCTTAGCCGCTGTTTCCCCCCAGACTGGTTTTCGGTTCGGGCTCTTGGCGATGTTGTGGGTGCGTTGCGGCGGGGGAAAAAAGTGAAATGGCGGAAAAACCAAAACGGGGGGCAACGCAAACACGCCCTCATGCTCGCGTTATTGCGCTTGGCCTTGGACCTTATCTTGAAACAATTTCGGGCCAACTTACTACTGGCAAACATGGAAATAATTTGAGCTCCTGCTGACATGGCCGTCATTTTCTCGATGTCCGACTTTGGAAAACGTGTGTCACATCGATATCAACATCGGGAAATTAGCTGCATGGAACAGAGATGCCAACGCTTGCGCCCCATGGCTTACAGACAATAATAACAAGAACCCTTAGGTTTCCATCTGGTAGGACTGCGTGTGGAAGTATTTGGCCTTACGTTGGTGGCGGAGAAGAAGGGAAAAGCTACGCACATTCTTACCAAAGCTCCCTTCTCTCCAATGCGCCTGGCCACTGCTAAATCGCTCTGCTGAACCACGGCTCAATCACATGGTGCGCGAACCCTTACCGCGCGTATCCGGAACGGAACATCAACAAGTGCTCACGAATGTACAAATCCCTACATCCTACCCACTTTGCTGCACTCACTTTCTACTTCCTTTCTTTCACTCACCTCTTACACACACTCATTCGATTGTTCTTCTGGGTGTTCGTTCTCGCCCGCGTGTGCCGACGCAGATGGCATGGGTACTTCAAGGTGCAATCGGCGGCATCCAAACAGCCATTGGTGGTATCAACTTTGCTGGTTGGGGTGGGGCTGCTTGGAATGCGGCGGGGAACTGGGCTGCGAGGGCCACAGGTTACACTACTACTTTTCTCGCAGGTTTACCGCGGGAGTGCTACCTGGCAGCAGCTCACGCGACGGCAATTTGCACCGGCCAGGACCCGCAGTACTACACTGCACCCGGGTTCGGGCCGTTCGTGCTTGCGTGCGGATGGACGGCGGTTGGCATTGTGGTTGGAGCTTGCATGGTGATGATGTGCAGGGGGTCGTACCAGCCGCAAACACGACAAGCGGAAATGACTGCGGAGGAGAAACAAACTTTAAACGTCATCTTGTACATACAGCAAAACGGACGGGCGGGTTTACGAGACATGGCAGCACGGGCCAACCTGTCGGATACCGATTTCTTGTACCGAATGGTGCGGTGCGAGCGGGTCGCCGCACCGCCTGGGTTGCCACATATTTTCCAATAAGTTGTGATGCACAATGCGGTGCACAGTTTGGTAGTAGCAACGCAGAACGGTTCAGAAGATCTTTACAGGAATTTTACCGGGAACCCCAATGGAAGTTCCAACGGAGATCCCCATGGCGCCCTTGCCGACGACCCGGCCGTAGGCTCCAGAAGGTTCCCCGCAAGACCCCCGTGGCGAGACCCCCAGGCCGGCTCCGACGCTTGCTCCGGATCAAGCCGTTCTTCCGACTCCAGCCCTGGCTCCCTCTACAGCCCCATCAGTTAGTTCTCCTACCCCCACCCCTGCTCCCAACCCCCGCATGCAGTCTACTCTGACCCCGATCCCGATCCCCAGCATATATTCTATTGCAACTCCAGCTCCCGACATCTGTGCAGGTAATTTTTCTGCCCCGGGCCATCACCTAACCTACTACGCTGTTCCGACATCACCAAATGGCCAAATCTTCTGTTATGCTCCGACTCCGGCGCCTGGTTTTCAGGTACCGCTCAGGGCCGACAGCAACGCCCACGCCAACGACGGCTCCGGCGACGGCGCCTACGACGGCCCCGACGCCGTCGCCCACGCCTACGACGGTTCCGACGCCTACGCATACGCGTGCGCCTCCGCCAGCACCAATGCCGACGCTTACACCAGTGCCATCGCCAGCATCGCCGGCATGAGTGCCAACGCCTACACCAGCACCAGCGCCAGCATTGACCCCACCGCCAACGCCCGCGCCTACGCCGGCACCAACGCCATAGCCTACGCCACCGTCGACGCCAAAACCGACGACAGCACCAGCGCAGGCGCCTACGTTGGCATGCGCGCCAGCGCCCACACCAGCACCAGTGCCAGCACCGATGCCGCCAACGACGGCTCCGGCGACGGCGCCTACGCCCACGACGGCCCCGACGACGGCGCCCACGCCTACGACGGCTCCGACGCCTACGCCTACGCGGGCGCCTCCGCCACCACCTACGCCGACGACGGCGCCAACGATGCCGCCTACGCCGGCACGGACGCCTGCGCCTACGCCATTACCAACACCAGCCACAGCACTTACGACGACAGCTCCAACGCCGACGCCGGCGCCCGCACCATCACTAACGCCATCTTTGACGGCGCCTACGCCGACGACGGCACCAACGATGCCGCCTACGCCGGCACGGACGCCTGCGCATACGCCATTACCAACACCAGCCACAGCAACTACGACGACGGCTCCAACGCCGACGCCTGCCTGTGCACCATCACCAACGCCATCCCTGACGACGCCTACGCCGACGACGGCACCCATGATTCCGCCTACGCCGGCGCGGACGCCTGCGCCTACGCCATTACCAACACCAGCCACAGCAACTACGACGACGGCTCCAACGCCGACGCCGGCCCGTGCACCATCACCAACGCCATCCCTGACGACGCCTACGCCGACGACGGCACCAACGATGCCGCCTACGCCGGCACGGACGCCTGCGCCTACGCCATTACTAACACCAGCCACAGCAACTACGACGACGGCTCCAGGGCCGACGCCGGCGCTTGCACCATCACCAACGCCATCCCTGACGACGCCCACGCCGACGACGGCACCAACGATGCCGCCTACGCCGGCACGGACGCATGCGCCTACGCCATTACCAACACCAGCCACAGCACTTACGACGGCGGCTCCAACGCCGACGCCGGCGCATGCACTATCACCAACGCCATCCCTGACGACGCCTACGCCGACGACGGCACCAACGATGCCGCCTACGCCGGCGCGGACGCCTGCGCCTACGCCATTACCAACACCAGCCACAGCAACTACGACGACGGCTCCAACGCCGACGCCGGCCCGTGCACCATCACCAACGCCATCCCTGACGACGCCTACGCCGACGACGGCACCAACGATGCCGCCTACGCCGGCACGGACGCCTGCGCCTACGCCATTACTAACACCAGCCACAGCAACTACGACGACGGCTCCAACGCCGACGCCGGCGCCTGCACCATCACCAACGCCATCCCTGACGACGCCTACGCCGACGACGGCACCAACGACGCCGCCTACGCCGGCACGGACGCTTGCGCCTACGCCATTACCAACACCAGCCACAGCTATTACGACGACGACTCCAACGCCGACGCCGGCGCCTGCACCATCACCAACGCCATCCCTGACGACGCCTTCGCCTTCGCCGACGATGGCACCAACGATGCACACTACGCGGGCACGGACGCCTGCGCCTACGCCATTACCAACACCAGCCACAGCACTTACGACGACAGCTCCAACGCCGACGCCGGCGCCCGCACCATCACTAACGCCATCGTTGACGGCGCCTACGCCGACGACGGCACCAACGATGCCGCCTACGCCGGCACGGACGCCTGCGCATACGCCATTACCAACACCAGCCACAGCAATTACGACGACGGCTCCAACGCCGACGCCTGCCCGTGCACCATCACCAACGCCATCCCTGACGACGCCTACGCCTACGACGGCACCCATGATTCCGCCCACGCCGGCACGGACGCCTGCGCCTACGCCATTACCAGCCACAGCAACTACGACGACGGCTCCAACGCCGGCGACTGCACCATCACCAACGCCATCCCTGACGACGCCTACGCCGACGACGGCACCAACGATGCCGCCTACGCCGGCACGGACGCCTGCGCCTACGCCATTACCAACACCAGCCACAGCAATGACGACGGCTCCAACGCCGACGCCGGCGCCTGCACCATCACCAACGCTACCCCTGACGAAGCCCACGCCGCCGACGGCACCAACGATGCCGCCTACGCCTACGCCGGCACGGACGCTTGCGCCTACGCCATTACCAACACCAGCCACAGCACTTACGACGATGGCTCCAACGCCGACGCCGGCGCTTGCACCATCACCAACGCCATCCCTGACGACGCCTTCGCCGACGATGCCACCAACGATGCGCCCTACGCCGGCACGGACGCCTGCGCCTACGCCATTACCAACACCAGCCACAGCAACTACGACGACGGCTCAACGCCGGCGACTGCACCATCACCAACGCCATCCCTGACGACGCCTACGCCGACGACGGCACCAACGATGCCGCCTACGCCGGCACGGACGCCTGCGCCTACCCCAGTACCATCACCAGCCACAGCCTTTACGACGACGGCTCCAACGCCGACGCCGGCGCCTGCACCATCACCAACGCCATCCCTGACGACGCCTACTCCGACGACGGCACCAACGATGCCGCCTACGCCGGCACGGACGCCTGCGCCTACGCCATTACCAACACCAGCCACAGCAACTAGGACGACGGCTCCAACCCAGACGCCGGCGTTTGCACTATCACCAACGCCATCCCTGACGACGCCTATGCCGACAACGGCACCAACGATGCTGTCACGCCGGCACGGACGCTTGCCCCTACGCCATTACCAATACGAGCCACAGCAACTACGACGGCGGCTCCAACGCCGACGCCAGCGCCTACGCTTACGACGGAGCCTACACCAGCACGAACGCCGGCGCTTACACCGTCACCAACGCCATCGTCGACGAGGCCTACGCCTACGATGGCACCGACGATGCCGCTTTCGCCGGCACGAACGCCTGCGCCTGCGCCATTACCAGCACCAGCGACAATGACTATGACGACGGCTCCAGCGCCGACGCTTCCGACGGCACCGAAGAGGCCGCCAATGCCAGCAACGAAGGCGCCAACGATGGCGCCTACGCCGGCACGAACGCCTGCGCCTACACGAACACCGCCTACACCATCACCATCGCCATCACCAACGCCATCCCCGACGACGTTTACGCCTACGACACCATCACCAACCCCATCCCCGACGACGCCTACTCCAACGACGGCACCAACGATGGCGCCTGCGCCGGCACGAACGCTTGCGCCTACACGAACACCGGCGTCCACACCATCCCAAAGCCATCTCCGACGATGCCCACGCCTACGACACCATCACCGACGACATCTCCGACGACCCCTACGCCTACGACGGCACCACGAACGATGGCGCCTACGCCGGCACGAACGCTTGCGCCAACTCGAACATTGGCGTTTACATTATCACCAACGCCTTCTCTGGCGACGCTTACGCCTACAACGCCATCGCCGACGCTATCTCCGACGACGCCTACCCCTGCGACGGCACCAAAGATGGCGCGCGCCTACGCCGGCACGAACGCCTGCGCCTACACGAACACCGGCGCCATCACCATCACTAACGCCATCTCCGACGACGCTTGCGCCTACGACGGCACCGACGGGGGCGCCTACTCCGGCACGAACGCCCACGCGCACGCTATTCCCAGCACCTGCGACAGGGACGACGATGGCGCCTACGCCGGCACGAAAGCCTGCGCCTACGCCATTACCAACACCAGCTCCGACGATGCCGGAAATCAGAGCACGGCGCCTACGGCATCACCGACCTCTGCAGCCCCGGTTACGAGGATCAAGGTACCACGGTTTGCGGTATTCTACATGGTATGGGAAGACACGGCAATACAACTCTTACCACCTACGGTATCTTTCGGCGTCCCCAACAACCAACACACACAGACAAATTCGTATCATATGGTTTGTGTGGTTACTTATCGGGTTCATTTTGTGTGGTGTTTACAACGTATGGCTAAACGCACTGTGAAGACAATATTCGCCTGGACATTGGACGGCACGGTTAAGACGACGAATTATTCACAACATGTGCTTTGCTACCGATTTCTGCGGGTAGGCAAGCGTATCGCTGCAGGTGTGTATCACCATCTCCCATACAAATTCTCTCCTTTAAGGGGGTGCCGAATTGGGGAGGTATTGCACCCAGGACCGCGGTTACGACAACGTATACGAGATCAGGGTAACAACCGAATATTAATCACGATTACGAAGATCATGTTATATAGCATTTCGCCGCTACACGGTATCCGTATTGGGGAAGCAAGCTCTTCATCTTAGACCTTCTCTCTCGGGAAGAAGCGATGGCTGCGTTAGGAGCCTTGGGGCTCACCAACCCTGGAAGGTCGGAACATTGTGATGGAACCGCACCTGCGACTGCGTCAACTTGGGCATCGACTATATTACGACGTCGCCGTGAACCAGCACAACAACTACCAACTCCGGTGCCATCCGGTACGCGTGCCAACGCTGCTACTGTTACTGCTACCCCCATGCCTTACCCTTTCCCTCATGCCCCCCCTCTTCCCAACCCCATTGCCCCGGCCGTCCCCCCAATTTCTGGCAACACGGCTGACAGATCAAAAGAGCCGCTATCGCCCGGGAGAGCTGAGTACGACCCTCCGCCGATCCTTTCCCGCCCCCCAGCAGATCCCCATCCAAATCGCGTTGCACATGAAGCTTCTCGTCTGGCGATTGCCCGTGAAGCAGCTGTTTCAGCATTTCGTTCGCTTGGCCTCCTCTCGGGACCCTCGCGCATCCAGAACTCTTCGAGTATGCCCTCCAGCGACGTTCCCCTTCAACCGGGACCTCCGCCACCCCACCCACCTCGACCTGTTCCCGTTCTTTTTGACGGCCAACCCCATGCCCCAGTGACCGGCAGCGCCACCCCCCTCCCCAATGATATGGACCAACGGAAACCTACACCCGTACAACCTCATGACCCCGTTGCCCATCCTCTTCCCGCTGCACCTCTTCCGACACCAGTGCCTTGAATTCCCGGCGGGGCCGACGACGACGACGACGACGACAACGGCATCGATGCGGATGGTGCGGGAACCGACGAAATAAACCAAGACCAACCCAATTTCGAACCTCTCCGACCACCTCCGCACGTACGTGACATTGTGTATCATTTTGGACATTTGATTGATAACATCCCATTTGGAGCAAATGATTTTGTGATCATGGGCCGCGTGGAACAACAACAGTGGTCATTTCTGAATGTAGGTACCATAGAATGGCTGGAACGTGTGATCGAACAATTTTGTGGTATCCATCTTGCCTTCTATACACTTATTCCGGGGCAGGTGCCGCACGCGGTGCTTTCCAAGCTATTCGCCGGAACATGCGGCATATGGGTAGGTATTGCAGATGAGGATGGTTTACGTACATGCCTTGACGTACGCAGCACTGAGCAGACAACGCATACAGGGCATTGCAAGAAAGGCTCACGGCACGGACCAATTTGCCCAAATCTCAGCAGATGCCCGGATGATGGAGACAGTGTATATTGCGACTACGGTGGGACTTTACACACCAGAAATACGCAATTTTTTTATCAAGATCGCTGGCTACGCACTTACCGGCCCACCCACAGCCAAGCGGGGGCCAAAAAACACACGCTCCCACTTCAGGACCGCACAACCACCGCAACATACAACGGCAAAGATTGGTCGGTTACCGAACGGATGGCAACATATCGAAAACATCGACATGAACATCGAGATCGATAAGCCGATCCGTATTCTGAAGTCCATCCCGAAATGTATCCGCGGTCCTTACCAGCGTATTTTGGTACAGTGTCTATGCATACAATGCTTGGGACCGAGACAACAACGCCGAAGCTGGATGCGTCCAGGCATGGAAACTATTCTTATTTCTTCTTCGTATGCCTCTGCTTTCTACGATGCATGGTGGAAAACCTGGAGAGCGGATGTTCAAACGACGTATCGTATTATTTGATTTGGGAGAATGGGGCAAATTATTATGGTTGGCGTAACAACCATCCGTACCAACGACAATGCTGGAACGCGACCACGGGAGAATGCAGATACAACAGAAACCAAAAAAATCAAAAAAATAATGAGCTTAGTCAAACAAGGCGAACTCAGTCATGCAGCACGGATCATATCTTCCAATGCGCTGGCACCGAGGCTATCGGAACCACTCCCCGACGAACTCCCACATTTCGCCCCCGCAGAACAGGTGAATTTAGACAAATAAATTTTCGCGACGGTGTTGCGTGAGTCACGGCACGGTCTCAGCGGAGGTCTTTGGGGGAGCAAGGTACGAATATTTCAATACGTGTTTGGAGGACAATTTGGCACTGGATACTTTCTCTGCACGACGTCGCACAACGGACGAATGCCCGGGTCCGGGGGATCTCGGCCGGGGACACATTCAGACGACTTGTGGCTAAAACATTGGCGCGGCAATGCCACGACGCCCTTCGAACCACAATATGGCCTTACAATTTCGGATTACATGATCGACATGGCACGGACGCAGCCATACACCTTATCCAATACCTTACAGACATGGACCCCGATAAGGTAGTGCTCAGCATTGACGGCGTTGGGGCGTTCGATCATGTCTGCCGCACTCGTATGTTTGAACAATTGATGGCACATGAACGCCTACACGAGCTCGTGTTATTTGTCAGACAATGGTATTGCGTGCCATCGCAATTCAAATGGAAAAACAACAACAATATCACACACACCATTCTCCAAAGCGATGGCGGCGATGCTTTAATGCCTGCGCTCTTCTGCCTCGCACTCGACCCCGCTTTACGGCAAGTTCGAGCACGATTACCAAGTGGAGCTGAAAGTATTGCATATTTGGACGATATTTATATAATTTGCGACCCTGCAGACGCGGCCAACATATTCGATGACGTTCGGGACACCTTACACAGGGTTTGTCATATCGACGTAAATATTGGAAAGTTGGCTGCGTGGAGCAAAAACGCTAACCCTTGCCCTCTGGGACTGGCGGACCGGGGAGGGAACCCGTGGGTGCACGATCGTCCCGCAGATGATCAAGGGATGCGTATCTTGGGTGCTCCGTTTGGTACAGCTGCGTATGCGGAGTCATTCGGCCTGGCATTGGTGGAGGAGAAGGAGAAGCTATTGAAATTCCTACCTAAGCTCCCTTCTCTCCAATCTGCTTAGCTGTTGTTGTACTTCTGTGCAATACCACGACTGAACCATTTACTACGAACCACGCCACCCTACGCGTCACGAAAAGCCGCAGAAACCCATGACAAGAATATATTGGATGTGTTCCGGCAACTGTTCGGTATTGTGGGGCCTGACGATTAGGACCCTGACCTCCACGACGTACATTATGATACGTGGGTCGCACAAGCGAAATTACCATTGCGTTTTGGAGGCCTCGGCCTCCGGGATTCGATATTGATGGCCCCTGCAGCATACTGGGCCAACTGGGCGGATTCCTTACGCAGTCTGGTTCAAGGATTTCCGACTATCGGGAGGGATATGCTGTTTCATTTCAGTACCCTGGACAATGTTGGTCCTTTGATCCCGGGAGCCCAACCTGATTGCCTACACGCGGCAGAAGAAGCAGGCCGATCTTGTGACAACAACGGCTGGACAGAACGACCATTGTGGACAGCCCTTGCGATCGATCACTCACCACCGGCCCCACCACCACTTCCTTTGTCCCTTGGGGAATGGACGCACGGCTGGCAATTTCACGCATCTTCTGGCCCACTTAAACAAGCATATCGTACACTACTCCGCACACTTGGGGGTGGGATTCATGCACGGGCGGACGCGGCCACAGCGGGTAAAACACGATTGCGGTCATGTATGGGCCCCTATGCGGCAATATGGTTAACTGTGTGTCCAACTACCGATGCGTGGCGTCACCTCTATTTCACCGCGCCTTGGTTTTCAAGCGTGTCTTGCACCTGAGGTTCGTGCCCGATGCTGTTGCCTTGAAAAAAAAAAGAGGCGCCATGAAATCTTGGGAAATATCATGGCCCCCGCCATGATATCCCCCCCTAGTCATCACCCCCGTCTCTTCCGCTCCCGAATGACTTGGGCGGTGGGCCGCATGCCCGGGCCAATGCGGCTACGGCGGTTAAAGCACCGTTGCGATCATGTGTGGGCCCCTATGCGCCAATTTGGTTAACAATTTGCTCCACCACGGATAATTTAATTATGGACATTGCGGCTACGTCCTATGGCGTGCGACGACGACTGGGAATCGGTGTGCTATTCGAGGGAGGAGACCCGCATGGACAATCCCGTATGACGGACAGCACGCGTGGTCGCCTCAACTCTCGGCATGCATGGATGGCCGCAACTTGGCGACAAATCTATACGAGGGTGGACGGCTCATACCCGACAAAAACATCGAACACATCGACGAAAAATGCGAAAACCCCCAAAAAACCCAAAAGGTTAACAAAAATAGTCCAAAAATAGTCCCCAGACTATTTTGGGACTATTTTTGGGTATCTTTGCTTTTCGTCGAAAATCCCCGTGGGGGACAGGCCCGACTTAAACGTGGCCCCGCACCTCGAGGGAACGCGAGACGGCTCGACCTCGTCGCCCCGGGGACGCGAGACGGCTCGATCTCGTCGCCCCTTGCACCGAGGGTGGCGGCGGCGGCGGTGCCGCCTCAGAGGGCCGGGGCCCCTCAGGCCGGCACCGGCAGCAATCGGAGTGGTGGGCTACTAGAAAAGTGCGGAGAAAGCAAGCACGCACACACTGGCCATCGCTCGGACGTCCATTCCCAGTGTTTTTTTTTTTTTTTTTTTTTTTTTTTTTTTTTTTTTTTTTTTTTTTTTTTTTTTTTTTTTTTTGTTTTTTTTCGATTTCGTGCATGGTTTTTTCGGCAAATGATCAAGGATGCTCTTCGATGGTCCTCGCCGAAGGAAAAATGCACACGTCCGAGCGATGCCAAGTGTGGGGAACTGGTGGATTCAGACATTGGGGGCTCTACTGTGCCTGAGGTCAGAAGTGCATGGACGATGGGGCAACCCATGCATTCAAATCGCGCCCGCCCTTGCTAGAGAAAGGTGCCGACTTCTCCCACCAAGGGTAAGACGCGGGACCGAATTGGGCTCATCATACCGCTGGTGGGTTTACTTGGTATTGCCTTTCAACGGTCAGCGGCCCGCATGGTCCTACACGACCCCAATGATAACCGACGACCTCCCCTGAGCTGACCCACGGCCTGGCTGATTTCGAGGTCCTCTGATACTCCTCCTCCTCCTTCTCTGACGCTGCTTAGGCCACCCTCACTGTAGGCGATGCTCGGCCTTCTGCACCGTGTTTCACCCTGCCCACACTGCCTGTCTTGTGGTGCGCTGCGAGGGACAAACACGGTGAACAATTTTTCGGGAACGCGTGCCCGCATTGCCCGCATTGCCCTAATGCCCGTGTTACCGAAACCGTGCTTTACACTGATTTGTAATGCGTTGCATTTGGCCCAAATGTGGGATGCTTCAATTTGAAAAGCGTGCGCGTTTCGTATGTTTACGATACACATGCATGCATACAACATCTATGTTTATGTATATGTATATGTATATGTATATATATATATAATGTAAACGCGTATACTTGCATAATGCGTAGCACTGTGTGATGCGTATGAATATATATATATATATATATATATATACGTATGAATATGTTACATCTCGCTGCATGTATGTATGTATGTATATATATATATATAATTATTGATTTTTATATATATATATATATATATATATATATATATATATATAATATATATATATATATATGTCTGTATGTTTATATACATATGTGACAAAATATAGATGTATCCGTTCGGACACATGCTGTGGAGATTCGCGCGGCGTGTAGCTTCCTCCCACGGCGCCAATAACGACAAAGTCTTCATTCTCCAATCTTTCCGGAGGTCCAAGCGACAACGAATCTTGCATCTGCTTCGGACGACACTGCAAAACGTTTACAAAACCAGAAAGCAATGACTGAAAGCGACCCGTAGAAGAAAACGTCTCTATGTGTGCGCTTGTTTGGGCTTCGTATCGCGTTTATTACTTTGCTTGTGCCCCGCGGCGTGCTTATTTGGTGTCGTTTGGTCGTAGTGCGTGGTGCGCCGCCCAAATGAATTTCTCTCGCAAGGTTGCGCGGGGGTGTTTATGTCAAGGGGCCGCCGTCTCATTTCCCCATTGTTTTCCACTTCAGTCTGAATTGGGCCAGTGGCCAAAATGAGCTAGACGAAGGCAGACCGCTAAAAGCATATATCGTCTTCTTTACCCCAGGGGGATGATGATGGGCGTTTGCGTGCCCTTGTTCTCTGTGGAGCGGCGGCCCTGGTGGGTGGGTCTGAGATGCCGCCCCATGCCGGAATTCATCCCCCTGTTGTGTACGCGGGCCTATTTCGTTACGCTTCTTGTCGTTTACATGGCGGGCCATGGCCAAGATCGGCGTCGACAGGATCCCGCGCCATCCTGGTCATGGTCATCATGCCTCCTCCCTCGATGGTCTCTCTGGCAGGTCAGTTGGCTCCCTCCGCTCCTCGGCACTCGCGGGCCACGCCGCAGCAGGCCCCTCCCCGACGCGTGAAGGAGGGAAAAAAAAAAACGCTGCGGGGGGTGTCCCGCGCCCGTGCCTACGGAGGCGCCGGGCTTGCTAGCCTCGTGGAAAAATCAATCTTGCTAGCGCTTGCGGGGGCGCCCGGTCAGTCGGACACCTTCAGAATTCCAGTCAACCAATATGTTCGACCACCGCCGGTCCCCACACTGAACGACTTTGTCACGCAATCTGTCTTTCCGGCCCCGTTGCTGCTCTACCCGGTCCGGGATGCCAAACTTCTGGAATTGGCATTCGGCCCTGCGAGTTGCACGTTGGATCCACTGTACCCAAGATTCGATTTCAACGCTGCCGTCCGCCAGCTCGTAGTACCTCCGCGGCGTATTCACCACCCAGCGCATCATTTTATGCTCTTCTACTCTCAGTCCGTGCTCTCTTTCAGCTGTCACAATCCAGCATCCACTGCCGTAAAGAACGGCTGGCGCCACGACGGCATTGAACAAACGCAACCTGTACTTCAATGGACAATGGTTGTTTGTGAGCTCTGTCTTGTGCATGCCGAAAGCGGCCCAGCCTCTCGAAATCCTATGCCCAATTTCCCGGTCGTGGGTGTCACTGAACGAAATCAATCTCCCAAGATACATAGTCGCGCCGTCATATGTCAATACCTCGACGTAGCCGTCGCCGACTCGAACGCGATCCTGGCGAAAGACGCCGCGGCGACACTCCACATTGGACATAATCTTAATCTTGCCCATGTGCAGTTTTAAGCCAACCGCTTCTCCACATCTGTGTAGATCCTCTGGCATGCGCCTCACATGCGCCCTCGTGGTCCCAAGTAACAGCACGTCGTCTGCAAATCGAAGATTGGTCAAGAACTCTTGATTTATGCGTGCGCAGATCCGTTTTTTTCGCCACTCTGCTTTCAACCGCCACATAATATGCTCCAGAACTGCATTGAACAATGCCGGGCTGAAAGGGTCTCCCTGTGGAGTTCCACGTTCCAACTTGTATGTGCGGCTAGTGCAATCGGCTACCACCTGTGCTGTTTGCCCGGTGTACAGTCGGACAAGTACTTTGATATATTGCTCTGGCACGTGTTGCGCGCGCAGCGCCTCCCATATGGCATCGTGGGATACATAATCAAATGCCTTTTCAAAATCAACTGCTGCTATCCATAATGGCATTCGGTACTCACGCATCTTCTCTTGCAGCAGCGCGAAAGTGAGAAGATGGTCGTCGCAACTGAACGTTTTTCGAAAACCAGCTTGATCAACAGACTGCTCCGGCTCCAAATAAGTACACATGCGGTCGTTAATTATCAGACTGAACAATTTGTACAAGATCGGTTACACTCCCCGACGCGTGTGCCGACAGAAGGCGCTCAATCTCGAACCAACCTCGCCTTTTCCTTCGCCTCCCTCGTCCTCGCCTGCTGTCGTCGCCCTCGCCCCCGTACCCCGCGTCCTCGTCCTCGCCCACTGCCGTGGTCATCGCCCCCCGTCGTCGTTCTCGCCCTACTTCTCGTCCTCATTGTCTTCTTCCTCGCCCTCGCCGCCGATCGATCGACGACGAGGACGTCGGCCACACGCAAGAGTGACCCTGAATATGCGAGAGTGGCCCCTTGTGCGCTGCTTTACGGGGCTGCGGGAGAGCCGAACCAGAGCGCGCACAAGCCAGTGCTGGGGGACCCTCTGTGTCGGATGCTGCTAGAAGTGCCCCTTGCCAAAGGAACCGCCAGGACTTCCAAGGAGGCCCCCCACGGCCTCCAGAGCACCCGTCACGAGGCCCAGAGGTCGAGTAGAGGATCGACTACAGAATCTTGCCCCAAATTGATTTTCTCGCCGAGCCCATGAGACAAATGAATAAAATAGTCAGTAGATCTACGGAGCATTGTAGGCATGCTTCGTAGATTCGACGGGAAATAATGTTTGGGTGACATCGATTCTGTAGTCGATCCCCTAGTCGAAGAGTGCCCCACGGGCTCCAACATGGAGCGAAAAGCCGGGGAGCATCTTGGGCCAGCGGCACCTTTGGCAACCCCCGACCGTTGGCCCGCACGGCGCTGCACCAGTGATGCATCGGCGGTGCGTCGGCGTGGAGAAACTCGGGCTCCACATCGAGCCGCATCGCCGATGCATTGCCGACGCGGTGCGATCTCAGAGGCGACGATAGGGGCGAACAGCCCAGGGCAGAGAGCAACACATGCAACTCCAAAGCCGCCGAGGATCCATGCCTTCGGCGAGGCTCCCCGGGCGACTACGTGTCGTGCCCGCCCTGGGCTTTTCGCCCTTCTCGTCGCCGCCGATGATGCTCCGACCCCATCTCCCAGACCCCCGACGTTATGACTTTTCCATTACGTCGACCCCCCGAGGTCCCGACCCATTCCCTGGGACCGGTTTCTCGTCCTGAGTCGTTTCTTGACGGTCCCGAGGCCCGGTGAGGGCCTCCAGAGGCCGAAAACATGGAAAAACCTCCCGTCATGATTTTTTCATCACCCAAGAAGGTCTGGGCTGGGAGGCATGAAGCACCCAAAGGTCACTCTGGCGTTAGGTCGGGCCTGCCCCCCTACAAGGATATTTTTGGACGACAAATAAAAAATAGTAACAAAAATATGCAACCGTGCTCAAAAGGGTCAAAAAATCGTCCCCAGGCTATCTTTTTGACCATTCTTGAATGCAGTCGGACTCGATTGGACAGGACACGCGAGAGGACACAAGACCCTTCTGAGGGCCACATTGCCACATGAATGTAGGAAGCATGGGTCGCGAGACACAGGACGCAAGGGTACCCTTGATTTGGCAGGGTCGACCTACTAATCTGGGCCGACTGTATTCCCCCTGTAGAGGGACAGGCCGACGTAACTCTGGCGACGGGCCGCTCCTGCGCGTGGCCGGGCGACGAACGGGGCGGCCGCTTCCTCCGGCACGCTGCGAGCGCCGGCGCCGCACGCGATGCTGCAGGCCCCGCGCTCCGGCGCCTCCCGGCACGCGGCCTCTCGAGGTGTGCGTTGGGTCGGGCGCGTCCTCCTACAGGCGGAGTTCGGAGGACAAACAAAATATAGTCCAAAAATGCTCCACCTCCTCCTCCTCCTCCTCCTCCTCCCTCCTCCTCCTCCTCCTCCTTCTCCTCCTCCTCCTCCTCCTCCTCCTCTTCCTCCTCCTCCTCCCCCTCCTCCTCGCCTCCTCCTCCTCCTCCTCCTCCTCCTCCTCCTCTTCCACGGCCTCCTTCTCCGCCCACTTCGTCGCCGACGTCGTGGTCCTCTTCAGGGTCGGCGGCACCGGCCGTCTGGCCTTCGCAATACAACATAGCCCAAAAATGCTCAGAAATAGTCAAGAATAAGGAAAGAATAGTCCCCACATGATTTTTTTACTATCTTTGAGCATTCCTCCCGTAGAGGGACATGCCCGACTTGAGGTGTGACGGGCCCGCTTCGTTATCGGCGGCTCAAAGAGGGGGTCCTGAGGAAGGGTGCCCTGGCCCAGGCCCCCTCGCGTCGGGCGATGGCTCCATGGAGCTCCTAAGACAGCTTGCCAGGGCATCGCTTCTGGATGAGAGCGGATGCCCTGCTGCATGGGCACTGCCTCCAACGCGGTCCGAGACACCCCCCCAAAGGTAAGGGTGGTGCGAGCGATGCTCCCAGACGGTCCACGGTGGCCATCGCGGCATGGGAGCATGTGTTCAATCATTCAGCATCTGTACCCGCCCATCCCTGCGACCCCACCTCGCCTCCAAGACGTCTGGGATACCTCCTAGAAGCAAGAACGGCACGATCGAAATTCCGAGAATGTCCAATACGGCCGCCGTGGCACGGGAGCATTTCTGAAGTTATTCAGAATCCAGTCGGACCTAGGCCAGAAGAACGTCCCTCAAGAACACGAGACCCTCCGCGGGCCAAACCGCACAGAATATCCAAGGGTGCCCTCTCCAGGGTTCACAAGAGCATCCAGCAATACACGAAGAACACTAGGGTACCTCCCCGAGCCGACCTCGAGCTTATACCTTGGTCCGACTGTATGATGCCGCTCCTTTCTGCGCCCCCGCCGCGTCTCCGATTCGTCTGAGGCCCTCCATCAGGAAGGAAGTGAAGGGGCCCTGGGACACACAAATAAATACATACAAATAGCAGGATTCCCAATATTTTCAATATTTTCTGGGTTTTTGTCTTCTCCCCCACTTTCCATATTTTTCCATATTTCCCTGGGAATCGACGAGTAATTGTGTCTGTGTGTTTTTCCCCCTCCTGAGGAAGGGCGGCAGGAGCGACGCGCCGGCGCGGTCTAGCATTAACCGCCGCGACATGGGCACACTTGTTATGGCAGGTTCGTGTCGCGCCGACCCTGGCGCTGGTATCTGACACCGCAGGGATCGTTCAACCTTGAACGATCGGCCGTTTCCGAAACGTCAGATCACTCAACATCGGCCGATCCCAGGTCGCTGGCGGCGTTCAAGGTTAAATGACGGCGGCGAGGTCGCCGCTGGTCGACACGATGCGAACCTCACGTGAATGTCTCAACATCTGTTCCCGCTCCTTTCTGCGCCCCCGCCACGCTTCCCGCGCGGCTGTTCAAATGCGTGCTCAGTCACTCCCTTGATCATGGTAACACGCTGGGGTATCATTTATGGATGTGTTCGGTTCTCCAGCGATCCCTCTGGGCTGCTGCTCCACGGCATGCTACTAACTTTCCCTGATCAGGACAACCCGCCTGGCGATCGTGTCTGGATGAGCCAGTGGGGATGTGCGAAGCATCACACACTTTGTCTCTTGCCCTGACTCTTCTCTTCCTCCCTGCTCCCCTCCCTCCCTCCTGCTCCCTCCCCATCTCCCTCCTCCCTCCTTCCTGCTCCCCCCTTCTCCTCTGCTTCCCTCTCCATCTCTTCCTCCTGAAGGGTAGCATCTCGCTGGGGCCTCGAATGCATCCCACCACGCGGCGTCCATGTGCGACCTGATCGGGGGAACGCGAACAAGAGCTGAGGCAGGACGTGGCGGAGCAGGATGAAAAAGAACAGTGGGCAAGGGGGAGGAGGAGAAGGGGAAGGAATGATACAGAACGAACGAACGAGCAATCATCGGCCCCTGCTGAACCGTCTACTAACAGCCCTCGCTGCGCTAGACTGCTTGCCCCAGGCTCTGGCTGACATGATCTAGATCATGCGCCACTTCACGTCGAGGGCCTGCTGCCGCCTACCAGTGACCTGGACAACAGCGATAGGAAGGACGACGTGGAGATAAATGTGCCACACGTCGGAACTCTCGACCGGACTCGTTCGCCGAAAATCAGAACCCAAGCGCGCGGACCACTCCTGCAGGTGCGACACCTGTGAAAGGGGCCCACAAACACACAAATAAATACACACACGTAAAACGATTCCCTACATTTTCCTATATTTTCTGGGTTTCTGTCTTCCCCCCCACTTCCCATATCTTCGCATATTTTCTGGGAGTCGACGAATAATTGTGTCTGTGTGCTTTTTTTAGGACGAGAAAAATCTATTGACACAACGTGCTGTTGATATGTTCCGGAAATTCTGGGATTTCTAACATTCTTCGCGTGGGGTGCACTTTGCGTCGAATATTGTCTACTCTGGCTGGCGCCGCAAGTCGGTCACCCATTCGCAATCGAGTCGTCGTCCGTAAAGGGCTGTTCGGCAGTTGCTGACCCCCCTTGTCGTTGCCGGGCGCGGGGGGGGCGGTGGCGTACCGTCCCATCGCCCGCCGCCGCGCACCGCGCGCCTCGGCGGATCCCCAAAGACCTGGCAAGGCAAAGCATGCGCGACTCTGGAAAATTCTCCAGGGGTAAACTTGGACAAATTTGGGAACATGTTTAAACGTGTCCGGCCTACTTTTTGAAAAATACCAAAATCGTTTTTGAAAATTTCCGGGCTCGATTTTGAAAAATTCCGAAATCCATTTTGAAAAGTTCCGAATTCCAGAATTATTCAGATGTCCTGCGCGGCGGGCGCATTCCACCCCTCATTTTTTTTTTTTTGTTTTTTTTTTTTTTTTGTTGGAGATTTCCGGGCTTCTTTTTGAAAAATTCCGGAACCGCTTGCGCGAACGAAAAGCGGAAGCGTTTTCTGACACATTCTACAATCCAGAAATAATGTCCGGGCGGTCCGACGGGTGCGGCCGGCTGATTCACGCGCCGCGCCGCGCGCGATTGGGCGCAGCGCGCGCCGCGCGTTGCGCCCGCGAGCAACACTCGAAGGGGCCACCTTGAAAACAGCGCCACGGCAGCTGCGACTCGCGGGCTCCCCAAGAGCAACACAGCATGCGGCTTGGAATCTTCGAGGGCGCTCCGATGCGCGAAAAATGCACCGCGAACATCACGCAGAGAACCTGCGCGACGGAATGCGCTCGACCGTTCGTCCCTGGAGCCCGCACGGAAGAACAAGAAAACCTGGAAATCTGGAAAACTATCAATTTATCAATACTTCATGCTCCTCTGATTTTTCCCTCCTGAACCTGGAGGGCGCGCGGCACCCCCTCGCGAGCGGGCTGGTCTGGCAGCACGTGCGCCCCGCGCGGACTGAGGCGCTCCACACGAGACCAGCAATGACAAGCGCACGCCGTCCCCCCCACGAGCAGCCGCGCCAAACTGGGACGCGCCATGAGGAAAGGGCTTCGCCTCCACATCCTCGGGGATCTTCTGACCCGGGTCAGTCCAAACCCGGGTCAGCAGGAAAGCAACAACTGCAATGCAGGAAAAAAAACTGCAACGCAGGTCTTCGCAAACCCAGGTCAGCCAATATGTGCGGCCGCCTCGCGGCCACGAGCGGCTCGCTAACCCGGGTCAGCCGGAGGAGGTCTTCGCAGGATCCTGCAGGATCCGGTGCCGTGGCTGACCCCCGTTTGCATTGACCCCCGTCTCAAGGCTCCCGACATCCTCCCCCTGCACCCTTCTTGGCGTCTCTCCATCACCGTGTCGCTGTGGAAGCGGAGTGCGGTCGAGATACTACCTCTTGGGTGCGCCATAGAGAGCCAAGCCCATGTTGGGTACCAGAATCGCCTGGGTGCACGACGAGCGCGACAGTAACAACCATGGAAAGACTGGAGGAACAACGAGCCCTTTCCGAACCCGAGCTGCTTCTTGTTCCAATGTCTTGACCGCAACGATCCAGAGAGATCGACTCCGCACGATGATGATCCATGCATCGAGTGCAGCGACCACTTTGCCTCCCGCAGGGTGTGAGAACAAGATCTCCGGACTATCTAACCACATGCCGCACTGGCGGGAGCAGGCCTGGTAGCGCGCAGTAGGTGGGGGTCAGGGGGGCTGAAGCGAACGACGGAGTCGTGCGCGCTTCTCCGCGGAGGATCATCCAAGGACGCCCTGGGACGCAAAGGGAAGATTGGCGGCGAGCGATGGGGGGGGGAATGAGAAGGAGAAAAGGCCTTATCGGAAGGCGGCGGGCATTCCCGGAAGACCTCGCGCACTCTTAGACATGCTCTACATCTTTGGGGAACGCTCAGGAAGCTGCTCAGAGGGCCGGGAGACTCAGGAACCTTCTGAGAAGGCCCGCTCCTTCTCGCTTCCCCCCCTGCTCGCCGCCGAGACGAGAAGCAAGAGGGGTGAAACCGATCGGGCGAGACGAACGGGGCACAGCTGGGCCACCACGCGATCAGCCCCCCCGCTCCACCGCCCGCGGCCGCTTCCTCCTCCCCCTCTCGTGCTGCCGGGCAAGGCGATGCCGTCTCCCGGCTTGCCCGAGCGCGCGCGAACTACCTCCTCCTCCTCCTCCTCCTCCTCCTGCCGCGCTGCGACTCTCCTCCTCCTCCTCCTCCTCCTCCTCCTCCTCCTCCTCCGCCTCCTCCTCCTCCTCCTCCTCCTCCTCTGGGACGGCCCGCCCGTGCCCCTTCGGTGGTGAGGCCGCCCTTCGGAGGAACAGAATCCGCATGCTCCACGGGGAGGGAGCGTGCTTTCTCGAGGCCGCCGCCCCTTGCCTGCCCAGACGACCGCCCGCCGCCCCCCCCACCGCCTCGGACGCTGGGCGAGGGCTGCTAAAACCGTGGCTGCTAAAACGGCCCTCCCGGAAAGAAAAAAGAACTTCCCGGAATGAGGCGCGGCACGCGAAACAGTCAACGAGCTTCTTCCCGGAAGGACGACGGCAACTTCCCGGAGGTTGATTTTGGCAGCCACGGATTTAGCAGCCCTTGCCCGGCTTCCGACCGCCCCTGGTCTGCGCGCCGCCGACAGGGGAGAGGGGAGACGAGGCAAGACGAAGCCATGGGACGAGGATCAAATCGGGTGAGGATGTATTTTTTTTTCACCTCCACGGCTTCACCACATCGGCCAAACAGGCGACTCCTCACAGCATCTGTGGGAAATGCTCTAAGCAAAGTGCACCGAGCAGCAAGTGCAACAAATTGGGCGACCTCGCCTCGGCGAGCGCCGCTTCGGGGAGGGGGCTTCGCGGGTTCCTGTGGGGAGGGGGCTTCGGGGTGAGGATGCATCGAGAGCCTCTGGGACCTGGCGGCCCTGGAGGATGTCTCGAGCGCCGCCTCACAGCGTTCCGGAACGCTCTGCGAGCCTCCCGGCGGCGGCCGCCGGGGAGGCGACGAGGTGCACCAGAACGCGGACCGTCGTGCTCCAAGGGGGCAGGGGCTGCCCCCGTCCTTGCCGGGCGTTCGTTCGACGGCGGGGGGGGGGAACAAACGGGGGCGCAGATACGGACCGCCCCAAGCATCCCCCCCAAGAGGAGACGAAGAAAGGGGACCGGAAGAAGCGAGGTGGCGGAGCGTCCCCTGATCGCAAGCACTGGCCGGAGGCCATTGCGATAAACGACGGGCGAAGCAACGTCTGGCCATCGCTCGGACGTTCATTCCTTGTGCTTGTGTTTTTTTCGGTTTCGTTTTTTTTTTTTTTTTTTTTTTTTTTGTTCCCCTAAAGGATGCTCCTCGATGGTCCCCGCCGAAGGAAAAATGCACACGTCCGAGCTATGCCAAGACGTACGCACGCTTTCCCCGCGCCGTCGGGGCCGGCGGCGGCAGCTCGGCGGTCGTCCCTCGGGGCCACTCTCCTGCAGTCCTCGATATCCCCCTCCTCTGTTGTCGGCCCCCCGTTGCCGCGCGCCCGAGGGGGGGGGAACTATCGGGGGGGGGCCTCCTCCTCCTCCTCCTCCTCCTCCTCCTCCTCCTCCTCAGGCTCCTCCTCCGCCTCCGCCTCCGCCTCCGCCTCCTCCTCCTCCACCAGCTCAGGTGGAGAAACATCGAGCTTGAATCGGCGATGCATCACCGATCGATCGGCGATAGGCCCACGACAGCGAAACTGCACCTTCTTGGGCAAGGTGGGCTGGCGGGCGCCTAGCGACGGTTAGGGGGTCCATGCTCAAATACACCCCAAGCCTATCTCCCCCTGGCGCTGCCCCTGACTATGTTGGCCCCTTGGCGCCGAGCGCCCGTTCTCGTGGAGGCCTCTCAAACTGTGTCGGGGTGGACGAGGCCGGGGGATCGCAACGCATCGTTGATGCATCCATTTCCAATGCACCGGCCACGTCAGCGTTGAGAATATCGGGCCCCGCCTCGAGCCGCATCGCCGAGGCATCGGCAACGAGGCGCTATCCTCCGACACCGAGCGCCCCGTTTTTTCTCGGCGGCGCGCCCAAGGGCCTCAACAGGCCCTTGGGCGCGCCGCCGAGAAAAGGAGGAGGAGGATGAGGAGGATGATGATGATGATGATGGGAGGAGAGGAGGAAGGAGAAGGAGGAGGAGAGGAGGAAGAGGAGGGGGAGGAGGAGGAGGAGGAGAGGAGGAGGAGGAGGAGGAGGAGGAGGAGGAGGAGGAGGAGGAGGAGGAGGAGGAGGGAGGAGGGAGTAGGAGGAGGAGGAGGGGGAGGAGAAGAAGGAGGTGGAGGTGGAGGAGGAGGAGGAGGCAAGGCAAGGCAAGGCAGGCGCTAGGGCGTCAAAGCTCCTCTCAACTAGATCGCTTGTGAGACCCCTGCGGGAACTTATGGATTGGCCTCCTCACTGTCTGTGAGGCCTGCCACGCGACGGTGAGGCACCAAGGACGAGTTCTTGCCAGCAGGCAGCCGCCCCACCCCGCTCCACCCTCCCCACCCTCCACGACTCGTCGGGTGCGTCACCGTGGCGACACGGCGGCGGGGCCAGTGCCCTGCCGTACTATTCGATCAGACTGGGAGCTCTGCCACGGCCCATTGGCGGTGGGGAGCCCCGAGAGCAACATGCACCTGGTGGCAAGACATCTCAGGACAGACAGAGAGCGAGAGAGGCAACAAAAAAGGCGGAGCGTCGTGGAATACCCGCGTCCTCAGCATCATATGGAAGATGAAATCGAAAGAACCTATCCTGCTGACCCTCCCACCTTGTTCGCGGGACGGCAGCTGCACGGAAGCGGATGGGCGATCGCTTGCCATGCTCCTATTGCTGGTTAGTGGGATTTCTTTCCTAGCAATCCAGAGCGGCTGGCAAGCAAAGGAAAACCCTCTGGCGCTCACTCTCCGTCGCGCGTGCTAGCCGATCCGTCCACTCGCAGTTCCTGTGTGAAATTGATCTGGTCAGGGAACGGAGAGATCAGGACTTCATGTTCATACATCAGCTGCCGACGAGCATACTGTATTCCCATCAGAGCTGTGTCCATAATGGTGCTTTGCGTTTGCAACTGCCGAATGACTTCCTGGCGCTCAAGCATTTTCTCAAAATCCATTTCGCATGGCATGCTTACCCGAGCCAACTGCATATCGATCAAGCCCTTGTGCCTCATCAGCTCATTTAAGATGGCACGCAGCGGCGGGATCAGAGTCTGGAGTACTCTTATTGTCGATCGCAGACGCTCGTTTCCCATCATAAGGCGACCCATTGGGCTGGCATGCCGAACATCGCAGTGCGCCAAGTACGCAGGTAGGATCTCACTAGAATGCGGGGGCTCCGTCATTGCACAATAAGAGAGAGGCAAACAATAACAGAGGGCGACTGAGCCTTCAGCTGCGGCCACCTAGTCGTGCCACCATAGTACCACACATGTTGTTAGAGTCCGTTTTTTTTTTTGTTGGTTTCTGCTGGAGTCGGTCGTAGTCGGAGGATTGAATATCAAATTTTGGTTCCCCACGTCTTAGCGAAGAAACTGGGCATCAAATGTTGGTTCCCCTGCTTTGGGTGGGGTCTTCGGAGCTTCGATAGAGCGCGCGCGTGGGGCCCGATAGATTAAAAGGGGGGCCCCAGCTTGAAGCTACCCCCCTCCCCCTTCCTTGCTAAAGGGGGGGGGGGCTTCGGAAGCCCCCCCCCCCCTCTCCCCTCCTTTTCGTGGTTCGGAAAGGGGGGGGGGGCTTCCTAGCTACCCCCCCCTCCCTTCCTTAATTGAGCCGGGGTGAGCCCCCCCCCCCCTTTGAAAGGGGGGGGCTTCGGAAGCTACCCCCCCCCCCTCCCTTTTCGTGGCCGGAAAGGGGGGGGGGCTTCCAAGCTCCCCCCCCCCTCCCTCCTTTTAATGGAGCTGGGGTGAGCCACCCCCCCCCTTTGAAAGGGGGGGGCTTTGGAACCCCCCCCCCTCCCTCCCTTGGTGCAAAAGGGGGGGGGGGCTTGAAGCCCCCCCCCCCTTCCCCCCTTTGGCCGCCCAGCTCCCGGAGCCATCGCCCTCCCTTTCGCGTCCATTTATTCCCGCCCCTCTCCCTCCTCCTCTTCTTCCTTTTGCCTCCTCCTCTTCCTCGGTCTCCTCATCCTCCTCATAGTCATCATCGTCATCATCATCATCATCATCATCATCATCACCATCATCATCATCATCATCATCATCATCATCATCATCATCATCATCATCATCATCATCATCATCATCATCATCATCAGCATCATCATCATCATCATCATCGTACTCCCCCGCGGGTCCTTCCGTTCCGTTCCTCCTCCTCCTCCTCGGTTTTCTCCTCCTCCTTTTTTCCCTCCTCCTCCTCCTCCTCCTCCTCCTCCTCTCCTCTCTCATCATCATCATCATCTCCTCCTCTTCCTCAATCAATCATCATCCATCATCATCATCATCATCATCATCATCATCCTCTCTCCCTCTTCCTCTCCTCTCCTCCTCCTCCTCCTCCTCCTCCTCCTCGTGATCCTCCTACTACTCCGTTTCCCCCCCTCGTCCCTCCTCCTCCTCCTCCTCCTCCTCCTCTTCCTCCTCCTCCCTCTTCTCCTCCGCCTCCTCCTCCTCCTCCTCCACCTCCTCCCCCTCCGCCTCCCCCATCCTCCGCCTCCTCCTCCCCCAGCTGGCCGCCGTCTTACACGAACACTGCCAAAACCGACGGGCTGGCGTTTTCCGAAGTACACTTCGTGCAACTTTCGGGGGGGGGATAGTATTTTTACTTTCGGGGGGGGGGATCATATTTTTCCCAACCCTCCTTGGTTGGGTATTCGTTTTGAATAGAGCAGTGTGGTCTCCACTTCCTCCTTCCCGTCCCGTCTCCCTCTTGCCTCCTCCTGTCTTGCTTGCGGGGGGCTGCGATCTGTGAAACTGTCGCCACTTTCGAGGCTTGCTGGGGGGCCCAGCACAGTGGGCTCACCGCAGACTCACAGTCGCCATCCCTGGGGGGCTGCGATCTGTGAAACTGTCGCCACTTTCGAGGCTGCTGGGGGGCCCAGCACAGTGGGTACTCACGGCGGATTTAGACCTCGCCATCCCTGGGGGGCTGCGATCTGTGAAACTGTCGCCACTTTCGAGGCCTGCTGGGGGGCCCAGCACAGTGACGCCACACGGCGGATTCAAATTAGACCTCGCCATCCCTGGGGGGCTGCGATCTGTGAAACTGTCGCCACTTTCGAGGCCTGCTGGGGGGCCCAGCACAGTGACGGCCACGGGCGACCCAATTAGACCTCGCCATCCCTGGGGGGCTGCGATCTGTGAAACTTCGCCACTTTCGATGGCCTGCTGGGGGCCCAGCACAGTGACGCCACGCGCGGACCAAATTAGACCTCGCCATCCCTGGGGGGCTGCGATCTGTGAAACTGTCGCCACTTTCGAGGCCTGCTGGGGGGCCCAGCACAGTGGACGCCAGCCACGATCTGTGAAACTGTCGCCACCAGCGGAGTGAAAAGATTAGACCTCGCCATCCCTGGGGGGCTGCGATCTGTGAAACTGTCGCCACTTTCGAGGCCTGCTGGGGGGCCCAGCACAGTGACGCCACGGGGACCCAAATTAGACCTCGCCATCCCTGGGGGGCTGCGATCTGTGAAACTGTCGCCACTTTCGAGGCCTGCTGGGGGGCCCAGCACAGTGACGCCACGGCGGACCCAAATTAGACCTCGCCATCCCTGGGGGGCTGCGATCTGTGAAACTGTCGCCACTTTCGAGGCCTGCTGGGGGGCCCAGCACAGTGACGCCACGGGCGGATTCAAATGAGACCTCGCCATCCCTGGGGGGCTGCGATCTGTGAAACTGTCGCCACTTTCGAGGCCTGCTGGGGGGCCCAGCACAGTGACGCCACGGGCGGACCCAAATTAGACCTCGCCATCCCTGGGGGGCTGCGATCTGTGAAACTGTCGCCACTTTCGAGGCCTGCTGGGGGGCCCAGCACAGTGACGCCACGGGCGGACCCAAATTAGACCTCGCCATCCCTGGGGGGCTGCGATCTGTGAAACTGTCGCCACTTTCGAGGCCTGCTGGGGGGCCCAGCACAGTGACGCCACGGCGGACCCAAATTAGACCTCGCCATCCCTGGGGGGCTGCGATCTGTGAAACTGTCGCCACTTTCGAGGCCTGCTGGGGGGCCCAGCACAGTGACGCCACGCGCGGACGAAAATTAGACCTCGCCATCCCTGGGGGGCTGCGATCTGTGAAACTGTCGCCACTTTCAAGGCCTGCTGGGGGGCCCAGCACAGTGACGCCACGCGCGGACCCAAATTAGACCTCGCCATCCGTGGGGGGCTGCGATCTGAGATCCCCGCTTTCGAAGTGGCCAGGGTTGCTCAGGGATTGCAATTAATCAGCTTTATCTAGTCCTTGTCCTGAAGCCAGTTTCCTGCGAGACTCCCGAATTCCGTCTGCAGACATATGTAACCCTCGCTCCGTCAGCCCCCCCTTATAAAGTGTCCCAAACTATTTGCGCCCTGCGTTTGCGCAGGGGTTGGGTACGTCGCCAAGGTAATTTTTCGTTCCCGGGCGTTGGCACGGAACGAGTTGAATGATACACTTGCGTTGCAATCGATTGCAATCCATTGGATTGAAAACGATTCGATTGCAATCCATTGGATTGCAATCGATTGGATTGCAATTGGTTGAATTGCACTCGATTCAATCGATTGGATTGCAGGGGAGGGACAGGACGGAAGGGAGGGAGGGGAGGAGAGGGAGGGGAGGGAGGAGATGGAACGAAGGGTGTGGAGGGAGGGGAGGGAGCGGAGGGAGGTGGGGAGGGGGATTGCAGTGGAATGGAGTGCAATCGATTGCAAGCGATTCGATTGGGATTTTCGATCGTCGATCGTTGATCGTCGATCGTCCATCCTCGATCGTGGATTGTTCATTTTGGATCGTCGGCGAAAGGGAGGGCGGAGGCTCCGGGGGCTGGGCGGCCAAAGGGGGGAAGGGGGGGGGGGCTTCCAAGCCCCCCCCCTCCTTTGGCACAGAGGGGGAAGGGGGGGGGGGGGGCTTCCAGCAGGGCGGCTCCAATGGGGGGGGGGTAGCTTAAGCACCCCCCTCCCTTTGGAAAGGGGGGTGGGGGGGGGTGGCTTCCGGGCGGGGGGGAAAGGGGGGGGGGGGGGGTGGGTAGCTTCCAAGCCCCCCCCCCCCCCCACCCCTTTGCACGAAAACGGGGGAGGGGGGGTAGCTTCCAGCAGGGGGGGGGGGGGGTAGCTCCGGGGGAAGCCCAGGGGGGGGGGGGGGGGGGGGCAGCTGTACCCCCCCCCCCCTTGCAAAAAAAAAAGGGGGGGGAGGGGGGGTGCTTCCAACAGGGGCGGCTCAAGGGAGGGGGGGGGTAGCTTAAGCCTAGCCCCCCCCTCTCCTTTGCTCGGGCCCTGCGGGCGCGCTCTCTCGGAGCTTCTATCGGGGCCCCCAGACATCTGAAATCTCCGACGCTCTCGGCGCAGCTGGGCCAATTCGTGGATCTCCCGAAATCTGTCGCTGACATCAATATTCGATCTCACACTGTCGAGTCTCCGAGGGTCCTGACTTATGTCATTGGCAATCTTTTCAAGGTCGGAGCAAGGGGGCCAGGGAACAGGATGAAGGCCCGAGGTCCGACTGCGAGAGAGCGTCTCTTCCCCTCTCCCTTCAAATCATTCTGCAGCAGAAGAGGCAGAAGGAGCGGTGCCGAGCCCCACCGTCGTGGTAAGTCGTCGTCTCTTCCTCGACGACGAGGTGAGGCTCGGGTGGTTGGTGCCCGCGTCCTCGATGGGTGCGCAGTGTGGCTCTTGTCTCACCTGCGCCGCAACGTGCTCTCTACTGACCTCTCCAGCGCAGTCTTGGGGCCAGGGCCCGTCGCTTTCTTGCCGTTGATGGACTGCAAGCCGGTCGTGATGGCCGTTTCAGCTTGAGCACCTCGTGCACCTTCACTGCTTCCATGGCCTGTTCCCCATACCTCGTGCGTCGCCAATTTCGCCTGCAGGCGCGGCGTCGGGTTCAAGGTGAAGGAGATCTTCCCCAGGCGGTCGCCTGCGTCCAAGTCCTCGCGCTCGTGCGTCTCCTGGACCTTGAACGCGAGGATCATCTCCTCCACGAGAATGTTGCCCTTCGAGTGATTGGTGGCCTCCACAAACTCCCTGATGACCTGCTTGCTGGAGATCTCCAGAGCGCTCCCTTGTTCTCCGTCTATCTCGTCGTGGAGGGCCCTGAGCGTCGCCGTCGCCACGTGCGCGTGCGGAGATCCAAGCCCGTGCTTTTTTCCTGCTGCTCGTACCGCATTTCCATATTCTTTGCCCGCGTCTAACCCCGCTGTGAATGGCTTGGACGTTGCGGGCGCGAGCCAGAAGCCCCCCGTCTGATGCATGAGATCTCGTATTTCTTGGCTGTTCTTCGAGACCAACTTGCGCAGCGCCTGGCCCCTCTGGTCGTAGTCGTCGTCGAAGAGGTCCCTGCCTGTCCCGCGCGGCGGCTCCCCGCCGTCTCCTGCCGCTGTAGGTCGCGCCTTTCTTGCGGGCCCCCCTGGCCCTGCTGCCGGCGCCCCTCCTCGCTTGTTGACTCCGATCTGCCAGGTCTCGCACGGCGGTGGGAGGATCGTCCGCTCGCTCGAGGGCGCTCTCTGGTCCAACGTGCTGCTCGCGTGCGTGTAACTGAAAAGAGTGCAAGTCTCGAGCCACATGATCACATATGCTTCATGTCAAAACCTCTGGTATTATTACTTCATGTGCCCATTTTGAGTAGTCAGTGTGGCAAACCCCGTGTCGATCACATGCCCGCTGAACGTGGTCAATCGCTGTCTTCCTCTTGTTAAATACGCTCATGCGCCATGGGCACTGGTATGTAATCGCGATCTGGGACAGGAGGGTGCATCCGTTGTGAGCTCCTCGTTTGCGTGCTTTCAGGGCCTGAGGCGTAGCAGAGCATTTCCCGCATGCCGACTGATTACCTTCCGTGTCTTCGCACACGTAGTCGCACCAGAACGGTTTAAACATGAGCTCATCCCCCTTCTCCTCGTCCACCTCCTCCCCCTGCCCGTCCCAGATTGCCGTCGCATTGTGTGGGATCTGTGGGTCGGTTTGTGTCCACATGTCCCACTCTTTCGTGCCGTGTCGGAGGATATCGAGGTCGGTCTTACGCTCTCCCACCACTCCCTCATGCCTTCATCCACTGCTGCTAATGCTTCTAGGTCTGCTATATACTGCTTGGCCATTGGTGTTGATTGCTGCCCCACTCTGTCCCCCCTCTCGAGTCGTGATATTCCCGCTAATCTTTCCATAGCTGAGCTGCCAAAAACCGCTGCTATCACATTGCTGCATTCGCGAGGCTGTCGGGCCCACTGTTGGAACCGCTTCAGTCGACGCATTCGCAGCGCAGTAGCTGTCCGAGGCAGTCGCCACCCCCTAAATACTCTGGCTGTGCTATGGCCACGTGTCCCCCCATCCTCCCTAACCCGCGGCATTTTACCCCGTGCTAGGGTGCGCAGATACTTGCCTATGAGAAAGTCGAGTGCATCAGTGGCGGCCTGAGGCAAGACGAAGCAATTCAATCCGCTGAGTGCTGCGCCACACACAAAGGCAATGAACATTATACGTTTGATGTCGAACGCCGCTTCCGATGACCAGAAGATCCCGCCCTGCCGCCAAGCTAGTCGCACTGCGTCGCACCTTCTGCGAATCTCTCCTCTCGTACCCTGGTCCGAGGGAGTATGCGGCCCTAGTGCTCTCATCTCGCGTAGTGCTGCACCTGTTAACTCTTTGGCCCTACGTATCCTACGGGTGCGAGCGTAGCTGCCCCGTCCCTTCAAGTCCAGGAGGTGGTTGGTTTTGCCGTTGGTGAGAAACCAGCCTCCTACTTTGATGGTGTCAGTGCGCTTGGTTGTTGCTTCGCTGATCTGTGAGATGATCTCCTGTGGCGTGCTATTGTTTGAGATGATGTGGCTTTTGTAATGTCGTCCAGAAAGGTATTTATAGCCAGATCGTGACGAACTCCCGTGATGGGGTGGAAGGTGTCGTGGAGCTTTTGGTTTGGGTCCTCTCTCAGTAGGTCGTTCCACTTACCCACGTAAATGTTGTAACTGTCGTTGAATTGCCGTGGGCATAATGTAAATCCCATTTGCGCTCCTGTTGTCGTCGCCATCGTAACTGTACCATCTGCTGCTTCCATCGTGAGGCTGGTCCCCTCAATCGCACCTACCGCATGCGGTTTATCCCATTCGTCGGCCTGTTTGTACGCTACTGCCTGTAGGAGAGTCTTCTTGGTGCTGGCGAATGCGTTGCTACAATCGTAGTTCGTGTAAACGCTACTATACCCTAGCTGGCTGGCCTTCCACTTCGTAGTGTCGACAGTGGCTATCGCATTCTCTCGGCATCTAGAGGGAAGGCCTCCTTGTGCCCAGGCGTGGTGAATAGTGGGGTTCCTCGTCTTGAAAACCACGACATCCCCATGCTGCAATACGCGTGCATGGTCCGCTTGCCCTGTATTCCCTCTCGCCCGTTGGATTTCTCTGCATCGAATGCCATCGATCTATGCCAGTCCAGTGGTGTCGTTATAGCCGTCCTACATTTGGTCAGCGCATCAGTGAGCCGTCGTTGCGCCGTCCGATTGTTGTACCCACTCGGCTTAGCTCTTCCCAGCCCTGCTGTTTCCTCTCTTCCTGCACCATAGTTGTCGTGCAGCGCTTCTGGATCGGCCGCGATACCCTCTCTGACTCCCAGCCCTCCTCCTGTCCACCCAAGCTTCTCCAATAACTTCCTCCCTCGCTGGAATCGGAACGCTGTCGGCAAGCGGGCGGTCTCCTCCTCATCATCTCCTGCTGCATTCGCTGCTGTCCCCTCCCACCTCCAAATCTGCTCGCTGGGGTCGGACAGTTGTGTCGTCGGATCCAGCAAGAGAGGAGTCGCTTCCACTGGTGGCCCCCGCGCCGGCCATGCTCGCCGTTTTTTTGCCTTCTTGCAATACTTCAACATCGACCTGCGATCTCGCCCTACGCATTCCAACAGGTCGTGGTCACACGGCAATGGCATCCTATTGGAGTGAAAGTTCTCATGCTCCTCCAGCTGCTCCTCAATGCTCATCCTGACCGCTCCTAGTCCTCCATCTTCTGGCGGCTTAGCTAGCTCCTCCTCCCACATGGCTTTCGTCCAATGAGTTTTTGGCGTGAAGTAGTACCTTTTTTTGGGTCCTCTGCCGTTGGCCTGGTACTGGATCCTCAGCCTATGCATTTCCGAGAAGTCTCCTCTCTCCGACGCCTCCCATATCTCCTCCACCAACTTCGCCCTCCTCTCCCTCTCCCTCTCCTCCCTCATCTTCTTCAGAACAGCTGTGATTTCCTTAAGCTCCTCGCATTTCTGAGCGAGTGCCTCCTCTGGGATCTCTGGGGCCAGCGTTTCTCGGAGGGTTCTCCTATCGGCCAGCAACTTCATCCTTCTTTCCTTGAGCCTGGCTTCTATCGGATCCTCCGTCGATTTGCCGGCTGGGAACGTCTGTCGTAGTGCACCGCGAATGGCGTCTCCAAACTTCGCCCAGGCTCTGTCGGGTGTTGGTGCGTCCAGCAGACTTCGCCACTCCTCCTCCCCCGTCTTGCTTACTTCCTCCTCCATCTTCTTCAATAGCTTCTCTCTCCTCGTCCCTTTCCTGAGGCATTGCATAAGTGCATCCCTGTCCAGTCGCTGAGCATGTGGGAGTGGGGGGCGTGGTAGGTGGACCGCCTTCCTATTGAGAGCCAGCCCCGCTGGTAGATGGTCTCGTGGCCCTCGTGCTTTGGCTAACTGTAGGCGCTTTCCTGCAGTGTGAAGTACCATGCACCTGTCCACAACTCCTCAAACACCTGTCGGAATCATCATGTGGTCGACCCTGCTCAGTCCCCCCTGTGGTCCCACGAATGTGTGCCCAATGTCGTGGTATGTCGTCACAAACGCTAGTTCGCTATGGGAAGCTAATTTCCTACCTGTGGTTCCGTTGTCGTTTTCAAGTACCTGCGCATACGGTCCCAGAGATTTCTCGTATGATTTTTGCACTAGTCCGTCTGGGGCTCGGTAGAGCCCTAGGTCGCTATTGATGTCTCCCCCGACCAAAATCATAGCTCTAGCGCCGAGACGGTCAGTAGTGTGTTCTAGCCATTCGCAAAGTCTCCTCCCTATTTCACTGTGGCAGCGAACATGCACTGGCGCAAACTACATGGAGAAGAGTGCGTAGTCCTGGTCCCCCACATGTAACTTAATGCCTGCTGCTCTGCCCTGTAACCCACAGGGAGGGTGGTAGATACTCCTGAGCGCAGTGGGTGGGATCTTCTTGTGAACCAAGATAGAAACTCCGCATGCTTTTGTCACCATTCGTCCTTTTTGCTGGCCCTTCCCCACACCACTCATGCGTACCGTTGAGGAGGATCACGTCCCATTGGGAAAGCTCTTGGCTAATGTCGTTTAGCCTTTCTACAGACCCCGCATAAAGTGGATTATACTGAACGATTCTCATGATGGTAAGAAGTGTGTGTGCTCCCCCCCCCGCCTGGCCGAACTATGGGAGGTCAAAACCGCTTTTGGGTAGAAAGCAAGACATTCGTAAGTCGGTCATGCTCCTGCCAGCCGAAATTGCGACTAGGAGGAGGAGGAGGAGGAGGAGGAGGAGGAGGAGGAGGAGGAGGAGGAGGAGGAGGAGGGGGAGGAGGAGGGGGAGGAGGAGGGGGCAGGCCTTCCCGGAGGCTCAACAGGCCTCCGGCCTCCCGAGGAGCTCCCGGAGCCCTCTCTGGAGCTCCGCCGCGCCTCCCCCCTCGGCGCGCCGCCGCCATCTGGGAGGCCGGGCATGCTCCCTGCAGGCGGACTTCGGACGAACAGTGAAGCATGGTAAAACAAATAGAAAAAACCCCAAAAACATCGTCCACAGTTTTTTGGGGTTTAAAACAAAAAACAAACAAACCATGTTTGAAGATTCCTCCTGTAGAGGGACAGGCCCGACTCAACCCTGGTACCGAACGCCCATCCTCCCCGCCCCCGTCTCGACCGCACCGGCTCCCACCGCGAGGACGACTCGGGCGTTGCTTCATGGCGATCGACGTGAATCGCCGGAAATCGGCAGGCTAGGCAGGCCTCTTTTGAGGGGCCTAAACCCAAATCGGAATCACAGGTCGAACCGAATCGGAATCGGAATCGCTCGGAATCGAATCGCATCAAGTCGGAGGAGTCGAAATGACCTCGGAGGGGGGCCCTTTGGGCCCCCCCTAATCCGAAGGTCGAATCGAATCGGAGTCCATCGGAGACGAATCGCACCGAGCCGGAGGAGTCGAAACGACAATTTTTCATTTCAAAAACAGGAGTCGAAACGACATCTGAACGTGGGGCCTCCTAGGCTCCCCCCCCTGCTTGCCGACCCCTGCAGCATGGGGGACACGGGTCCCGAGGGAAGCGGGCCCTGGGCCCAGGGGCCTCTCCCCAGGACCACTTGCTCGTCCTCCCCTCTCCTTCCCCCCCCCTCCCGCCTCCCTCCTCGCTCCTCCCTCCTCCCTCCGCCCTCCTCCCTCCCCCTCCTCCCTCCTCCCTCCTCGCTCCTCCCTCCTCCCTTCCCTCCTCGCTCCTCCCTCCCCTCCTCGCTCCCTCCTCCTCCTCCCTCTCCTCCTCCCATGCTCCTCCCTCGCCTCCTCTCTCTCCTCCTGCCTCTCCCTGAGCCGTTTTCCGAACGTCCCCGAGCCCGTGGAGGGCCCCCGGCAGTCTGGAAGCACCCGAAGAATGGGCCCCGACAGCCCGAACACGGCGAGAAACCTCGGAGCCCGTCTCTTTGGACGCCCGAAACGGGTACGGAAAGAATGGGTACAACAAATGTTGTTCCAAACCAACGGCGGCCGCTGTTGGGCAGGCGGCCTTCTGTCTCGAATGGGCACAGGCCGCGGCGGCGTGGACAACGAATCCTGTTGAAAATGAACAGGAACTGCTGTTGGGCATCGTACCCATTCTTTCCGTACCCATTTCGGGCGTCCAGAGTCTCCCTCGGGACCCATTCTTCGAGGAAGGGGTCGACTGCAAAGTTGCTTTACCCCTAGGCTTGACTTCCCCCATCGGATCTGCGAGGAATGCGTAGAGAAGTTTCCGTGGATCTGCGAAACATTCTACTTTTTTGTGGACTCGACGGAACAATCAATTTTTGGAGTACCCGTCGGTTGGAAGAAGTGGGTAGAAAAAGTAGGGAGGCATTGAAGTAGATCGGGCTTCCGCCAGCCCCCTGAAGAGGAGGGAAATAAGGAAACCACTCGATCCTTGAAGTAGGAAGGCGCCTAGAACATATACTGGAACCGAAGAATCCACAAATACGTAGTTTCAACGACCGGCGTAGAAGTCGGTCGGAAGAAGAAAAAATAATAAGAATAATAATAACAACAATAATAATAATAATAATAATAATAACGATAATACTAATACTAATAATAATAATAATAATAATAATAATAATAATAATAAGAAGAAGAAGGCAACATCATGAAGCAGAAAGGCGGACAAAGCAGATTTGGGTCCATGCCCTCCCAGAGAACTGCAACGAACAACGAGAACGCATCGGTTCTTGAAGTATAGGAAGGCACCTGAAACATATATCTGCTTTCAAGCTTTATTGGGATCTGGGAGTCCTAAGGCGGTCCACGGCCAGGTTCTCCGAAGGGCTTGGGCGATCCGTCCTCCTCCTCCTCCTCCTCCTCCCTCCTCCCTCCTCCTCCCTCTCCCTCCTCCTCCTCATCCCTCCTCTTCCTCCTGAACATAAATTGGGATCTGGGAGTCCGAGAGCATCTGCTTTCAACGACCGACGGGTAATTCTGCAGTCGACCTCCTCCTCGAAAGCTCTGCCCCTCGAGCATCGCTTACCCGATCCCCGTCCCCGGCGGCGTGGCATGGGCCCCACTGGCCGATTTACCCCCCCATAGATGGGGGTACAGGCCGTCCCCTTCGGGTTTCGAGCGGGGTATCCCCAACGGGGGTGGAGCATTTTTAGGGGGGTCTCGAAGGGGATGAGGATGGGGGTGGGGGCAGGATAAGCGCTGCCGAATTCCTTTGCATGTCCCGAGGCCGTTTGCAGGCGTCCACCGCAACGGACGGCGGAAGACCGCAATCCATCTCGCACAGCTGTTGCGCCGCAGCGCGGCAGATGCGGCCCGCACGCTGGCTCGGGAAAACCGGGAGACAACATCCCTGATTACTTGTCGGGGATCTTCTGACCCGGGTCAACCCGGACCCGGGTCAGCAGGAAACCAAAAAACTGCAATGCAGGACAATTACTCCGACAGAAGGACCCCGCATGATAATCTGTTTTGCGTGCCCTTCTCCCTTTCCTCCTGGCCATGACAAACGCCCTCCTCTCGCCCTCTCATCTGCCCTCTGTTCCCTCCTTCTTCTATTCTGCTCAGGCGGGAGGCAGCCCGAAGCCCAGCTCTGCCGCGAGCTGCTCCGCCTCCCGCGAGGAGCCCAAAAGTGACGACAGTTACAATATTCCGATGACCCGCTCGGATTACTAACATGACCTGCGGGCCCCATAGGGAGGGGGCTCCCCCGCCTGAGACTTCCTCGCAAGTTACTCACAGACGAGGCTCCCGCCTGATACTTCCTCCAAATCCAGGCCTGAGGAGCTCAAAAGTGACGACAGTTACAGGATTCCGATGGCCCGTTCGGATTACTAACATGATAATGATGATGATGATGAGTGAGCGAGCCGTGTGATGATGGTGGTGATGATGATCATCACACTCTCTCACGCGCACACTCATCCTCATCATATGTGAGTGATGATGAGTCAGTGAGTGAGTGAGTGAGTGAGTGAGTGAGTGAGTGAGTGAGGGATGATGAGTAAGTGAATGAGTGAGGAATGAGTGATGATGATGATGGTGGGTTCTTGTTCCTGCGCGGGGTGTCCAGAGAAAACACGAACCCCACTTTGGATGTGGGGAAAAAAACTGCAACGCAGGTCTTCGCAAACCCGGGTGAGCCAATATGCGCGGCCGCCTCGCGGCCACGAGCGGCTCGCTAACCCAGGTCAGCCAAAGGGGGTCTTCGCAGGATCCTGCAAGATCCGGTGTCCTGGCTGACCCCCATTTGCACTGACCCCCGTCTCTTGAACCCCGAATTTGAACAGGGACCGACCGTCCGGGCATCTTCTAGAGGCCTACCACGACATGTCCCTAGAACCCAAACGTGTTCTAAGAACGAAAACAGTGTTCGTAGAACAAAAACCAGATGTGTGAAAACAAGACAGTCCCAACCAGAAATGTGGGGTCGGATAAACGATACTGACCCCTGGCGTCATTGCGAGACGCCCGCGCGGCGCGCGAGGCCTCGTCGCCGGGAGGCACCGCTGCCATGGCTTCTGCAGCGCCCCCGGCCAGTGCAGCACGGCCGCGCCGAGGAAGCGGGGCGGGCCGTGGGCGCCTTGCAAAGGAGGAGGAGGAGGAGGAGGAGGAGGAGGAGGAGGAGGAGGAGGGAGGAGGAGGAGGAGGAGGAGGAGGAGGAGGAGGAGGAGGAGGAGGAGGGAGGAGGAGGAGGAGGAAGGAGGAGGAGGAGGAGGGAAGAAGAGGAGGAGTAGGGTTAGGAGTAGGAGTAGGAGTAGGAGTCAAGCTAGCCAGCTCGAGCGAGTCAAGCACGGCATGCCCATTCCCGCCCGCCCTCCCACAACAGTTACATAAGAGACAGGTGCCGGCGCAACTGGGGACCGAGATCAGATCGGCAAGGTGGTGTGCCACAGCTGGCGGTTACCGATGGCCAGCGGAAGCCCAAGAGGACTCGAGGTCTGCTGGGAGGAACGCGGTCGGAGCGCGCGCCTATGCGAGAACCGTCGTGATCAGAGAACGTCGGATTCGCTTGCCTCCGTGCGCACCTCGTGGCGCACTCCGCTCTCCAGTGCCACTGAGCGCCACCAATCGCGAAGCGAGCCCCCGCCGATGCGATGCAGATGCGCCACCCCTGGGCGGTTTCATGGAGGAGAAGAAGGAGTGAGGGGGAGCAGGAGGTGGAGGAGGCCGAGGAAGAAGAGGAGGAGGAGGAGGAGGAGGAGGAAAAGAAGAAGCAGGAGGAGGAGGGGAAGGAGGAAGAGGAGGATGACGAGCAGGAGGGGAAGGCAGCCGACGCGCTGCCACAAGGAGCGCCAAAAGAAGGAATAAAGGGGTTCGCCTGGCCACGGGGAGCCTCGGCCGCGACTGGGTTCCACGACCTGCATCGAAGGGAGGGGCCGAAAACCGAAGCCCCTCCAGTCCCCGAGGTGGTCCCCAATGCAGCGCCTCGATCAGGGGGCCACATGCGAACCCTACCCCTACCCCCCACGATTTCTGAGTGGGAGGGTGGGGTTCACTTCGCCTTCCCCACCCTCCCCTTCAGAAATCGTGAGGGTAGGGGTAGGGTTCGCATGCGGCCCCCTATTGATGGCACAGGAGAAAGGAAAACTGCGTAAACAGAAACCTTGCGCGCTCCGCGCGGATTTCTTGGATCTGCGCCTGGGCCCCGCCTCCGTGGCGCGCTTCGCGCGCCAGGGGCGGCGCCGGAGGCGCCGCCAGGGGGGCCCAAGCGTTGATCCAAGAAAGCCGCGCGGTTATGAAGGGGCCCTGGGACACACAAAAAATAGACACAAATAACAGGATTCCCCATAGTTTCCCATGTTTTCTGGGTTTTTGTCCTCCCCCCAACTTCCCATATCTTCCCATACTGTCCTGGGGATCGACGATCAATTGTGTCTGTGTGCTTTTTTCCCTTTTGAGTTTATACGTTTTTTTCTCCTCCGATTGCAGATGTCTCCGCCCGCGCGCGCGCCCAGTCGCGCAGCGAGGTGCGCCCCGCTCCGGGCGCGGAGCGAGGCCACCACGGGCCTCGCGGAGCGAGCCTCCCCCACCGAGGCGAGGAACGACGCCCCCCCCCCTTGGGAAAGGGGGCCGCGTGTGTGTGTGTGTGTATATATATGCATATGTATACCTGTAGATGTGGTATATATATATATATATATATATATATATATATATATATACGTGTTAACATACATACATACATGCATACATACAGACAGACAGACAGACATACAGGCAGGCATACAGACAGACACACAGACACACATACACACAAACCTACCTACCTACCTACCTACCTACCTACCTACATACATACATACATACATCTATCTATATACATACATGCATACACACATACACATCCACACATACACATCCACACATCCACATACATACACACATACATACATACATACATACATACATACATACATACATACATGCATACATACATCCATCCATCCATACATGCATGCATGCATGCATGCATGCATGCATGCATGCATGCATGCATGCATACATACATACATACATACATACATACATACATACATACATACATACACATACATCCATACATGCATGCATGCATACATGCACACACACACACATATATATATATATATATATATATATATATATATCTATACATACATACATGGGGGGGGGGGTAGGACCAGGTCGGGCATGCCCTCCTACGGGCAGATCTTGGAAGGAACATAGGACATGGTCAACCATATCCAAACCATAATCAAACGTAGTACACGAGATCGTTCCCAGACTATTTTTTGGGACTGCTTTGGGATCTTCCTCCTGTAGAGGGACATGTCCGACTCGAGGGCAGGAGGCGGAGGTGGATTTCTCCCCCAAGGCGCAAGCGAGGCAGGTGGTACAAGCAGTGGCGAGGCGCCCTGGCCTGCCCAGGCCCGCCCAAGCAATGTTCTGAGGGCCTCCTGCGGTTTGCACGCGATGCTCTCTCAACGCATCTCTGGCTGAGATCGTCTTGTTTCAGCACGCCGGCTCCACATTCTGGAGACGAGCGCGCTCCACTACTCGCAGCGTAACTACTCGCAAATGGCCTGGATCCCCCGCGGAGGATCTACGATAAATTACATCAAAACGGACATGTCATTTTCGGACGTTTGCGAGCAGGCACTTTGCGAGCAGTGGACCGCGCTCGGTGATTCTAACAATCTTTCTTGCTTCGGAGCGCCCTGCCGATCTACGAAGACGTCCTGGCAAGCCTCCAGGAATGCCGGGGCGGCCAGGTCCCGTTCAAGCGATAGGGGGCACGTGACCCGGGCGGCACACGGGCATTCTCGAGCATCCCCCCACCCCCAGTCCTGCGGGGGGGCAGGACGCGCACGCGTCTCCCCCCCCTCCCCCCTCCTCCTCCTCCCCCTCCTCCTCCTCCTCCTCCTCCTCCTCCTCCTCCTCCTCCTCCTCCTCCTCCTATTCCTCCTCCTCCTCCTCCTCCTCCTCCTCCTCCTCCTCCTCCTCCTCCTCCCACTCACCCACCTGCGCCTTCCCACTGGGAAGAGCAACGGCCTTCCCCTGTGGCCCGAGATGCTCCAGGATGGCAGAATTTCTGGCACGGGCATCGCCGAGAACAATGCACGCGTCCGAAAGATGCCCAATCTTCTCACTCACCCGTCCGTGCCTTCCCGGCCACAGCGTCGGAGTCGAAGGGTGAGGTATCGATCTGGCGGGCGGGTGGGAAGGGCAGATGCCTGCCTCCAGTCCACCTCTCCCTCTCTCGGTGAACGTCGGCTTGACGCTTTCTTGCGTTGTCGCTGCCGAACCCTCCTCCTCCCCGTCTCCCCCTTCCCCCCTTTCCCTGCCCACGTCAGCCGAGCAATCCCGCCGCGCCTGCGAGCTGGTCGAGCATCGCCGCACGGGGGGCCCCGAACGCGTCGTGGAAGTGCCTGCTCGGGCCGGCTGGTCACAGAGAGAACGCGAGGGTGATGAGGGGAGGACGAGGAGGGCGAAGAGGACGGAGGAGGAACGACGAACGCGACGAAAACAAAGACGACGGGGGCGGAGCAGGAGGAGCAGGAGGAGGATGAGGAGGAGGAGCAGGCAAGGCAAGGCAAGGCACGCATCATGAACTCCTGCGCCCTGCCCCTGCCTCGCCCAGCCCCGAACGAGGCGCGAGGAGACCGAGTCCTCCCGCCACCCATCCCTCGCGCGCTGACCCCACGCATGCTGGCAGGCACGGCTCTGGCCTTGATGACCTGCATGAGGCCCCGGAAGGACCTGCGGCGGCTTCGGAGCTAGGAGAGGTTAGCCCTACGCATGCCGAGCCTGCCAGGGACGACCTTCTTGGCGTGAGGCCCCTTGGCGCCCGTGCCGAAGTCCACCCAGGGACCCTTAGCCGATCCTGGAGACCGGAAATTCCACTTGGCCAGTTTGCGGGCCGTAGCCTTGGCGACCGAGGAACAGGGCGACAATGTGGCCCCGCGTGGGCTCCGAGATGGCAAGGTGCGAGGCGCGAGGCCTCGATGGGGCTCGCGTAGATAAGCCTCTGCGCCCCCGAGACAGACTGTGGCCATCTTAAGCATGCCCCCAACGAAGAGGCTCATATCGTCGACGACGTTAGAGGCTCGTTATGACGGACAATGCTCTTGCAACGAGTCGAGAGGCGCGAGCAGCAAGAGGTGCAGCAAAGACGCGGCGAACGGGCATCCTGCAAGTGTGTGTGTGTGTGTGTGTGTGGTCTGCGGCGTCCAGACCTGCCGCGAACAGATGCCAGCCGGGCTGAGAGCACGAGGACCTCGATACTTAAGCAAGAAGAGGCGCAACATACACGGTGGGAGCCCCCATTCCTTAGCGGCGAAGATCAGATGGAAGTAGCGCGCCTTATCATGTGCTGTGGCCAGGGTCCAACATCATCCCTAGGCCCGTGGTTAGTCTCCTGAGGCTCAAATGCTTGACCGCCAAACTCTGCCCCCACGCCGCTCTCTCACGCGAGCGACTCCGGGCCCCGTAGTGATGTGCCCGAGGGTGCCGATTATCCTAGGAGACAGCCCCGTGCCTGGCAAATGAACGACCCTGCTGTCCCCTGTCTCGATGCCGACGGGCGGGTGTCCCCCGTCAGGCTTGACCGACTGTGCGAACGGGATCAGCGCGATGGCCGCACTTGACACACCTTCGCATTCTTGCGATCTCCAGAGCAAGGCAGAGCATGTGGGCGCGCCGCCAGAGAAACTGGCGAGCTCCCCGGGGTGCAGGGCGTCGGCGCCAAGGGCGGGGTACCTCTTGATAGACCTATCAGCTCTCCCGATGACCGTGGGCTCAAAGACCTGGGGGCGCAATTCGTCGACGCGGCTTCCTCGTTCCTTGGCCTGGTCCTGGATGAGCTGGTTGATGCAGGCAATGGGCCCAGGGAGCTCCCAGGTGCAAACTTGAAGGGCCGCGCGACTTCCACTGGCCCAGCAGTTCGTCAATTAGTTGTTGGGGGTCAGGGTGGGGGTCCACTTGTGGATGGGGGCCCAACCGACAGCAAACTTACCGTGCTCGTGCGCCTTCCCCGCCTCCTCCAGCCGCTTCGGCAGCCCGAGTCCTCCACTTGGCCCCCTATCAGACTTGAAGGCGAGCTCGTGCTTCGTGGCGATCTTGGTAGCAGCGGCAGACGGCGCGCGCCGCTGCTGCGCGGCGCAGAAAAACAACAACTCTTCTAGAGCGGGCAGCCAGCCTTGCCAGCCATGTCATCTGGAAAGAGATTGCGGCCCAGCGCGCAGACGCTCCAGACTGCGGCGAGATTCAGCGTCTCCCCGGGGTTCCCCTGCGCGAGAAATGTGGCGCAGCTCCGCCCGCTCGACCCCGAGGGCCCTGCGGGGCGCGCTCCTCCAGATTTGTTGAGGGCTGGGGCCCAGAGGAACTTCGGTGGAGCTCCTCGGCAACGGTGCCGACTGGGAGGTGCGGTCTAGCTCCCCCTGACTTCCGCTCTTCGCATCAACTTGCATGATGCGCCCCGGGCAGGCGGCTCAAGTCGGGGCCCGATTGGGAGCTCCAAGGGAAGAAGCGGGGCCATCTGATCACCCAGACTTCCCCCCCTGAACGGCTGTCCGGGCAGGGTGAGTGCGACGGGCCAGCGCGCCTCGACTCCTGTCCGCCACTCTCAGCTCCTGTCCCGCCTTCGAGCGAAGCTCGACTGTCAACTGAAAATCATTCGTGCGCCTGTTCTTCGCAGTCGACCTGCGCGTGAGATCGCTCGCGCGCGCGAGTGCCCCTCCAAGTCGCTCTGGCCAGTTGCTGGCTGCCAGCTCCTCTGGCGCGCAGTTCCAGTCGCCTCCTAAGATGAAGAGGGGCGCCGAAACCGAACGCGCACTCTCGAAGACGGGCTGGCCCATGCTGGCCTTCGGGCCCCAGGGGGTCTTTGTCCGAGGGGTGACATTCGGGGCCGTGCCCATGCTGGCGTGGCTCGTCGCGGCAACCCCCGCGCCCGACGTCGAGCACCTTTGCTCGGTGACCTCGGATGCGCTGAGAGCAGAGGCCCACCCCAGAGCCGTCACGGGGCCCTCGTGGGCCACGACGGAATCCTTACTGGCGAACGCTTCCTGCAGGAGAAACGCTGAGGCATTGGTCTCTTCATCGGGGTGCTGCTGCAGCGAGGGCCGCGCGTTGGCGTTGCGCGTCTCCGCCGCGAAGGTCCTATGCTCCCTCGGGATTGGCTGGGCAACGCTCGGCCGCGCGGTCTCGACGGCCTCCAGCTCGCTCGCAGGGTCTGGCCAGGCTCTCTGCCTGGAGGCTGGGGGGAAACGCGCGGGGCCTCGTGGGCGCCGGCGCAGGCCTCCACGGCGGCCCGCGGAACAAAAAACAAAAAAACGTCGCAGACGAGTGGCCTGGGCTCCGGGCCAGGCCTTGGGCGCCGTCGCCCTGAGACCAAGGGCGCGTCGCCGACGTGCTGCTCGTCGCAGTGGCCGCGAAATCGCGAGGCTCCCTGGGGTCATGGCGGAACAAGATTGGCGCGTGTATGGGCGCCCTCTGAGTCTTCGGCCATGTGGACATCAACGCGTCGACGCAAAACAAGCGCGCCCTGACGAGATGGAATCTTCCTGTCCCGCGGGGGATCCGTGGGCTCGTGAGTGCCAGTGCGCCTCGATGTCGATGTAGCTCGACCCAGGAGGTGGCACCTGTGGGTAAACTCGCAGCTAGAAGGGTTGACCCCAACCTCCCGACCCAGTACCTGGCGTGGCCGAGAACGGGCCTGACGCGGAGTCCGGCGTTCGCGGCAACGCCGTTCTCCTGGCTGATTCGGCCCGATGCTGCCCGAGACGCCGAGCGCACCCGCCGTTGCAAGCAGGTCCAAATGGGCTGGGCTCCCCGGGGGGAGACCCCCCTGCGCCTTCCGCCTGGGGAAAGAGTGGCACTCTGAAGCGGTTTCGCAGCCGCCATAGTCGATGCAATCAAGGGCAAGTCGTACTTCGCGTCGAACCACTTGTCATCGAAGCGCATGTCGTACCGAGTGGCAGGGGCTGGGAAGTGCAGTGGCCGCCAGTTCACCTCCTAGTAGTTGTAGGCCCAGAAAATGTGAAAGAGGAGAAGCCTCGCTCGCGCCCGCGCCCCGCGCCAAACTCGCGCTCGATCTCGTGCTCGGCAGCAGGCCCTCGAGCAGTAGCGCCAGCCTGGGCCGTGACTTCTGGCGACAGCGGTCGGGGCTGGCGGGCCCCGCCCGCGGCTGCGGGCTCATCTCGATGATTCCAAGTCAGCCTTCCTCTTGGCCGCCTCCTCCTTCTCCGCTCGCGACAGCTCGACGCCGGCCGGCTCCAAACAAAACGAATCATTGTCAAGAGTCTCAAAAGAGCCTGCCAACAACAAGTGCTCGATGTCCAGACCGTGCTTGAACATCGTCTCCTGTCCGCCACGAGGAGGAACGTCGGCGGCGAGAGTGCGAACAGCCCCATGCAATTTTTTCTCGCAGGCCTCATACTCATGCATGGCATCCACCGCGTCCTGCTTATCCTGTTTGAGCTTCTGCGCCAGCTCATTCGCCGCGCGCACGTTGCTTTCGACCTGTTAATTGGTTTGGTTCATGGCGTGCTGGCCCGCCCCCGTGCTAGGCGTGGTAAGCTTGGTGGCCTCCTGCAGACTTCTATTCTAACAACCAGCTTGTAGGTGTTGCTTGTCTGGTGGTCGCCCAGCTCCTCCAGGCTGTTGGCCAATTGCTGCAGCTTCGGCAGGTCGTCCAGCGTGCACTGCTTGCCCCCGCTCTTGGTGGTTGAGCATGTCCGCGTCCAGCCCTATGCGTCAAGCTGGAGGCCGACAGGGGCAGGCTAAGCACCGTGCCCATCCTGTCCCTTGCCGTCGCCTGGTTTGCATCCTTTGCCCCTGCCCTTGTCCACCGAGGCCACCGCCGAAGCGCCTGCCCACACCCCAGAAAGAAGGGCCCCCCTGCGGAACACAGGGCCAGCAGTGGTCCTTGCTCTTCTTACATTTGCATGTTGGGCATGGGCTCTTGCTGAGGCACCCGCCCTCCCACTTGGCTCGAGCACCTCTATCCTCCAAGGATCAGAGGAAGGAGCCATGAACGCAGCAAGTGAATGGTAAGCGAATGTACCTGAGTCGTGATGGCCCCCATGTTGTACAGGAGAGAAGGCGGGGCCGTGCTCCTTCCCCTCCTCCTCCTTCGCCCGTCCACCTCCTCCTTTCTATGCTGCGCAGACACTGATCGGGTGCTCGCTGCGTCTGCCTTTTCCTCGCCCTCCTGCTCCAACTGCTCCTCTTCCTACTCCCTCCCGCCTTCTCCCTCTCCCTCCCCGTTCCCTTTCCCCTCTCCTCCCCGGCTGGGGAGCGGCCCAAGAGGGGGGTGTCCATAAGGGGGGGTGCAAATCATGACCGGCGGCATGTGCGCGGCCCAGCGGGGGGGCCAGGGACGTAATGAAATAAGAAAAGGCGCCATGAAATCTGGGGAAATATCACGGCCCCCGCCATGATATCCACGCCCCTCTAGTCATCACCCCCCTCTTTGCCGCCCCCGACCGGCACAGGGGGGCCGCCTGAGGCAGGGCGCTGTGGCGCAGAAGTTGAAAGCCATGGGCAGCGTGCAGAACGACCCGAGCGGCGCGCCCGCCGCCGGGACCAGGCCTCCACCCTCCACCCCACGTCGGCTGCGAGGGAGGAGGAGGAGGAGGAGGAGGAGGAGGAGGAGGAGGAGGAAGAGGAGGAGGAGACAACCCAAGGGGGGACTCCATGGTCCACCCCTCCTCCTCCTCCTCCTCCTCCTCCTCATCATCCTCCTCCTCCCACGTTCCTACTCGTCTCTCCTCCCCCCACCGCCTCCTCGCTCCTCCCCACAGAGCCCCGAGGTGGAGGAACCAGTCCCCCCCAGACCTCTGACGATCTGATTTGTTTCAATCGCGGCGCTTCTCCTTCACTTCGGCCTCTGGGGCCCGTAATCGGGCTCCAGGGCCTTCAAACGTGGTTCGGAAGCAAAGCTGCCCCCGAGGAAGTGGGAGCTCTGGGGCCGCAGATTGGAAACATCATATCGGAGGATTTCTGGGGACAATGACCTGGAATCAGCGACACATCGTCGAGAGATCGGCAATTGGCACCAGATAAACGAAGCCGCGCGTTCTTGGGCACTCAAGCCCCGAGTGGCGCGAATGTGCGGATGGGGATGAAAGGAGGAATCTCTGAGAATCGTTGAAGCGATCCCCATCCCCAGCGGCGTGGCCTGGGCCCCCCTGGCCGACTTGCCCCCCTGGATGGGGATATATAGGCCGTTCCCTTCGGGTTTCGAGGGGGATTCCCCCAACTGGGGTGGTAACTTGGTGGGGGTCTCGAAGGGGATGGGGATGGAGATGGGGGTCGGTGCCAATCTGCCTTCGTCTTGAGGAGGAGGGGGAGGAGGAGGAGGGAGAGGGGAGGAGGGGGGAGGGGAGGGGAGGAGGGGGAGGAGGAGGAGGAGGAGGCCAAGGACGCATCTGAGGGGCATCTGGGGCGGAGGAGGAGGAGGTGGAGGAGGAGGAGGAGGAGAGGAGGAGGAGGAGGAGAAGGAGAAGGAGGGGAGGAGGAGGAGGAGGAGGGAGGAGGAGGAGGAGGAGGAGAAGGAGGAGGAGGAGGGTCGGTGGAACGATGCTGGATCTCTGAGAGCCAGCGGGTCTGGGGGACGCAGTCCAAAGCAGGCCGCGGCCGTCCCAAGGAGCGCCGCGGCATCCCGCAGCGCTCCGCGGCCGCTCCGCGGCGCTCCAGATCGACCCGTCCTCATCCTACGTGTCGGGGGCGCGCGAACATCCAGGTCGGGCATGTCCCCCTTGAAGGGGCCCGAGGACACACAAATAAATACACACAAATAAAAATATTCCCCATATTTTCGCATATTTTCTGGGTTTCTGTCTTCCCCCCCACTTCCCATATTTTCCCATATTTTCCTGGGGATCGACGATTAATCGTGTCTGTGTGTTTTTTCCCCTCCTGACCCCTACAGGGTTTTGTCGACGAAACATAAAACATACCCCCAAAATGCTCCCAAATGGTCAACAATAGCCAGAACATCGTCCCCGGACTATTTCTTGACCATTTTGGAATGTTCCTCCTGTGGAAGGGACAGGCCCGACTTAAGCAAACATGGATCAGCGATCCGTGGACTTGGCGCGCGGTCGTCAAATCCATGGACCGGGGGAAATGCCCTCCCCAAAATGCGGCCGGGGCCGCCCCTTTCGGCGGCGGGAGTCCGCGGTTTCCGATGGAAACGGGACCCGTCGCTGATCCACGCCCCCTTTGATCCGTGTTTGCGATCGCCTTAACGTAAGCATGCCTGGCAGGAGGGAGCGGCATCGCATCTCCGGCGATTGCAAGTCGGCTCGAGGAGACCGCGAGGCTCCGGCGGCTGCAGCGTCTCGGGCCCTTGCGTCTCGTCCCGAGCTGTCCTGTTGAAGCCACGTCCAGGGCCCGCCTCCTCTCGAAAACCCTGCGCTGGTGGCGAGGGGACGGGGGATCCCCCCCGCAAGGTACACTCAACCCGAATAGGAAGGATGCGCGATAAGGATGCTAGGGCCTTGGACGCCCATTTCGAAGCTTTTCGAGCGGGGTGCGGCCAACGAAAGTGGCCAAGGCTGGACCCAGGAGGCAAGGATGCAAGGGCACCCTTGGGAATGTTGCCCATCCTTACTATGCGGGTTGACTGTAGCTTTGCGCCGCCCCGGATCCGCTCTTGACGGCCCAGGGGCCCGACGAGCGGCCATGGGTAAAAAATGCCCCTGGGCAAGAGGAGGGGGAAGTCGAAGGATGCCCCTCCCCCCCTCCCTGAAGGGAAAAGAAACCGAGGACTGTGACCAAGACTGACCTCGGAAACTTTGGACGCCTCCTAGATGGGATCGGAGTAGATGGGGTCGGAAGATCGCGCCGCATCGCCGATACATCCGCGATGTACCGGCGATGCATCAGCGATGCACTGGCGATGCATCGTCGACGTGGGTGATGCATCGGCGATGTCGGCGTGGAGAAAATCGGGCTCCACATCAAGCCGCGTCGACGGTGCATCGGCGATGCGGCGCGATCCTCCGACCCCATCTACATCGACCGCATCTAGGACGCCTAGAACCTTGGTCAACGTCAATCCGTGGATCATCCTCGCAAGAAGGTGACGGCCAACGTGGAGCAGGAGCAAGGTCGGCGTCGACAAGATCTCTCGCGGCAGCGTGGCCCTGGACATCGTGCGCTTCTTCCCTCGCCCCCCCGGCGCGAACGAGAGGAGAAGAGAAGGGGGACGAGAGGACGCGAGAGATGTGCGAGTAGATCGAGGGGGCGGGCGAGGACGGGGAGCAGGAGGCGGAGGCGAGAGGAGGATCAATACAAACCCACGACGCATCAGCGATGATGCAAGAAACCCTTCCTCCGGACCTCCTCGTCCTACGCCCCTTACAGAATTTACTGTGGGGCGCGGGAAGTGTCCTATTGGAAGACAACCGTCTGAGAAGTCAATCGTGCCAACACACAATTCCTGGAACTTCAGCGCCACGGATCAATGCGACTGCTGCGTTCTGACAAGCCTAAGCGGTGTCCGAACCCAATTCCTGGGACTTCAATATCGCGAATATTAAAATGACTTTTGCTTCCTGACAAACCTAAATTGGCCGGAAACGCCGTCCCTGGGACTTCAATCATCAGGCTCCGTCGAAACTTTTGCAAACATTCAAACTGAATTGGCACGGCACGAAAACGTGAACCACATGTTGAAAAAGAACCGCTCTCCATCGAAACCGTCGCAAACTTTAAAGACGAATGTGCACCGCGCTGATGCGAGAACCACATATTGAAAAGAAACCGACCTCCATCCGTAAAGCTGTTGCAAACTCTTGCAACGAACATGCGCAACGCTATATCGATAACCACATTTTGAAAACGGCCCGGCCTGGATTCGTGAACATGTTGCACATTCCAAGCATCAAAATCGCACGTAGTGAGGAAGTGTGGTATTGGGTCCTCGTTTTTAAGACACGGTCCCCGCGTTCCTCCTCTCTTCTCCTCTCTCCTCCTCCTCCCCATCCTCCTCCTCCTCCTCCTCCTCCCCATCCTCCTCCTCCTCCTCCTCCTCCTCCTCCTCCTCCTCCTCCTCCTCCTCCTCCTCCTCCTCCTCCTCCTCCTCCTCCTCCTCCTCCTCCTCCCCCTCCCATCACCCCCCTCTCTTTGGCACACCCCTCACACGTTTCGTGGGCCCATAGGGAGCTCCACCGAAGGCCCCAGTGGGGGTGTCCGCATGCGTCCCCCGCACCTAGTGTAGCGTTCCGTGGCCCCCGTAGGGAGCTCCACGGGAAGCCCCAGTGGGGGTGCCCGCATGCGTCACCCCCACCCAGTACAGCGTTTCGTGGCCCCATAGGGAGCTCCACCGGAGGCCCCAATGCTACCGCCCGCATGCGTTCCCCCCCACCCAGTGCAGCGCTTCGTGGCCCCATAGGGAGCTCCACCGGAGGCCCCAGTGGGGGTGCCCGCATGCGTCCGCCGCACCCAGTGCAGCGTTTCGTGGCACCCATAGGGAGCTCCACCGAAGGCCCCAGTAGCGCAGCCCGCATGCGTTTCCCCCCACCCAGTGCAGCGCTTCGTGGCCCCATAGGGAGCTCCACCGAAGGCCCAAGTGTGGGTGCCCGCAGGTGTCCGCCACACCCAGTACAACGTTTCGTGGCCCCATATGGAAGTCCACCCGGCGCCAGTGCTACCGCCCGCATGCGTTCCCCCCCACCACCCAGTGCTGCGCTTCGTGGCCCAATAGGGAGCTCCACCGACGGCCCCAGTGCTATCGCCCGCATGCGTTCACCCCCACCCAGTCACGCGCTTCGTGACCCTATAGAGAGACCCACCGAAGAAGACATTCATAATTGCGGTATTCACAACTGCGTATGGTTGGGTCGTTCGCTAGGATAATTTTCAAGGGGGAGGGATTCAGGAACAGGAGTGTAGACGTAGCTTGAGGCCCGAGGAGGAGGAGGAGGAGCGGGAGCAGAACAGTGGGGACAATGATGGAGGGAGAGAGGGAGAGAGAGAGAGAGAGATCGACGAGGAGGAGGTTGTATGAGGCTTCAGGCTGTCTGCGGGGCTCGGGGGAAACCAGGACGGAGGATAGGGGAACAAGCAGTGACACAAACATGAACTTTCAGAGCTCCGCGCGGATCTCGCGGATCGGCGCTGGGAGGGCCTGGCGCGCTTCGCGCGCCAGGGAGCTCCTCCTCCTCCTCCTCCTCCTCCTCCCTCCTCCTCCTCCTCCTCCTCCTCCTCCTCCTCCTCCCCCTCCCCCTCCTCCTCCTCCTCCTCCTCCTGCTCCTCCTCCTCCTCGGCGCCGATCCGAAGAATCCGCGCGCACCTCCGAAAGTTGATTCTTCTGTCAGTGAGTGTTCCCCGACAGCAGGTGCAGGAGGGATGGCCCCCGCCCCCCCTAGACGCCCACGGCGGCGTCGGCGTCCAGCGTCGCCGCGAACGGCGCCAACCACGGCCGCGACGGATCGCAGCGCCCTGGCGCCGGGGCCTCGCCGGGGACCTCGGCCTGGCCTCGGAAGGCCAAGCTGGTGGCCAGGAACTCGTTCAAGTGGTCCTGGGGGATGGCGAGGGCACCAACGTGGCCAATACCAGTCCACAAGAAACCCTACCATAAACATCGCAGAAGTTTCTTGGGCCAGGATTAGGTTTCTTGCGTAGCGGCTGTCAGCGAAGAAACTCAGGGTGCCCCATGCCCGTTGGTTTCTTGAACTTTCGGGCGCGCGCTCCAAAACTCATCAGCGCCCACGGAGCTCAGGATGCCCTGCTGCGAGTTTTTCACGACCGCTGCAAGCCTTCAATCGAACGCAAACCTAACAACCTAAGGCACCCGAACTAGCAAAACGTACGGCGCTTCTTGGCATGGGCGGCTCCTATTGTATCCGACGTGCCGACAAACATCGAGATGGATTGCTGTTCGTCGTTTCTGGGCCTCCTGCGGCCCTCGCTGGGTCCCGGGGTCGTCAAAAACGACCCAGGGCGCAAAACCGGTTACAGTCAAGCCGTACAGTAAGGATGCGCGATAAGGATGCAAGGGCCTTGGGCGCCCATTTCGAAGCTTTTCGAGCGGGGCGCGACCAGCGAAAGTGGCGAAGGATGGACCGAGGAGGCAAGGATGCAAGGGCACCCTTGGGAAGGTTGCCCATCCTTACTGTGCGGGTTGACTGTATGGGTAAAGGGTCGGGACCTCAGGGGGCAACGTATTGAAACAATTAAGACGTCGGACGTCTCAGGATGGAAGCCGCCCAAGTGGCGAGGATGGATGGACGCAAGATGGACGCAAGATGGATGGAGGATGGATCGCGAGGATGGCAGGCTTCTCGCTCGAGCGGTCCTGCAAGACGGCGCAGATATGATAAAGAACCGCATGTGGAACCCCTCGACCCCCCTTCTGATCTTTAGTCCAAACAACTTCTCGCTTCCGGTCGTACCGAGGCGACGAAGGCCCTCCCGGCGAGGACGGATGGAGGATGGCGAGGACGGGTGGATGGAGGATGGCGAGGATGGCGAGGATGGCGAGGATGGCGAGGATGGAGGATGGCGAGGATGGCGAGGATGGCGAGGATGGAGGATGGAGGACGGCGAGGATGGCGAGGAGGCGCTGTGGCTGCCGCTGCCTTGGAGGCCGATGCCTGCTTCTCGTGGTGGGCTGCTGCCTCGGGTGGGCTCTCGACTGCCCAGGAGGAGGAGGAGGTCAAGGAGGTCGAGGAGGACGAGGAGGTCGAGGAGGAGGAGGAGGAGGAGGAGGAGGAGGAGGAAGAGCAGGGGCCAAAAAGCGCCCCGAGCACACCTCCCAAGACAGAAGATGGTGGCCGTTCTGCTCGGGCGGCGCGTTCGAGCGGCCTCCGCGGGGGTGGGCCCGTGGAGGGGCTCTCAACTTGTCGGCGTCCGGGACGGCCTGATCGGCCGCTGGCGCAGCAGGCGCGGCAGCTGTCGCAGGCTCGACCACTGCTGGTGCCGCGGCGCCTGCTTCGTCTGCGCGCCTCCTCTCGGCGGGCCCTGCCTCCGTGAGTGCGCGGGCCTGCTGGGCGATGTTGTGCATCTGGCAAAGTCCTGGCGAGGAGTTGTCTCCAGCTGCGGCCTCAGGTCGTCGAATAGTCCTTTCCGAAGCCCTGCATGCTTCCGATCTTCCGGTGGTCCGTCAACCAGATCCTCGCACGGGATCTCGAGCGCGTCGCCATCAATGAAGGCACTGTTGCCCGCACGTTGCTGCTGCCGCGACTCGAGATCTTGTGGTTACCCCGCCTGCAGGGCGGCCGCGGCCCGCGAGGCCCCGAAGTCCGCGCTGCACAGGTCCGCCCGGGCTGCGGCTGACCGTGCAGCGGCCTCCTCTACGGCCTTCACGGCCGCGTCGCAGCGCGCCCTCCTGGCACGGGCCAGGCGGACAGCCTCCCACGCGTCGCGCGGCTCCGGGGTCAGCACCAGCGCGGGGTCTCCGATTCGACGAGTTCTCATCATTCACTATGCCCTCCCTGGTGCAAAATTTGTAAGATTCAAGAGTCAGTGCTTCGGCCCTCCGCATGCTTCTGCGGCTTGCACCAGCCACCAACTGGAGGCCGTCATCTTGCAGGTCACTGACGTCGAACTGCAAATCGGGCTGGTCAGGAAGTGTGTCGATACATACGTCGGGTTTTTGGAGTCGTAGAAAAAAGTGCTGTCGGTGTCGTCGTCGTTGTTCTGATTCATCTCTCGGTGGCGGCGCGGTGATGGCGATGCGGCCGTGCGTCTCCTTGGTGTTCCGGTTCTCATTCTGCCCAGCTGCTCTTCCCGAAGCTCTGTCCACGTCCACGCTTCTGCACCGTACATCAGTGTGGATATGACGGTGCCTCTGTACAGTAGTAGTCGGTTGTGCAGTGGGCAGTTTCTGCTGATTAGCTCGTATGTGGGCACTGCACCATGCTCATGCTGCGTGTTCCACTGTGCTCGACTTCGGTCTCAAAGGGGAAATAACGGAATGGGGGATGATGGGGGGAGGAAGGTGGCGGGGCTGGAAACTGGGGGTCAGAAGAACAGCACCGAGTTTGGTGGGTTCCGTCCTGGTCGTTGTCCGACCGCGGAACGCCCCAAGGCTGGCCCGTCCACCGCGATTTGCCACTCCACCTCAAGAGGACGATTATGAGGAGGACGACGACAACGACGTCGGATGGGGATGCGAAAACGGAGGGTGAGGAGGAGGTGGAGGCGGAGGGTGAGGATAAGGAGGAAGGGAAACAGGAGGAGGAAGAGGATGAGGATGAGGATGAGGATGAGGATGAGGATGAGGAGGAGGAGGAGGAGGAGCAGGAGGCCAAGGACGCATCTAAGGGGCATCTGGCCCACAGAACACCCCGAAATCTCCTCATGATGCCACGCTCCCTCGTTCAGGCAGTTCCGCTAAGCATCGTGTCTGGGTGGGCTGGTGAGGATACTTTTTTGCTCGCGAGCGCAAACGGAAGGGCCGTGCGCCGTCCAAAGCTACAACTAACAAGCAATAACCTACATTGCACACACGAGAGAGAGAGAGAGAGAGAAAGAAACAAAAAGGGAGACCAAGAGAACAACGGGAGGCGAGAATAGCCGGAGCTGGTGAGGATACGCGAAGCGTCAATCATAGGAGGAGAAGGATGTTCCCCCCAGCCGCGATGGCTGACAGGAGGAGAAGGAGGAGGATGAGGACGAGCAGGAGAAGGAGGAGGAGGAGGAGGATTAGGAGGACGAAGACGGAGGAGGAGGAGGAGGAGGAGGAGGAGGAGGAGGAGGAGGAGGAGGAGGAGGAGGAGGAGGAGGAGAGGAGGAGGAGGAGGAGGAGGAGGAGGAGGAGGAGGAGGGAGGAGGGGGAGGAGGAAGCCGCCGAGGATGGGGAGACGGGGCCGGCGGAGGGGCATGGGAGGAGGTGCGTATAGTGATGAGGACCAGGTGTGAGACGGATGAGGGCGACGACGGAGAGGGGCGAGGGCGAGGGCGAGAAAAAACATGGGAGGGATGAAAACTAGTACAGGGAGGACGAGGACGAAACAGTATATGACGAGGACAGCGACGGGGGCGAGGGGGAAGAGAAGGACGATGACTGCGAGGTCGCGGAGGGCGAGCAAGAGGGGGACGAAGACGAGGGCGAGGGTTGGGGAAGGACAGGGGCAAGGGGGATAATCAGGAGAGGGGGAGAAGTAGGATGAGGTCGACGAGGATGATGGGTGGAAACGGAAATGAAAATAACGGTGATGGCTGGAGGCGAAGGACGGACGGCGAGGACGAGAAGCAATAATGACGGGGGGAGGATAAGTACGCCGAGGGGGAGGCGGAACGCGAGGAGGACCCGGGGGGGGGGGGAGGAGGCAGGGAGCAGAAGACGGCAGGGAGGACGACGAGGGGGAGGGGAAGGGGGAAAAACGGTGGGGGAGGACGCGGACGCAGCGCCGAGCGGGGACGACGACGACGGGGACGAACCACGGGACTGCCCGCTCCACCGCTCGTGGGCCTCCAGGGACCGCAGCATCGCAGCACGGGCCCCGGGTGGCGACGCGGGCCGGCACGCCGCAGCGGCACGCGCACGTGGACCCCGCCCCTTCCCGTCGTCCCCGAGGACCGGGGGCGTCCAGAGAGGGGAGGGCCACGGGCCGAGGCACGTGCGCTGAGGCATCTGTCTAAGGGCCATGACCGTGAGATCTGCCCCTCCTCCTCCTCCTCCTCCCCCTCCTCCCTCCTCCTCCTCCTCCTCCCCCTCCCCCTCCTCCTCCCTAGGGCAGGGGGCTGGGCCTGAACGCTGTTTCTTTTCGTTTTTGCTTCCGTTTTGCTTTTCGTTCTGCTCTGCCTGCTCTCCGGTACCTCCCGGCCGACACGGAAAACGAACGCACAGCCGAAGTCCAGCACAACGGCGTTTAGGTCCAGCCCTGCCTTAGGGAAACAACTGTTAGCCAGCGAGGGCCCCAAACAATGTGCTCTTGCAGTCTATGCGGTGCAGGCTGGGTGGTGCAAACAATGTGGTGCAATCTACTTGGTGCATTCCATGCGGTGCAGTCTATGTGGTACATTCGAGATGGTGCAGCCTATGTGGTGCAAAGCAGTGCAAAGCAAAGCAAAGCACTGTGAAGCAATGCAACACAGTGCAGAGGAGTGCAGAGGAGCGCCGAGGAGTGCAAATGAATTCGATCAGAATACCAGCCAGTGCAAAGCAAAGCGAAGCAAACCAACGCAAGGACCGGCGGCGGCGGCGTCGGCGACGGGCGGCCACAGGCCAGCCGGACCGACGACCGGGCCCCGCTCCGTCGAGGCGAATGAAAAAGCCCTGAGTGCAACCACTGCACAAACATATTTGCTCGGAGGTCCTGGACCCCCTTCCCTGGCGCGCGGAGCGCGCCAGTGGCGGCGCTGGAGGCGCCGCCAGGGGGTCCCGGGTGCCGACCCAAGAACTCCGCGCGGACCGCAGAGAAATTCAGTGCATGCAATTTTTCTTCTTCTTCTTCTTCTTCGTCTTCCACAGAAGAAGAAAGAACGGCAGAAACAGAAACTTTCGGCTCTCCGCGCGGATCTCTTGGATCTGCGCCGGACCCCCCTCCAGGGCGCGCAGAGCGCACCAGGGGCGGCGCCAGAGGCGCCGCCAGGGGCGGCGCAGCGCGGATCCAAGAAGTTCGCGCGGAGCGTCGAAAGTTTATGCTTCGGCCGTGTTTCCCCGTCGGAAGTTTATCTTTCTCCCTCGAGCCCCCCCCCTCTATTCGGCGGTGGACAAACCTCCCTTTAGCAAACCTCCCCTTAGTGAAAACGGCCTGGGACCGAAACCGACGGAGCTGGACCCGCAAAAATGACGGCCGCGACGCCCTCTTGCAGACCGAAAACGGCCAATTCCTTAATCGACGTGTCAGGGTAGGAGGTCTAGCAACCCCCGATCTATCGCTGCCCCTGAGAGTGGGCCGCTCCGGCCATGGGCCTCCCCCGTGCGCGTGCCGCCCGCCCTCCCGCCGGGCAGGCGCGGCCCGCGACCCCCGCGCAGCTCCGCGCCGCCACCCGGCTGCTCGCGGGGGGGAGAGGGGTCGGCCACGCGCAGAAGGGGGTTAGGAGGAGGGGGGGAGGCTTCCGCCACCTCCTCCTCCTCCTCTTCCTCTCTGCCCCTCCTCCTCCTCCTCCTCCTCCTCCTCCTCGTCCTCGTCCTCGTCCTCGTCCTCCTCCTCCTCTTCCTCCTCCTCCAGCCCTGGTCGGCCACGCGCGGAGGGGGGTAGGGGGAGGGGGGGAAGGCTTCTAAGAAACACCCCTGCCTCTTAGAAGGCGCGGGCCTCTTGTCTACAGATGTAGGGCCGGCGCCTTCTAAGAAGCAGCCTCTTTCTAAGAAGCCTTCGCCCTCCCCCCACCCTCTTGTGCGCGCCGCCGAAGGGGGGGGGCACGGGCCTGGCCAGGGGCACCGACCAATAGGCCCTTTCCCCAGCAGAGAGCCCATCGGGGGCGAGCCCCGTGGGGGAAGCGAGAACTGATCGGGGATCTCCTGACCTGGGCTGTATCCACACCAGGGCCAGGCAAGCTTTGCAGGATCCTGCACGCAAGCCTGGGTCAATGCGCCCCTGGCCCCGCAGGATCCTGCGCTCTGGCTGACCCCCGTTTGCGTTGACCCCCGTCTCTTGGAGCCCGAAGTGAGCAGGGACCGACCGTCCCGGCATTCTTATAGGCCTACCACGGCATGTTCTTAGAACGCAAAAGTGTTCTAATAACAAAAGCGCTGTTCATAGAGCGTAGAGCCGAGGTGTTGAAACAAGACAAGCCCAACCAACAATGATCAAATAACATTTCGCGCAAACTAGTATAAACAATGTTTTTCGAACATTTTTTGGTGGGCCTACTGGCAAACCATGACGCCTCGCCACTGCTTGACAGAAAGGGGCGGGCCTTCTCAGAAGGCTCGGAAGCTCCCTGGCCTCCGGAGGAAAGCTCTGGACCCTCCCCGAAGACACAAGAACACTTCTCAGGAGGCCGGCGAGCTTTTGAAAAGTCCCGCCGCGTTCTGAGAAGGCCTTGTCATTTTCTTCACCTCCCCCCGTGGCCCGCCGCCGAGCTCAGGAGCCTCCCAAGCGGCGCCCCTGGGGGAGAGGGGCCGGAAGGTGCGGGAACGCGGATCGGAGAGATAAGATTGGAGGGTGCCGGAGCTTGCCATGCGCCCTTTTCTGGGCCCTCGAATGCCTCCGACGCCGTCAGCTCCAGCCCCCTTTTGTGCGACGAGAAAACAGGAAAGGGTCTTACGCGAGATGGCATGGCGACCTTGCGCGGCGACTTGGGCGAGCCGCCGGCGCGGCGCGCCACAAGCGGAGACAGAGGCGCTTCCGCGCGCCCTTACGCGGGCAGCTTAAGCGCCAAAGTCGGCGCAGTCGGCAGGTTTCCTTGCGTCGCTCCTTCGGGAGGCGTTGGTTTCGGGCTGGCATGTGTCTTGGACGCAAAGGGCCGACTGATACTGATCTGATGATCGGATTGTATTGCACAGTGCTCGCTTTCAACGGGGGCCGGCGGACTACCTTTCAAGATGGCTGCGCGAGCCAACCTTCAGACGAGTGCAAGTCTTTACTTTTTTGAATGCATTCTTTTGGTTGAACAAAAGGAGGCGCGGGCCGCGCCTCGCCACGAAGGGGGGGTGGGGCTCCCGAGGGATGCGGGTTCTGAGCCCTGTGGTCTTTCCCGAGGACCAGCCCTTCTTCCTCCTGCAGCGCCTCTCGGGGCGGCAGAGGAGGAAGGGGGGGGGGAGGGGGGGGTGGGGAGGAGGAGGAGTGGAGTGGATCAAACCAGAAAGAGACGATCAGGGGACCGCCGCCCCCAGCCGCCCCCGCGAGTCAGGCGGGGGCGAATCGGCTCCTTCAGCGAGGAGGCGAAAACGAGGCCGTGCACGAACAGGTCGCATAGCGCGGCGACGAACGCAACATGCTGGGGCACCCCGCGCGCCTCCAGCCGCCCCTAGGCGCTCTCCCGAAGGGTGGGGGAGGTGGGGCACCGCCCCTCCGAAGAGGCGTGTTCACCCTGTCCCCCTGGGAGCTCTCGGCAAAATGCTGGCTGCAGCGGGCCCCGCGAAGACGAACTCCACGACTGACCACCTGCCCAGTCGTGCGCCCGCGGGCCAGCGGCCTCGACCGACCTGAACCACGACGGCCACCATCCCTCCTCCACATGGCGGCGGCGGCGGCTCCTCGAACCTGACTCTCGCGAGCTCGAGGTCCTCGGAAGGGGGGCCCGCGGAAACCATCTCCGCTTCAATGGCCGCCGACTCGGCGCGGGCGGCGGCGAGGCTCCTCCTGGCCTCGGCGGTCCGCTCCGAGGCCGCGCCCTTGCGCTTGTGGGGCCGCCAAGGCCACCGCCGACGCGGCAGCCTCGGGGTCCAAGGGTGGCTCGGGCGCGGCGCGGGGCATCGGGGCAGCCCTCGGCGCGCGCCGAGGCGGGCGGGGGACAGCGGCGTCGCGCTCGGCGTCGAGCGCGACGGCGCCACCAGCGCCACCACGGCAATCAACGCCCGCATCATCGTCGCCGCCGCCGCGCGGGTCTGCAGCAGGCAAGGCGCCGAGCTCCTCGATCGTGGCGTCGAGGGCGGCGACGTCCGCGCCCGCCTCCGCGGGGCAAGGCGGCGCCAGCGTGGCCTCGAGGTAGACCGCCCGCGACCTCCAGTCCGCGAGCGCGGCGCCGAGGTAGTCCACGGGGTCCTGGAGGCCTCCTGGCCGAGGCTGCACACCACCTCCACCTCCTTCATCTCCAGGTTCTCCAGCGGCACCTGCTGGGGGGTGGGCGCCCTGCAGCGCCATGCGAAGCGCCTGGGCCAGGCCGCTGAGGCGCTGGCCGCGGTGGGCGTCGATGGCGGCGAACGCCGCCAGCAGGTGTTCCGCCGCCCGCCCGCCCGCACGGCGGTACTGGGCGCGGCGCTCGGCGGCGGAGCGGTTGGGCCGCCGCGGCCGAAGCGCCAGTGTCGCCATCCCGCGGCGCACGAGAGGGGGCGAGGCGGGAGGGAGGCGTCCCCTGGCGCTGGCTGGCGCGCGCGACCCCACAGCACCTCGGGCCGAGCTGGCGCTAGGAGGAGGAGGAGGAGGAGGAGGAGGAGGAGGAGGAGGAGGAGGAGGAGGAGGAGGAGGAGGAGGAGGAGGAGGAGGAGGAGGAGGAGGAGGAGGAGGAGGAGGAGGAGGAGGAGGAGGAGGAGGAGGAGGAGGAGGAGGAGGAGGAGGATGAGGAGGAGGAGAGGGAGGAGGAGGAGGGGGAGGAGGGAGGGGGGGAGGAGGAGGGAAGGACAAGCTAGGTGCGCTCGCGTCATATCTGACGTCCTACCCCTCCCTCCCATCCCTTACCATGGCGCTGATTTTCTCTATCCGCGGACGCGTGTCGTAGCGGACCTGTGGCTCCGCGCGCGCGTGCGTAGTGGGTGGTGGTGCGACGTGCGTGCTGGTGCTGGTGCTGGTGTGGTGCTGGTGCTGGTGCTGGTGCGTGGTGGTGGTGGTGGTGGTGGTGGTGGTGGTGGTGGTGGTTGGTGGTGGTGGGTGCGGCGCGGTGGTGGCGGGCGGATGGGCGCGCGAGAAAGAGGCCCGCGCTGGGGCGAGAACGCCATCCTGAACGACGGAGGCCAAACACCGATCCGAAAATGAGGCCCACGCTGCAGCGGGAGCACGATTCGGAACGATTCGGGAGCAGAAATGAGGCCGGCGCCTCAGCGAGAGCAGCATTTTAGAAAAAAAACACAAGCGAAAACCCAACTCCGGGGAATCCTGTGTGTAAAAAAACAGTACGCGGGGGGGTGCCGAATATCTTCCGGACGCCATCAGGGGAAGTGGGAGAGTATTTTCATATTGTGTAATTGTAGAAGGAGGAGGAGGAGGAGGAGAGGAGGAGGAGGAGGAGGAGGAGGAGGAGGAGGAGAGGAGGAGGAGGAGGAGGGGAGGAGGAGGTAGGAGGAGGAGGAGGGGAGGAGGAGGGAGGAGGAGGAGGAGGAGGAGGAGGAGGAGGAGGGGAGGAGGAGGAGGAGAGGAGGAGGAGGAGGAGGAGGAGGAGGAGGAGGAGGAGGAGGAGGAGGAGGAGGAGGGGGAGGCAGAGGAAGGCCCCCCCAGAGAGCCGAGGGCGGCGAACATAAACGGCCCAGGGCCCCCTTCTGTCAGGACCCGCCTCCGCCACGCGTCACCCCCACTGCTCCTGCCGCTCCAAGGCCCCTTCTCCAGCGGCCGCCCCCCCCCCCCCGCGCCATGCATCGGCTCGGACGGGCGCACCAACATCACGCCGTTGTTCAGGGACGTCATCGACCGGCCCAGGGCGGCCGCGAGCTCGAAGGGCGCCCCCCCGGAGGCTGGGCCGAGCAAGGGGCCCAAGTCCGCCACGACCTGGCAGATGGGCGCCCCACGCGGGGGGGGGGAGGGGCAGGGTCAAATCGACACCGCATCGGGCAATCGGATCGGATCGGAATCTGTTCTGGGGCCCGGGGATTGGCACCAACACCACGACGGGTGGTTGCCTCCACCAAAGGGAAGATGGTCCTGGATTTTGGCGCTGATGGTAATCTCTCGGCGACCTATGAAGCCCGTATATTGCCACCATCGCCGAGATCAGAACCATCTTCCCTCTGTAGAGGCAAACGCCGAAACCGGTGCTTGCGCCAACCTCTAGGCCTGCGACGTCTGTCGGATCGGGCTGCACTGGTGGCACGGAGTCAGGATCGAATCGGATCGACCATGCCAAGATGCACAACAACCCTATGCGGGCATCGGGTCGCGCCGGGTCTGGGTCGTCGGAATATCCGAATCGGATCGCATCGGGCCGGCTGGAATTATTATTGAAACCCTTCGAGCGGATCGAAATGGAACCTGCGGGGCCGCAGTGCTGGTCAATGAACATGGCCCGTTAGTGCAGGCTCTTCGTTACGACTGGGAGGTCTGGGCAAGACTCGAGGGGAGACCTCCAGATTCCGGGGGCGTCTGGGGAAAGGTCCGGAGAAGTGTGGGAACCCCGCGGAGAATGAAACTGCCCAAATCCTCCCCGCACCTTCATTTCTTTCTCTTGATTGGCACGCCCGAAGTGGAGACAGGAAAGATGGGGACGATGCCCAACAACATTTGCTGGCCACAGTCGACAGCGGCCACTGGTGGGCAGGTGAATGATTTGCCCCAAACGGGTATTGTCTACCGCGGCACCGACAGCGGGCCCTTTTCATGGCGGACAGGAACTGCTGTTGTTCTTCTGGGGGCCTCCCATGTGGGATCCTCCACCAACTTCTCACTCCCTGAAGGGCCACGTTGGGGGGTGACCTGCTCGGTAACTCGCCCGAATCTCGATTCACCCAGTTCGATTCGCCTGGGCTCGATTCGATTTGCCCCGTTAGGGTCCGCCCAACCCGACCCGACCCGACCCGTTAGGTTTCGCGCGTTGTAACTCGATGGCGCGTCATACTTTCGTGTCTCGCGAGCCCGACCTGACCCGCCTGGCAAAAGTCCGCCCGCCCGACCTGACCCGCCCGCTGGGGTTTGCGAAACACGGTGGGGTAGGGGAAAACGTGGACCCAGCCGGAACCTCGCGGCTCCCCCAGGGACCGCGAACTGCGCAACCGTTGCCACTTTTCGTGGGCTCCTGGGGGGCACGGCGGAGTAAGGGAGCACGTGCACCCAGCCGAGACCGCCCGACCCAACCCGCCCGTTAGGTCGCGCACGTGCTAACTCGATGATGCGTCATACTTCAATGTCCCGCCCTCCCGCCCCGACCCGACTCCGCCCGCCCCGACTCGGTTCGCCTGGCTTCGCCCGCCCGACCCGACCCGCCCGTTAGGGTCCGCCCGGGTCCGCCCAACCCGACCCGAGCCGCCCATGAGGGTCCGCCCGCCTGCGGCCCCTCCTCCCCCTCTTCCTCTCCCTCCTCCTCCCCTCCTCCTCCTCCTCCTCCTCCTCCTCCTCCTCCTCCTCCTCCTCCTCCTCCTCCTCCTCCACCTCCCCCTCCTCCTCCCCCTCCTCCTCCCCCTCCTCCTCCTCCCCTTCCCCCTCCCTGTCGCACCCCGAGGCCTGTTTTTAGGGCGGGCCTGGCGTTTCGCATGAGACTTCCTCACCGTTTATGACCCTGAAGCTTAAACAGTGGCAATGGTTTCGCGGATAGGGTGCGGGCGGTTTTCAACATTTGCCAGCGATTCACGGATTGAGGGCGGGTGGTTTTCAAAATTTGGCTCTCGCCTTAGCGCCGCGCGCATTCGTTTTCAATTTTTGCAAGAGTTTCACGGATTGAGGGCGGGCGGCTTTCAACGTGTGGCTCTCGCCTCAGCGATGCGCACATTCGTTTTGAACATTTGCAAGAGTTTCACGGGTTGAGGGCGGGTGGTTTTCAACGTGTGGCTCTCGCCTCAGCGATGCGCACATTCGTTTTGAACATTTGCAAGAGTTTCACGGGTTCCCATAACCAACTTACTGGAACTGGTGTTTAGGACGAATCCAGGATTATGCGGGTGCACCAGTTACGTTGATTCGCGGTCTTGAAATCCCCAAAATGACGCAGCAGTCAGGCTGATCCGTGGCGTTGAAATCCCAACAACCATATTTTGGCATGCTTCAGAGTCTTCAAAAGGTCGTCTTCCAACGAGGCAGTTCCCTCAATGGAACTGAACCGTTGTAGAGGGAGCCTGTAGGGATAACCAATTCCAACACCGTTGATGACCTGTGGGTTTACACTGGTCACTCTGTAGCCTGGCTCTGGCTGACGTCCGATCCGTCTGCCTGCGGCGTAACGTCTGGCTTGCCTCTCGCTCGTCCTGCGGCCGTCGTGCCGCCACGGGGGCCGATCGCCCGTCTGTCGGCGATGTATCGCCGAGGTGGCGGTGGAGGAGGAGGATCAGATCAGACTCCTATCGGGGCATAGATCCAGATGGTGACAGCATCGGAGAGCCCTAGGACCGACTTACCAGCCGCGACATTCGGACCACCGTCCGCCCTGAGTTTCCATGGTATCGAAACCCTAAACACGCTACAAAACTCACCCATGGAAACCTAACGAGCGAGCCGCAGCTCCTGAAAGCGATTCGCCGAATCCAGAGTCCCGAAAACTGCGAACTACAGCACCTTTAGCACGCTTGGCAGGGGGGGGGGGAATAGGAGTCGGAGACGAGGGCTCAGGGGGAGACGAAGGACGAGGGGGGGGGACCACGGCCTGGCAGGCAGCAGCGGAGCGGGCCTCAAGACAGGTCGAAGCTGTCCTCGCGGCCGACGTCCGAGACAAGCCCGTCGCGGTAGACACGCTCGTAGAAGATAAACTCGCACTCTGGGTCCTCGCACTTCGTCAAGTTCGAATTCGCAACGAAATAGAAGTCGGTGGTGACTCATGATATTTCTCATCCACAGTACTTGGCACCCACATGTCATTCGACACCGCCACTCTGTCAGTAATCACATCATCACCGTCATCATTGTGCACACTTAGATATCCATGTCCTCGCCCGCCATAAACGTCTGCAGAATCCTCTCCAGGTGGCCCATGGGCGCAACGCCCTCTCGGACCACTGCCCCCAGCTGCTCGCAACAGGCGATCAATGGCTTGACGTCGTCGGCCCTCGGCATTAGCACCTTGGCCTCCCCCTCCTTGAAGGCCGTCGCTATCTTCAAACAAGGATACTTGGCCACCACCTCTGGCAGTGGCAGCTTGTTGTTCATTTCCTTCCACTCGTTCAAGCGCTGCAGGTTCATCTGGCCCACAGCCACACCGACCTTCTCGCGGCCCTCTGCTATGCCCACTAGGCGCGCCACCGAGATGGACCCCAGCTTGGACGCCTCCGACTCCTTCCCCCTCGACCTCAAGTCCTGGGCCGCCTCCACCCGCGCCTTCACTCTTCCACGTCCCTGCAGGATGGGTTCTGGGTTCTCGGCCATCGTCATCGCGATCAGAGTGATGGCCTCGACTTGTCGGGCACGCATAGTTACATTCATCGCCAATTTCATGGGCACGGGCGCGATCTTTTATATTTGATTTATGTCGTACTCTTCTAGCTCCGCACTCTCCTCCTTCGATGCCGTCCGATTGTTGGGCTTCGTCTGCGTTCCTCTCTTCGCCCGTCCGCCGCCTCCTCCACCTCCTTCGGCCTTGCGCCTTGCGGCGGGGGCCGCCGTCGCGGCCGCTGGGGCAGCCGCAGGGAGCGCCGGCCACATGCCAGACAAATTCAGGAAGAGGTATGGGAAGGTGATCACGTAGGTGAAACTGCAGCGCCTCAAGAGACCGAAAAAGGCTGCAGGCAGATTGGACATGACCTGTCTTCAGGATCTTGAACGGGCGGGTTGAATTTAGACGAGTCCACCCTGCACCGACCGAACCGATACGCATTCGCAAGATGTCTGACCGCGGTATCACGGCAATGGAACGTCGACAGGCAGGCAACACATTGATTGGTGAGCACCAGCTTAGATCTGGTGGACGGAATCCCGTGTTGACCTCCTGTGGCCTGCCTCTGGTGGACTAGAAGGGCTCGATGTGATGCAAATCGTCGGCCACATTGAAGGCCATCTTCATTAAGATAAGTACAACAGTATTCACCTTCGGCAACCTCACCTGGTTCAGGGGATACATCTGAGGACGACGACGGCCTCGTCAGCCATTCAGCTCGAAACTGCTGCATATCGATCTTCTGAAACGCGTCGTAGGCCTCGGAGCCCCCACGGAAGATCCCCAAGTAGTCTACTACACTGGCCTCGTCCCTAAGTAACTCCAAGACGTCCCTCCCCTCCTCCGTGCATTCCATGTGCATAAGATCTTGCACGAAGTGTTTGGCCCATGGGTTGTCTCTCGAGGTATCCTTGGGGCTCGAGCGCGCACTGGGGTGCCAAGAAAACGACGACGGAACCGCTTCTTCAACCTCCAAGGCCCCGAAGACCGCCGTCAACTGTTGAACATGATATACCGGGCTACGTGCTTTTTTTGCCACTCTTTCAACCTCTGGACCCTCGACTCCAAGTCAATCGGAGCTAGTCCAGCCTGGCGCCATATCACATGAGCAGGAGGAATCCTGATAACCGTAGTATTCGAACCGTCAGGGTTGACAACCTCGATCCTGGTAGCAACACCACCTAGTAGTACACGGGGATAGCGTAAACAAGCAGATTCAACACGGGCAACTTGGGAGGCCGAGAGGGCCAGAGCCGTGAGCCCCGAGATCGCAGCGCCTATCACATTGCTTCTGAACGCATTTTTTTTCGAACGCCACGAGGAACATACCGTCCAGAAGCGCTTCATGTGCGCCCAGCCTCGAACAGCTGCAACTCGCCTGGCTTCAACCTCTGGCGCCCACGATCCCGGCGTCGAGAAGAGGGCCCCGAAACGGAACAATGGGTAAAACTTGTCCAGGGAGATCATGAGCACCGAACGTGAAGGCCGTCTTCGTGGCCCAATGCGCCTCAGGACCACTGAAATGAGGGGCCACCTGTTTCTTGCCCGCGCTCTGGAAGACACCGTGCTCACGCAGTGATCCATCCAATAGACGATCCGAGTGCATGATGATAGCTCGTGCATCAGCCAGGTCCCAAGCAATGTGTGTTTTGTTCAAGTCATCTGCAAAGACGCGCAGGCTCAAGTCGCACTTCTCGCCGGTAACAAAGCAAGTGCCCTGAAGACGATTCGGCAACTTCAGATAGTGGCCAATCTGCCGCTCATTCACTGGCGGTGCGAACGCTTCCTGAAACACTGTGGCAGCATTGGCATCCCCCATATAGTACCCCTCCGTGTTGCGAAAAACTTTGTAGCCGCCGTCGGCCGTGACCCGAAAACACGCCCTGCGATGCCTTTGCTTCAGGATGTGCGCGTCCGATGCATCATGCAGCCTGTCCACGGCCTCGTCCAGAGACTGGTGCTTCACGGACCCGAACGCGTTCCGCATGTCGTGTTTCGTATCGACTGTCGACGCCCTGCCCCGAGACACCCTCCAGGAAAGCGCCGCGGTGGTTCGAATCGCCCCCGTCCTCGAACGCCGTGGCAAGTAGCCGTAATCGCAGCACGGAATCGACCTCGCCTTCCTCCTCGCCACCTTCACCCACATTTTGCCGAACGTGCAGAGACCGCGAAGCAATCTTGTACTCTGTGTGCGTGTCTTATCGTTATCCTTCGACAACTGATAAGTGAAAGAAACATTCCAATGTGCAACAAGCCTAGCATGCTGACGAACTTTGGTCAGAATACACTTCGCCCACTTACTGATCAGCGGGCCGACGCCCTCTGGGGACTCAACTCCAAGCCTTGCAGATCGCACCTTCTCTGATTGGCGCGACGAGAGCAACAAAGACCAGATCTCATTCGGCACGCTCCGCGGCACTGCAGCACGCCTACGGCGAGCCGTGCGAAAACCTCTGGCAATGCGTTCAAAGTCGTGTTCAGCCTGGGACACGTCATCGATCGAGGGAAACTCGTCAACGTCAAACCTCGAGGCGCTCATGATGACATCTACCTCGCTGATCTCGGTCGCACTCATACCACCCTTACTCGACGGCATCGCAAGATCCTACACCCACTCCTCCATGCTCGGTGTATAAGACGCAATATGTCCGTACTGTCTCCTCCTCGGTCCCACGCCCGCCCCCGCCATAAGTCTGCATGTCCTCCACTCCTCCGAAGCGAGCCCCTTCGATTGAGCCTCCATCAATTCCTCCGAAAGTTGGGCCTCGCGGAGCTCTCGTAGTTGACGACGGAACGACCTGCGCTTCCTAGTGATTCGGGTTAGTGCCGCAGTCGACTCCAGGGAGCCCGTGCACCTTTCACGCGCGCGACCCCTCTCACGAAGAAGCCGAACACGTTCACGAGACATCTGTAAGTACTCAGCAGGCAATGCATTAGGGGTGGCCTCAAAGGTCTCAAAGCCCTTCTCCTGGATGAGCTCCATCAGGGACTTCCAAGCATCCTCGAGGTTCTCAGACTGAACAAGCTCCTCCAGAGACCCCGCACCCCTTTGGTCAAGTAAAGACTCGACGGCACGTTCAACATGATTTCGAAACACTTGTGCGTGATGCTCACTACGAAGTGCCTGACCCAAGCCCACGAAGTCCCGGCGTTTCCGAGGGGGTTCAGCTCGATAGCAGGGCCTCAGCTCCAGCTGGAAGACAAAAAGGATGTGGTCCCTGGGCCGGCTGTCTGGGATGATCTGGAGCCGCCTTGCAGCCCTCGTCGCTCGTGTAAATCTCTGGATCCTATGAACATGGCTTTCAGGCACAAATGCATGATCAATGTGCGACACATGCTGCTTCTTGGTGACCTTCGGGGCGCTCTGGGAGCTCGGGGTAGCAGACGTGATCCTGGCCTCGTCGGGGACCGCGCCATAATAGCTAGGACCACAATGGAAGAACGTGTTGGCGGCAGCGAGCGAGTACGTCTCTGCGAAGCTCCCCATCAGGCCCCCCGCCAGGTGCCCCTCCCCACGGCCGTATTCTCCCAGAGCAGACGATGCGCTGTTGGAGAGGCCGTGGGGGTCCATGACAGCGTCCCAGACCATCATTGAGATCCATAGCATAATCGGGGCCGTCCTGCTCGGCAGACGCGACATCGCATGATGTGCAAAATCGTGCAGCTTGTTCACTGTCGTGGCTAAGTGAATCTGCTCCCTTGGGTCACGGCTCCTCGGTGGGAAGTAGAGCGCCATGCACGTCACGTCCCCGTTGTATGATTTGACTCGTATAGCTCCTCCTCGCCCTCGTATATCTTTGGGTGCAACCCAGATCCTCACAACATCTCTAGCACGCACAGTATTTTTGTTAATGTAGAACGAGACCCCGCATGAGCAGTTCGAGTGAGCACTCTTGGGGTCGTAGCCCATGTGTGCTGCCTTGAAGTTGGGGAGATCCTCGACCACATGAGAAGCAGAATATGCACGTCTTTGTGTTGCTATTAAAATCACGATATCCACTTTGGCAAATTCGTACTGCAGCTCCAGTTCCCGATCTCTGTCGGAAATAGACAAGGGATTCCAGCACACTATTCTCATCTCGGTCGCCGTCACAATCTGAGACTTCGATACACTCACGATTCCCAGGCACCAGCACGTTATCAACACAAGCGTGTAAAAGAGGAAAGTTCGGTAGCGGGGCGGAGGCGGTCCCGCCTCAGTGTCGGTGCGGCGGGGCGCGCGCCTGTCGCCGTGCAGCCACGGCATCTGGGAAGCCTGGGCCGCGCGGCTGGAGGAGGAGGAGGAGGAGGAGGAGGAGGAGGAGGAGGAGGAGGAGAGGATAGGGGAGGAGGAGGTGAGGAGGAGGAGGTGGAGGAGGAGGTGGAGGAGGAGGAGGAGGAGGAGGAGGAGGTGGAGTGCCGTCACGGGGGACGAGGGCCAGGGAGCGAAGGGGGCTGCCCTGGCCGCGGCGAGCCCCGGCCACGGAGAGCCTACCCCCGTCCTGGACACCGGGAGCGGCCCGAGCACCGGAGCACCCCCCGCCCTGCCTCCTGGGCTCCCGGTGGGGCCTGCCGCCCTCTGCTGCTCCTCCTCCTCCTCTCCTCCTCCTCCTCCCCTCCTCCTCCCTCCTCCTCCTCTCCTCCTCCTCCTCCTCCTCCTCCTCCTCCTCCTCCTCCTCCTCCTCCTCCTCCTCCTCCTCCTCCTCCTCCTCCTCCTCCTCCTCCTCCTCACGAAAAGGCACCTGGGGAAGCCTCCCGGAAGCCTCCCCGAGCTCTCGACCAGGTCGGGCACGCCTGGCCTGTCGCTGCGCCTCTGCCTGCCGCGGCTGGCTTTGCAGGGTGCAAGTCGGGGTCGGGCGCAGGGCCCCTCCTGGAGCCCAGGCTGGGCCTCCTCTCGGCTCCGTGGCCCCAATCATGGAGCAGGGACCGACCGTCCCGGCACTTCTGTAGGCCTGCCACGACATGTTCTTAGAACCCCGAAAATGTCCTCAGAACCAAAACGATGCTCTTAGAACAGACACCCGATGTGTTGAAAAAAATACCGTCTCGGCCAAACACATGTTCCAAGAACATTTCGTGGAAAACAACAGAAAGGTTCTTAGAACATTGTTTGGGAGGCCTATTGGCCAGCCAGGACGCTTCGCCACTGCTTGAAATGAACAGAATCCTGAGATCCGACGTTGCGAATTAGTCAAGTGCAACATTGCAAAATTACGACCGGAGCCCCAGACCGCATCTCTCTGCGTCACTTGTCGAACCTGACCGATTTGCGAGGGTCCCGGAGCCCGAAGCCGAGCGAGACCGCCCCTGTGAAAAATTGGCAACACCAAGATCCCAGGGAAGCTTCTGACAGGGCTGGACCTAATCGGTTTGTTTTCGTTTTGTTTCTCGTTTCGCTCTACCTGTTTTCCTGTACCTCCCTGCCAAAACGAAAACCCAAACACAGCCCAAATCCAACAAAACGGCGTTTAGGTCCAGCCCTGGCTTCCGAGTGGGGCCGTTCCCAGCCGCTCTGTCATTTTGGTGTCGGCATAAGCTTGGCAACGTATTGGCGAGGGGCAGCGATTAGGAGGGATAGGCACAGGGGGGGGAATCACTGACCTGGAATCGGCGATATACGTCGCCGACAGATCGGCGGGAGGCCACGAGAACGAATCAGCTCGTTCCGGGGCAGCTGGGGACTGTCGGGCCCCCATCGGCGATCAATGGGCGATCGGGGGTCGATGCATACCTCGCCATCGCTCGGACGTTCCCTGTGTTTTTTTCGGTTTCGTGCGTGGTTTTTTCGCCAAATGATCAAGAATGCTCCTCGATGGTCCCAACCGAGGAAAAAATGCACACGTCCGAGCGATGCCAAGATACCCCCCTATGCCCATCCCTCCCTGTCGTTGCCCCCGCATTGGGCGGCGGAAGCTCGCGCGCCCCACAGGCGCTCGCCGAATTACGAAGAATACACTGGCGCCCGCCGCCTTCGGTGGCGGCGCGCGCCTCGAGCGCGAGCGCGAGCGGGGCAGCCGCGGCGCTGCTGAGCTGAAGGCGTCCCTCGAGGCATCAAGTTTCTGAGGCGTCGAGGGTATCCTCCCACCCCCTCCCTCGGGTGTTGCCAGGAGCGCCCCTGGCCCAAGGTGCCCCCAACACTCTCAGGGCCCCCACGGCCTCCCCAGAGCACCCCTCACGAGGCCCAGCGAGCCACAAGGGGCTCCAGGGCTGAGCGAACAGCTGGGGGGGCACTTTGGGCCAGGGGGGGCACCTCTAGCAGCCCCCGACTCCTCTTCCGTGGAGGCCGCCCGAGTGGGGTCGAGACAACGGAGGTCGCTGGCTCAAGCTTTGGACGCCCGAAATGGGCACGGAAAGAATGGGTACAATGCCCAACAACAAATGTTGTCCCAAACCAGCAGCGGCCGCTGTTGGGCAGGCGGCCTTCTCTCTCAAATGGACACAGGCCGCGGCGGCGCGGACAGCGAGTCCTGCTCAAAATGATCAGGAACTGCCGTTGGGCATTGTACCCATCATTCTTTCAGTACCCATTTCGTGCGTGCAGACAAGCCGCATCGCCGATGCACCGGCGACGTCGGCGTGGAGAACATCGGGCGCCACCTCGAGCTGCACCGCCAGTGCGTCGGCGATGCGGCGCGATCCACCGACCCAAGAGTAGGCTGCGACATCCAACCCCTAAACCCATTAACTAGCGATTCGCCGGAGGAGGAGAAGGAGGAGGAGGAGGAGGCGGAGGAGGCGGAGGAGTGTCATGAGTGTCATGATCGCCACAGTCTACGTGGCAGGCGGGACTAGCGAGAGCCAGGGATTAACCGACGCCCCTCGACGCGTCGGACCCGACTGACAGCGGCCGGAGGAGGCGGAGGAGGAGGAGGAGGAGGCGGAGGAGGGTCAGGTTTGAACTTCGCCACGGGCTCGACGCATGCCAAATCCGAACTCCGCCGCCCATCGGTTGCCCGAGTCGTGGATCGGCGAGGGTGAGGTTCGGACCTCGCCGCCAACCAAGGCCGTCCGCGGCGGCAGCAGGCGCGAAGACCGACCGAGCCCACGGCGAGACCTCAGGTCGGGCATGTCCTCCGAGAATGTCGAACATAATCAAAAGAGCACGAAACATCATCACCAGACTAGTCTTTACTAGACCGACCGAGCCGACGGCGAGACTCAGGTCGGGCATGTCCTCCGAACATGTCAAACATAACCAAAAGAGCACGAAGCATCATCACCAGGCTAGTCTTCACTAGACCGACCGAGCCCACGGCGAGACCCAGCTCGGGCATGTCCTCTTGCAAGCAAGATCTGGAAGACGAATGTCAGCAGAGTCAAAAACATATATCGAACGGAATCAAAAGAAAACGAAACATCGTTTGAGCAGGGACCGACCATCCCGGCATTTTTAGTCCTACCACGAAATGTTCTTAGAACCCAAAGATGCGTTCTAAGAACGAAAACAACGTTCTTGGAACATAAACCCGATGCGCTAAAACAAAACGATATCGGCCAAACATGTCCTTAGAACATCTCGTGCAGACCACCACAGGCTCTCAGAACACTGTTTGGTAGGCCTGTAGGCGAGCCAGGACGCTTCGCCACAGCTCAAACGTCACCAGACTAGTCTTAAGTAGGGCCTGTCCCTCTACAGGGGGAATATTCAAAAATAGTGAAAAATAGTCGGGGGACAATTTTTTGAGTATATCTTGATCATTGTTGCATATTTTTGACTACTTATGATTTTTCCTCGAGGGACAGGCCCGAGTTAAGACTAGTCTTTAACACTCTTGACTGCTCCTCCTGTAGAGGAGCGAGCCCGACTGAGGAGGAGGAGGAGGAGGAGGAGGAGGAGGAGGAGGAGGAGGAGGAGTAACCAAACGTCTCGTTCGAGACCTCCTCAACACACCCTTATGCTAGACATCCGCCTAGGCGACCTGGGCACGCGAAACCAAGCGTCTCGCTCGAGACGTTCTCAACACCTCCTGACGCTAGATATTGGCACAGGCAGCCTGGACCGCGGGCGCGGCCGAGCAGCCGTCCGAGGCCGCACGCGGCCCGACGGCGCCGCCGCGGCGGGGGGGGGGCCGGCGCGGCGAGCGGAGGCGAGCGGACCGCCCGAGCCGAGCGGACCGGGCATCCGCCACCGCGGGCCTGCAGTACAGTCGGGGCGTTGACCTAAGGAACCCTAAATCAGGAACGAGGCCCCTTTTTTCCATAAGTTAAGCTTCGATCTCCCATCGACGACATAAGGAAAACCTGAGGCAAGCTGCGAAACACTTAAGGAACGCGGAGCCCCTCCCCAACCAAAAGAGTTCCTTTTTCAGGGCCCCGACTGTAGGGGCTCCCAACTTCGCGCTTCGCGCTGCGCGCGAAGCGCGAGGTGCGAATAGCCTCGCGCTCTCGCGCCGCCCGCCAAGGGAGAAGAGGAGGAGGAGGAGGAGGAGGAGGAGTAGGAGGAGGAGGAGGAGGAGGAGGAGGAGGAGGAGGAAGAGCCGAAGCGCGAGGCGCGAATGGCTTCGCGCCCTCGAGGGCGCCCTTGCTGCAGCACGTGGAGGCTTGGATCAAACAGGGGTCTTATTGGAGGCCTGGAGATGGGCACCAACACCAAGACAGGGGGGTGCCTCCACAGATGGGGGAAGTGACGATCCTGGGTTTCGGTGTCGGTGGCAGCACCTCGGCCGCCTTGGAGGCCCGAGTATCAAATCACCGTCACCGAGATAGGGGGCACCTTCCCTCGGTGGAGGCACACCGCCGATCTTGGTGTTGGTGTCCGCCTCTAGGCCTGCGATCTTAGGCGAGGTGGCGCACAGCGACCTCACGCGGTGGCTTGCGCGGGCCGCCAGCGCGGCACGCCACGGTGGAGCCGAGGGCGCTCCACGCATGAGCCTACACGCGGGCAGCGCGCGCGCCGGTGTCGGCGCCGACGGCCTCGCTTCGTGGCGCCGCCCACGCGAACGCGTGGACGAAGGCCACGGGCTGCCTGGCAGGACTTCTGTGCGGTGGGCTGGTGCGGCGTCGGCGCGCGCAGAGGTCTCTGGCACCGCGCCGATCGTTCCACCCGGAACCGATCGCGGCCCCGATCGTTGAGAGCCGAATTCCGTTTCGGGTCCTGGGGCGTTCTGTGTCCCTCGGTGCTTCCGCGTCGCAGAGTTCCGTCCCTTAGGTTCTTGAAGAGGATTGGCGTTCCCGCATTTTCAGTTTTCCGACGCTACAAGACGGCCCAAGAGGGGCCCAAGAGGCTCCCCAGGCCACCCGAAGACGGCGCAAGAAGCCTCCAAGAGGGCCTCAAGACAGTTTGAGAGCGCCCCCAAGACGGCCCAGGAGGGCCCCAAGACGGCCCCAAAAGGGGCGCCAGAGAAAAACAAACGAACCGACGAACTGAAAGTCCAAGCCTTTCGCCCCAAGAGGTCCCCAGGAGCCCCCAAGAGGCGCCCAAGAGGCCCGAAGAAGCCCCCAAGAAGCCCCGGGGGCCCTAAAGAGGCTCCGAGAGGCCCAAACACGGCCCCAAGAGACCTCAAAATTGCCTCCAACAGGTCCCCGAGAGGCCTCTCACGAGGTCCCGTCCAATAGGCTTCATACCCACAACCCAGGCAGGCACGGCTGCGGGACTTGCCGTAGGCAGCTGGATCGGGGAGACGTAAGACCCGGGTACGGGGGACTCGGAAATCCCCGACGAGGTCGTCAAAAAAATGACGAGGCCGAACCTGCATTTTGACGAGGCCTCCCGCTGCAGACATCCCACGAAACTCCTCCTCGTCAAAATCCGAATCGCGGTCGTCAAAAAACGACGGCGAACCCGAGTCCCGGCAAACCCGGGTCTTACGCTCCCCCGACTGGATAGAGGAACACATCTCGGCATAAACATGAACTCTCGGCGGACCGCGCAATCTTTTTTGATCGGCGCTGGACCCCCTGGCGGCGCCTCCAGCGCACGGAGCGCGCCAGGGGCTGCGGCGGGAGGGCCCAGCGCCGGCCCAAGAAATCGGCGCGGAGCGCCGACAGTTTATGCTAATGCAGTTTCTCTACTACAATCGGACCCAGGACCTAATAACACCCTTCAAGAGCACGAGGCCCTCCGCCAGCCAACACACACACACGCGCACACACAGCACATCCGAGGGCTTTCTCCCTAGGACGCACAGGAAAGTCCAGCAAGCACGAAGAACCCTAGGGTGCCTTCCCCGAACCGACCTCGATCTTGTACCCCGGTCCGACTATGACCGAAGCGACCGCGAGGCAGCCGAACGGGCCGAACCGCGAACACCCTTGCGACCCCGTGCCTCGACCCCACCAGTGCGGCCTGCACCCCGGCGGCACGGCTCTCTCGGAGCGGCTGGCGCCGTGGCCCAAAGCAGCCACCTGCCCTTGGGCACCGGCGCTCGCGCGCTAGGCGGAGGGCGCGCTGGGCGGCGACGCCGGGCTCCAGGGCAGCGACGCCACGCCCGTGACCTGCTCGGACCATGCCCCTGCGGCATGGGCCGGGGAGCCGGCGGGAGGCGGAGGGGTCCTGGCGGGGCTGGCCAGCAGGGCCCGGAAGTCCGGGAAGGCCCGGTCCGCGCCGGGAGTCCGGCGGGCCTCGGGGCTCCAGGGGCCTGGGCGTGCCGGGACGGCCACGGGCTCGGTCCGCCCCTGCTCCTGCGTGGCCTCCAGGATGGCCCTCTCGGAGTCGGCGAGGGCGACCAGCCGACCCAGGGGCCCCGCGTCGCCGCAGCCGTTGAGCCCCGCCTGCAGCTCGGAGGCTTTCTGGCCTCGCCGCAGCAGCTGGGCCTTGACGCGCTCCACCTCTTCGCTCCGCTGCCGCAGCGTGTCGCGCAGGCCCTCCGCCGCGGCCTCCGCCTCAGCCACCAGGGTGCGCATCTCCGGGTACGGGGGCGACCCGAACTCGCGCGCCCTTCTCGGCGCGGTGGCCGCCAGCGGCGGCGAGTCGGCGGCGTGAGGGGAGCTGGGCCACGCGGCGCCAGGGCCGAGCGTGCTCAGGGGCGACTGCCGCAGGCTCCTAGTCAGCTCGTCGGGGGCCAGTGGGGCGCGAGGCTGCCCCAAGTGCAGGCTTGTGGGGCTCGTGAGTCCCGCGCGCTGCAGATCTGGGCCCCGCGCGAGCGCCAGCTGCCCGCGCAGCTCGGCGACCTCGCCCCTGCACTTCAGCAGCTCCCCGCGCAACCTCTGCGCCTCGAACTCGGCCACCTCGGCCTGAGCCTGCAGCACGGGCACCTCCGCCAGCGCCTGCGTGCGGGCGACGCGCGTGGCCTCCAGCTCGACCTTGAGCTCCTCCATGTCCGCGGTGCACTGGCTGTACGCCGCCCGCAGCTCCTCCGTCTCAGCGCCTTGGCGCGGCTGCGCCGCGCGCGCCTCCTCCTGCAGCCTCAGGCACCGGCTGCGCAGGTCGCGCAGTTCCGCCGCCGCCTCCTCCTGGAGGCTCCTCGCCTCGCGCTCGGCCTCCTCCAGCAGCCCCTGCGCGTGCGGCGGCGGGGCGTCTCCGGCCACCGGCTGCAGGAGCTGCCCGCACAGCCCGGCGAGGGCCTGCCGCTGCGCCTCCGGCGCCGCGACCGTGTCCAGCACGGCGCGCAGACGGATCGCCGCCTGCTGCGAGCGCTGAGCCTGCGTGCCTGGGCTCTGGGCGCACGCCGCCTCCAGCTCGAGCAGCCTCCTCCGCAGGTCCGCCGCCTCCGGGTCGGGCCGCGCGCCCGCCTCGAGCGCCTGCCGCGCGCGCTCGGACTCCGCGAGCCTCTGCCGAAGCTGCGCGACCGTGGCCTCTGCGGTCGCCGCCCGCAGCTGGCTGGTGGTGTCCGCGTCGGGGCCGTCCGTGGCGCCGGCGAGGGCCCCGGCGCGGCCCCCGTCGGGCGGCGTGGGCGACGGCGGCGGCCGCGCGGCCTCGTCGGCGGCGTCGCTCAGGCCCCGGTCGAGCGCCTCCAGCTCTCTCACCGACTGCCGCAGGGCCCTCGTCGCGCGCCACTCGGGCAGCTCGTCGACGTCGTCGTCCTCGTCCTCCTCGTCGTCGTCTGGCAGGAACGAGACCTTCTGCGACCTCGCGTCGTCGCCGCCGACGCCGTCCTCCAGCTCCTGCGAGGAGCTGCCGGGCGCCTGCTCCGCCGGGCCGCTCGGGGTCGGCTCCACGGGGCTGCCGGGCATGCTGTCCCCCAGGCTGCTCGGCGCCGGCCCGGGGGTCAGGGGCACGCCATCGGCGGATGACCCCGCCTGGCCGTCCAGCGAGTGCGTGTCCATGATGATGCCCTCCGCGAGCTTGGCCTGCGCCTTCTTGAGGAGGGCGAGCGTTGCACAGCAGTCCGAGTGTTGGCCCTGAGACTCGATCAGCTGGCGTTGCATGTTGCGCTTGTCCAGCTCGGCTTTGTCGAGCTGCTCCTGTATCTTCTGGCTCGTCTCCTTCAGTTTTTTCTTGGCGGCCTCCTGCGTCTTGTCTATCTTCGAGATCGATTGGGTAAGCTTCTGGATCTGCTTATCGACCTTCTTCATCTCCGACTCCTTTTCCTTCACGTCCTTGCTCAGCTTCTTCTTCGCCATCTCGAAGTCCTTCTTCCTCTTCACGTCCTGCTCCTTGTGGGTCTTCTCGCTGTCCATGGCCCTCTTCTCCAGCTCCCTGATCTTCTTCTGAGCCTGCTGCAGCTCCAGCTTCTGCGCCTGCTCATCCTGCCCGCCCGCCCCCGCCTTCGCGCCGGCGCCCGCCTTGGGGCTGGTGGGCCGCGCGCTGGCCCCGCGGGGGCTGCCCGACGCCGCCTTCATCCGCTCGCCCGAGGTGGCCCGCAGCCGCGCGCATCCGCGCCGCGCAGGCCGCCCGCCCCGCCGCCTGCCCTCCGCACGCGGCGCCTGGCGCCCCTCCCCGGACGACACGGGCCGGCCGCGGGGCGCATGGCGCCGGCCCGGGCCGGGCCGCCGTCGAGCCCGGAGGGCAGCGGGAGCAGGGCGTGGACGCGGACGAGCATGAAGCCGGGCGTGTCCCCCCACAGGGGGGCTTCGGGCGAAGCAACAAAAAAACAAGTACTCCACAAATGCCCCCCCAAATGTTCGAAAACAGGCACAAATCGTCCCCAGACAATTTTTGGACTATTTTTGGATATTCCCTCTGTAGAGGGACACGCACGGAGGCCTCCTAGATGGGGTCCAAGTAGCTGGGGTCGAAAGATCGCGCCGCATCGCCACTGCATCGCCGATGTACCGGCGATGCATCGGCGTGGGGAAATACGGACTCCACGTCGAGCCGCATTGTCGATGCATCGGCGATGCGGCGCGATCCCCCGACCCCATCTGCTCGGACCCCATCTAGGAGGCCAAAGAGCAGGAGCGAAGCGAGGCGACACCACCACCGGAGCGCGAGGCGCCAGGCAGGGACGGTCCTGCCCTGGTGGTGTGGCCCCCCTTCTCGCTTGAGACATCTCGATCCCTGGCTCGAGACCATGAGAAAGAAGCATCATAGCTTCTACAACACCTGCAAGACTGATCCACTTACGGATCCAATGCAGCTCCACTTCATTGGCACCAGACTCATGCGAAGCAGCACGCTCTCCCCTCACCGAAGGTGGGCCCCCCCCCTGGTGGTGCTGGTGCCGCCCCTCCCTCCTCCCGTGGAGGGCTCCCAAAGAACCTCCGTCCGCTTTCCCCGCGGCCCGGCTCTTCATGCCGTGCCGCTCTGAAGAGACCTCGGGGACCCTCTACCGCTCGGAGATGGACAGACCCCCCTTAAGTAAATCGTGGTTTAGTGAAAATGACCTGAGCCCAAACCTGGCGGGCGCAAGCCTGGAAAATAACGGCCACGGCGCCCTCTCGAGAACCGAAAACGGACAATTCACTACGTAATCGACGTGTCACTGTTGGGGGTCCTGTCCACCCCCGAACCGCTCTGCATGCCGAGACGCCTCCGGCGCGCGATCGGGCCTCTGATGGGACCGGGGCCCCGGCCTGGGCCTCCGAGCGCCCAGGCGGAGAGGAGGCCTCTGGCAGGATGCTCCCGCACTGCCGCACGTCTGGAGCGTAGGGACCGCCTGTCATGGCCAGCAGAAGGGTTGACATGGGGCCAGCTCGCTGTCCCCAGTCGGCCCGAAGTCTCTCGCCCAGAGCTCGCACCACAACCCCACGCGGCTCCCCCGGAGCGCCGGAGCCGCCTGGGACCCCATCGCCCTTCTCCTCCT